>CM050921.1:7029917-7514917 GCA_027742785.1 Vigna reflexopilosa
TTACACTGTGCGAACAAGAGAACAGATTGGAAGAATGCTACAAGAAAACCTCTGTAAATTTTATCTGTTTCCCTGTTTAAAAATAGGAATAATTCAATTTCTGAGAGAATTGTGAGTGAGTGCAGTCAAGGTTGGAGCTAGCCAACTTTTGACTTTTGATATTTTAAGAGAAAAACCAACCACAAGTGTAAATTTACTTAAATTTAAAAATAACAAAATTTAACTGGCGTGAGAACAATTTAGGGGAGCAAAATCCAAATGAAACAGATAAAAAGTGTAATCGAGCCTACAGACAACTTCAAACCTATACACAGGTTTTTATCATAAGAGGAACAAAAAAGGATCCAGTAAGATGTATAACATAGGTTTGACACGGGTAAAAGTGAATATCAATCATACGCTTGAAATAACAGTTGAAAGTAATGACTATATCCAGATAATTCATGTTAGCCATTCAAGAAGATTATCAGGACAGTTGCTTAAATAACATTTTGAAAACAGTTTCTCTCTAATCAGAAAGTAAAAGAAAACAGGTCCGTATGTATTATGTTATGCTTAAATCACAATACCATTAAATCAACATAAACACAATTCACAAATTTTGCTCAAAAGTCCTTGCAGTAACCATCCACAATCACAAGAATATTGTTTTAATATAAAACTTAATTTTAGTTAATTGGAATGACAGATGACAATATGGAAAATGAGATATCCTGAAATGAAAGAAATAAAACCAAAAGAGAAAGATCATCTGAAAAAGCTTTCACTACTGTCAAATGTCAAAATTCTAGTGTTCATAAAATCAGCAAGAGGGGCCCAAGAATGAAGTATTATTCAAAGTAACCAAGAGTCTGAAAACTTGTCTTTAACAATGATATTATCAATTTTGGTGCGCACAACTGCAGCTGTGCTTTCTATACGCATTTTTCATTCAAGTCAGTAAATTGTAATTGGCAGATGGTGTTGAAGAGCAATGCATTAGTTCACTATTGGGATGATTAGGCTATTAGGCTATTGGGAATGACAATTAGTGCTAAATTTCCATAACAACTAATTTATGTGGTTTAAGCTATAGAAAATACAATAAAAAGGAGACTTAAAGGAACATTACAGCTCGAGACAATGGATCATTAGTAGACTCTCTCAGATCAGCAATGCGTATTCTTGTTGGATCAGCTCTGGCACCAGCCCCTGTGGCGGATAGAACCTTCAAACCCCTGTGTACACATGCAGCAAGAAGTGCCACCTATGACATATGACAAACCATGCAACGAAAGATCAAGTTTATGACAATAATATTTTGATATGAATGGCATGATTGTTAATAGTAAGGAGCACGGGATAGGAGAACAATTTTTATCAAGTTCTCCAAAGCCAACCAAGTCATATTGGCCTATGTACTATCAATATAAATTATCCATCAGACCACATTCATATATGGATCCCAAAATGTTTCTATTTCACAAGTTAGAAGCTAAAGAATTGAAGGAAAGAAAAGTAAAAGATTATGAATGTAAAACAACCATTAGTGCCTGATCATAATACCTCTTACAACAGGGGATTGAGGGATACCTATGTTATATGATAGAATGGCAGCATGAACTTGTAACAATTCAGTCAAGTAGAGAGTAATCTTTAGAAGATACCTTTGTATCAATGTTATCAATACAATCCAATACAAAGTCAGGGTGGCCTGAGAGAATTTCTTCTTCAGTGGATGAATCATATAATAACACTTTGGCATCTACTTGGCACTCTGGAAAGACAGATAAGAAGTACTCCTTAAGGCACTGAGCTTTCGAGATGCCAACATCTGCTCTTGTCGCAACAGCATGTCGATTTAGTGATGAAAGAGAAACCTTCTCATTTAACAAATAAATAAGTACAAAACTGTATGGAAGGCACAGGCTTACAAAAATTCTATAGTTGGGAAAATATGACAGCAAAAGATAAGAACTACTTTATCTTTTTTTACTCTGTTTTACCAAATACAGCTTAATAATATTGTTAACAGGATTTGAGCTGAGATTCTTTAGCCATGCACTAAAGTAATTAACAATAAAGGCTCGTATAGATTGACATTTAACGTGAATAGAGTAACTACTAAAATACCATTCATGATAGCTAATAAGCAAAGAACCAAGTACCCAAATCTTTTTTCCAATCTAAACTCCAGTTTCTTAAGTAAACTATAATAGTTGATAAATTTACATTTTTTTATCTTTAAAGTTGTATATTCCGAAACTTATGAGTATTATGTAGCCATATCATTTAAGCACATAAAATACAGAACTTCCAGCCAAAATGAAGAAAGAAAGCTCTAAATAACATTGATATTAGAGTCATAACATTCATTTCAGAATGTAAATAAATAAAACTTCTCAGTTTGGTGGCAACGAAGTTTTGTAGATGACATTAAACATTAAGGAGAGAATCAATCTGAGAAAAAACCTGGTCAAAGTCAACAAGAAGAAGCTTGCCAATCCCTGATCTCAAGAGCATAGTAGCAGCATGACTACCGACACCTCCAAGACCAATGACCACTACATATGATCCAGTCACTTTTTGCTGAGATTCAAAGCCAAAAAACTGAATGTTCCTATTTACGGCATAAACATTCCACCCAAAAACAATTTGATTAACAGAAGTCCAAGAAAAGAAAGACATATCAAGAAAGTACCATCCATATACGTTTGATGTAGATAATGTTGAGTACATTAGATATATGCATACACACATACAAATATATATATATATATATATATATATATATGTACACACACATATAATGACAACAAATGTAAAATGGGCATTTAAGAATTGCAGGAGATGTGTTGGCAGTCCCAAAAATCAAAGAGAAGAAATATTCCAGCAGTCAAACTAACCCCTTTTTTTTTGGTTTCTTCTTATCTCAGTAATTCACATTAAGCAATGAAAATTCTGCCTTCATGGCAAAATGTTGTCTTTCAAAATAGAATCAATGAAATAATATTTCATAGGTTATCCATGATATTGGGAGTTGTGGGACAACATGTAAAATGCAAAATTTCTATGCAAGGAAAAAATTTTCATGACATGTCCAACCTGTATTAAACATCAAACACTAACTGTAAAAACTAGCACCAAGCATAGTCCAACTATTTTGGTAATTGACGCATGAGCTCTAAAACTTCTTAGACCGCTAAAAGAGCTCACAGTATAATTGAAACAATATTGCAGGTGCTTCTTAGATCATGTTTTACCAATTAACTCAACAATGTAGAACCGAGTTACGGTCAGATATAAGTTGAGAGAAAATGCTAAATTAAATTAATTGGCAACCACTTGCAATACCTAGTTAGCTGTTCTGAAACAATCTCATCTTTCAGAAGATCTTCGTTAACCACCCTATCATTTTTCTTTCCAGAAATAGAGCATCCCTCAACACCTGTATGAGACACAAAGTCCAACACTTATAAGGACACTTAGAGAAGCAGTCTTGTTAATTTCCCGATGTGAAAGTAGGATTAAGCAGATAGGAGCATTAGTCACATTGAAACTTGTTTCTAACAGGTTTATACACTCTGCATTTGCATCGGTAGTTAGCCTGACTTCCTATAAAAGAGAATATAAATAATCTAACAAGTCAATTATATAGTCTATTAATAATTAAAATAGGAATTCAATAAAACTACCTGAAATCTTAGAGAAAAAACAAGGGGAATAACTACTTGTAGTACTTGAAATTGGTTAGTTAATACGAGCTTTAAGGGATAGATAATAACATTTAGGATACATGGGTAACAGAACAAACTAGCCAAAGTCTATAAAAATCACCTCTCACCCTGAGCAAAGACACTCAACTCTAAATGCTCTATCTAGAAAACCTAAAATACAATATCAAGGTACTTTTGGCCAGAAAAACATTGAACCTTAGATGACCTCAATCTAATACATTTACAAGGAATACCAGTTCTACAATAACTAAGATTTAAGGAACTATCTTACGAATGCAGTTTTTTTTTCCCTTTTGCTAATTATAAAGTAAAGAAAAAAAAATACAAAACCCATTACCTACTAAACAAACTATAAAACTTGGTATTTCCCCATATCTCCGTTTCCTTCCTCTCTATTTCCGCTGAAACAAACATAAGACAAGAAACTAAGCATCGACATGTGTGTATAATTGCAACTTCAACTCTCCACTATTGATCAGTGATGAGTATGCGAGTGAATGTGCAATTTTTATAATCAAAGATTTTAATTAGTCAAATACAAAAGGGAATCGTTCAGAAGCAGGAATAAATAGAGTCATCATAACAAAAGAAGTGGAGACAAATTGGTCAACAGCCATTCAGTGCACTGTTAAAATCCATTCTTTCAGGCCACTTACCATTGAAATCAGCCGTAACATTCTTACTGCACTGCGATACACCTCTTCTGCAAACATCACAACAAGCATTCAGTAGCATCCAAAGTACAGTAGAAAAAAAGTATCCCTTTGCTCAACGACTCTAAAGTTAAACAACTTGATCCAACCAACCCATCACCTTTTACGACACTCAATTATCGCAAAGTTTCAAAGCAATAACGTTGTTTTAGCACCAGCCCTTCCTTTGTGGGTTCCAACAACCAAAGGACCAGTCATTACACACACACACATATATATATATATATACACACATACATATACATATGTAACAAAAGAAAAAAGTAGTTCAGCTCAGATAGTTAACAAGAGGAGATTAAAAGGGTAGAGAAGAAGTTGCATACTTTTGAGATTGAAGAAGCCTAAGAAGAAAGAAGGTAGATACAGAGCCCAAGAGAGCTCCTCCTCCCACCAATGCCAAATATTTCCCTCTCTCCATTTTCTCTCTCCTTGCTAAAACCCTCTAAACACAACTAATTGTAGAGGTTTCATTTCGGGTCCAATTAACCGGGTCGGGTTAAATTGAAAATTTTGAACAACAATATATAAAACAAGGGTTCAAGAATTTCTTGGGTGTGTTGAGGGTTCCGTTCAAAGTGTGTTGCGTTTTCAATCTTTTCCCCTTACGCCACATTCTTCTTCTGCTTACGAGCAGGAAACATGGATGCTCCGGTAAAGAAGAAGGAATTGTCTCGTGTTAGCTTAAGTTTTAAGAAGAAAGGGAAGTACCCTGTATTCCCCCTAGTGAGGTTTGCACTTCTTCACGCATCTATCTCTAACTTCAATTTTTCTTCTTTTTTTTTTCTTCTTACAACTTTGCTTATGGAAGTGATTATTTGTTACCTTATGTTGATTTAATTGCAAACACAGCCGTCATGATTGTTTTTCTAATTATTTTGTTCTTTACTTGTGAATGACGCACTAGTCTTTAAAAACCTTCTGGTTATGCATTGAGTTATGTCCGTTTATGGATTTGGTTGATTTTCTGGTATAATGTGTTGGCAGCTATGTTTGATATACAACATGAAAGTATTATTTCTCAAGATGTGTTTCATTTTGTATGCTATAGCCTGTTTAGATAAACTGCTTATAGAAGAGGGAAATAAGAAGGGAGAATATATTTAGCTTTTTCATGTTGTGCATTTTATATTTTGGAGAAGTTCATTGCAAAGTGATTCTGTAAATGTCATGTGTACTAGTTGATTTTAACTTATGCGAGAAACTCAATTCATTTTGCCTTCTTATTTTCTTATTCTCTGAATGCTTGCGAGGAACTTCATCTTATATGCATAATTTTATACCTTAGATGATTTTGGCTTTCCTGTGTTTATGTAATTACAGGTATAATGAACTTCGGCAGCCTGTTTGCCAGGTATGTGGTGTGGTTATGTTGGAGCCTATACGTTCACACCTGGCTTCTCCTGAGCATCACGAGGTAATGGTATTTGGTTAGTTTATGCTTGAATATTTAAACATCTCTTTGTGCTATTCTCAAAACTCCTGACTTACGTTTAGATGCTCTTATCATATGATTTGTTGAAGAGTACCTTCTTATATGGTTTTTTTCCCCTTTGTTGTTTCCCAACCTCCCTCCCCCCATCGAAAATGAGCTTATATTTTGGCATGATTATTATTGTGGGCAGGAAATGAAAAAATGGAATACTAATACTACTGCATCGGCCGACCATAACAATGCAAAGCCACTTACTTGTACCGACTCTCCCAAGGCTAATAGAGAACAACCTCAAGATACAGAACACCAACTGCCAGAATGTTCACAAAATGTGCCTCAACATCAGTCACCGTCGACGCTTCCAAGAGATTTTTGTGATGACAGTGGTAAAATAAGGACAAGATCTGGTACGAATTTGGTTTAGAAAATGAAGTTGTATGTGTTTTCTCTTGTGCACTAAATCATAGAGAGTTGCAGTTGCATGCCACACTACTGATAGTTATATTTGTTCATGCATACATCTTTTCTGCAAAGATATATAATATCTAGCATTTAAAATTACCGGTATGATTCTTTATTTTTCTCTGAGGTTCCAATTCTTTTGTCACATAAATGATAGGGAATTTTCTAGACTGGAGTCTCTTTTTTGGGGTCTCATTGGCAATGTTCATTGGACTTTTTCAAATCCTTTTTCCAATTTCTTACTCATTTGTTATCTTGAAATTCTTTCCATCTTTGGATCCCCTTCTGTCGAATGCTCTATTTAAGGCATAATCTTCCATTTGCCTAGGTACTTCACTGTTTTAATCAGAAACAGTACTTTTATCATCGTGACCTTGGTGTCAAATCCATGACTTGAAGATATGAAGTTTGATAACCTTTTCTAAAGTCTGAAAAACTACTACTACCTAATACTCCCTTCACCGAGGCTGGTATGTCTCCACACCCACCAAGTGGAGCTTTTTGGTGCTTACAAAAACGAAAGAAGAATTAAAAAACTTTTCCCATTTACCTAAATAATTTTTATGGCATTTTTCATTAAATATCCAAAGGCTGAAACTTTCTCCCTTTGCACATCCAATAATTTTCATGCATTTCATTTCAACATTTTTATCATATATTTAACCGAAGTCATTTTCTTTGTAGTTTCAAAAGTAACCGAAACGATGGACCCTCCTAAAGATCAAGAATACGGGGAATCCAACAACGGCTCTGTAAAGATGAAATCCAAGATTTCACCTTCCATCCATGAACCATTGACATCTTCAAGACGTGGAAGACCACGAAAAACGAAGGTAATTCCCATCCAAAATCTTTGAAATATTCCATAAAATTCACTGCATTGGCTTCTGATGAAATTCTTCTTGCTCCCAGCCTACCAAGTTCATAATCAACCAGACACCCAATCCCCCATCAACACCCCGGAGATCCAAAAGAATAAAGCATGTGGCTGATAGAACTGCCGACAATATGCCTGAAGCATCGTCATCTGAGGAATTATTGAAGGTAAAACTAATTGCATTACTGAAGGTAAAATTACTTACATCACCACTACTACTTGTCAAAGTACCTCTACTTCATAATCACTATAACATTTATTTCTATCATAACAGAGGCGGACTGCAGAGAGTTCCCTAGTCAATGGCAAAGAGAGTTCCCAAGTAGATGGCAAAGAGAGTTCCCCATTAGATGACAAAGAAGCCTCTCCGGAAATCGACCCCTTAATCTACAAAAGAAAAAGACTACCTCGGAAGCGGTATTATGGTCAAACGAGCAAGACTACAAAGAAAACTGCTCCCAGAAAGGTTCCAACTGCTGCAATTACTAGCTCTACTACTGGTTTACCCCCTCATCACGATCCTCCTGGAGCTGCTCCAGTCAATGTTGATGCTCCTCACGTTGAAAATACAAATACTGCTGAGCCAATATTCAGTGAAAGACATGTCGAAGAGGTGGAGAAGGCTAACCCTGCCCCAGCCAATGCACAAGAGCAGGTTGCTTCTCGCAAGGCTGAAGATTCTCCAGATCAAGTGGACCCAAAGGCTGATGAAGTCTCTTCTGGAAACACCCCACTCGATGTAGAAGCCATAGACAAAATGATCGAAGATGACCCTTTGAGTGCCATTGAAAATATCCTGACGGGGAAGGTTTCCATTTCTTCCAAAACTCCACAATCTGCTACTCTGTCAGAACCACCAGAAGCTCAAAGCTCCCCTACAGATATTCTGTCAAAAGAGCTTAAAGACTTGATGCAGACGTTCAGCTTAGGTGATTTTGTTACAGACTATGAGCAATTATCAAGAGTCCTACTTATTCTTGAAGAGTTGCAGAAGAATGAGAATTTACTTTCTCTTGCCCAGCAAACATTCATGAGGACATTCAGACTGTTCTTCAACAGTGCTATTGCTCACCATAGAGAATCTTGTACAGTTGGAATAAAGAAAGTCAAGTTGAACCGGGCTAAAGAAAATATCCTTCACAAACTGCAAGAAACTAAACATGCACAAGAGCAAATCACAACGTCCATTTCAATTGCCAACATCAGGGTCAATGAAATATCTTCTTCTATTGAACAACTTGAAGAACAATTATCTAAATTGAAGGAAGAGAGAGAGACCTTTCAGTTGGCTATAAATGAAGGCGAGAAACAAAGGGAGACATTGAAGAATGATAGCATCTTATGGGCTCACCAGACTAAAGACCTGGTTTTTGATCTTGCAGGCATTGAGGCAAAAGAAAAAGCCCTTCGACAGCAACTTGAAGCAGACAAAGATGCATATAACCAATTTAAGGCATCCTTTCCTTTTTAATTTACATCTGAACTAGTTGTAGTAATAATTAATTACATATGTTTAATTCTGTATTAGACCTGGTTAAGTGCAGAATTGTAGAATTATAACTTTGGTTACAAAATCAGTGGACGAAAATTTAACGATTTCAAAATGTAATGTCATGTTAATATTGTATTACTTGTCACCTTAAACTATTTGGTTGTCATTATTTCATGAATTCTACGTTTCATGTCTCCTTTTGTTTCCACCCGTTATCACTTTAAAATTCGATGTCACATTATCTTTTTATTTATAGAAAACTTATAAAGTATTTTGAACAAACTAACTAGAATTTATTCCGTTTAAAGAATTCTAACATCAGGAAGATTATTTGAAAATATTTTCTCCATATCAAATGGCATGTTGGTAAATGTAGTATTTGGTATGCAGCTAGAAGGTTACCTTGCAAAGCAATATAACAAAACATTGTCATTAGTTAGGATTATTTTATGATTTAAATTTTTGTAGTCCCTAGACTTGTCATAGAATTATAATTCGCTTATATCTCAATTTTGATATAAAACTCCATACTTGTAGGGATGATGATGAATTTTTACCTTAAAAATTAATATAAAATAATGAAACTTATTCTCATTCTGTTAGTTTTCATTCTTAAACACAATCTTGTTTAATTAGATTATATAGGATAATCGCGAATAACCAAAGAATATTATTAAAAAGTATTAATAAATTTAAGTGACAATGATTTTATATATTAACAATGACATGTGTCAACACTCAATTTTGTCCAAAAAAATAAACAATTAAAATTAAAGAATAAGAGAATAATAATTAATGGTAGGTAAAAAAAAGGAAAAAGAACATAATAAAATAATCTTTGGACATATCACTTTAGATATTTTTGAAATATTAGTTTAATATGATAATAATTTAAATCAATTTTCTGCCAATAATTATAATCAATGTCTTGAATATTATTTGATTGGTAACCAAGATCATTTCTTTCCCTATTTTGTTCATTGTCAATTATTTCACAATTATGGCAAGATCATCATAATATTACAAAGTGTGTATATAAATACGCACTCTGTGATATAAAAAAAAAGAAAGAAAAAAATAGAGAAACGGGCAAAAACAATAGAAAGAGAAAAAGAAGAGTATAGAGAAAATTAAGTTCTCATAGGAGTTCTGTCAACGGTAACCACAAGTAAGAATTAGGGGAGTACCGAAAGCTAAAAAGGTACGTTGTCTCTACACCATTCTTTTTTTTTTTCTTTTTATTGTACTTAGAAGTCTTTTTTATAAAGGTACTACTTTTTTCACTACACCAAAATAACGTTTTCTTTAAAAAAAATAGTAAAAAAGATTGTTTTCTCTTGTTTCTTTTAGTATTAGTTATATGTCTCGCATCTTGTGATATTATTATTATTTTTTAAATAATAAATAAATAATTTCTAAAAAAAAAACATTTTGTATCACGTATTTTCCTAAATAAATCATAAAATAAAGGATACGTGTTAGTTTATGGCTGTTTTCTTTTTTTTTTTTCCACCATTCTTAAAATGTAAAAAAATACAAAATATTTAAAACAAAAAAAAGTCAATTTTGTTAAACTAAACCTTTTGTTTACCAAAACTACCTTATTCCTGATTCTCCGTCATAAATGCATATACGTAAGACCAAGGTGAATCGGGTTCACTTTTCAAAACTCTCAAACAAACAAACTCACAAACCTTTTCTAGATAAAGAATTACTTATCCCTGATTGTCCATTATAAATGGATATATGTAGGAGCAAGGTCAATCCTTATTGGATTCATAAAAAAAAAATTTTGTTTTTTAATAATTTCTTTATATTTTTATTTTTGGGGAAAATTAAATATTTTGGAAAACCAAATCAAATTTTATACATTTAATTAAAATATAACTAATTCGTGGTAGGGTTCTAACACCTCCCTTACATGTAACTAATTCCCGAACCTAAAATATAGTTTTCGTAGACCGTCTTATTTTATGGTTTTCCATAATAAATTATAGTGACAACTTCCAAAATCTTTTCTTAAACTCGTTTGTTTTCGGTTTGTCGTTACGTCGTGATCTCGATTGCAACAAAATGAAAAACTAATAATTAATTAAGTAAAAAAAAGACGTGGATACATTTTCCTGATGAATGTGAGGATTGTGAGTACATTATATAATCAGGCATGTTCAACTGAGTAATTTCTCGTTTAAAATGGTCATCATGTAGTTGGGGAACAAAATCTTTGCCACCTTAATCTTTCCTCATAAATATCATTGAACTGAATGCACCTTTCTTCCATCACTAGATCTCATGCATGCAGCACGATAATCTTTCCTTATAAATATCATTGAACTGATTCTCTCTTCACTTCTCCTCTCTGAAATTGATGTATAAATAAAATGAACATGCACCTTTCTTCCATCACTATATCTCATGCATGCAACACAGTAATCTTTTCTCATAAATATCATTGAACTGATTCCCTCTTCACCTCTCTTCTTTGAATTTTTTGTATAAATAGAATGAATATATGCACCTCTCTTCCATCACATCTAACTCTTCCATTCCTTTTCAGAGTTAACTCTTTCCACAAAATCTTCTTCATACACAATGCTGGGGACAAGGACACTCACCAAGAGCATGTGCATTCTCGTTTTTTTCTTAACAGCAGCTTTTGCAGCCACCGACATGGTTGTTGGGAATCATCGTAGATTCCTACAGTATACTGATAATGCCAATGAGGAAAATAATCATTTTCACATATCTGATATATTCAAAAGACCTGGCATTATCGTCTACGCAACCATCGGTCTTCTGTTTCTGATCTTTATCGGCCTCTCCTTATGTCGCTACCTTCGCTCCAAAAGGGATGCCCCTGCACCTGCACCTGCACCTGCACCACGACCACGACCACAAGAGTGATCCAATGCATCGAATTCAATAAATGTTTATGAAACAAGAGTCAAATGAATGAAAATTTGAAACTAGTTTTAAATAAATACAAATACTGATACAAAATATATTGTTCGTGTTGCAATGGGACGAGGACAACCGCATGTGTGAAAGTCCTATGTGTCGAACGTCTCTCCATTCCGAGCTCTAGTAACTGATCGGTGTAGAGGATGACCTGCAGAATACACTCTCACGTTCAAGTCAGAATTTTCGTTTGTAGGCCTTTAGTAATTCAACAGTAAGTCAAAAGTGAGTTTACATCGATTAAACCCCTATTTATAGAATTTATAGGAATCTCACCAATAATTTACCTTTTAATTGATCATGAATGCAAACATTGACCGCTTAATAATAATTGTTATAACATTAATTGTGCTTTAACTTTGTTTAACAGTTATCATAATCCAGAAGTCATGAAACGTTTTCTTTCATATCAACCGTTCGACCTTTCTTATCCAGCTTGTCGTCGCATCGAACCAGTCAGCTTTAAGTCCATGATAAGAATTTTAATTTATATATGTGCAATTTATTTAATTGATTTTAAAAGTTTGCAAATAGCAGATAGTACACCTTAGCATTCTTAATTTCATCTTCCCTTGAAACAAGCAACGTGGATCGATAAGCAAAATAATGTATAAAGTTTTAGTTGCAGAAAAATAAAGTATAAGGAAAATTAGGTGCAGAGAAGTAATAGTGGTGAAGGCACTAATATTGTGTAGCTCTATAAATAACTCAAAAGCAGTGGGTACAATCATGGTGTGTGGATAGTGGATAGCCCAATCCCACGGCTAATTAACACAAATTACTTCCACTGCTGATTAGTGACAACAAATACCTAAATTTCCTTATTAAACAACTTTAACTACAATTATTTTATTTCATGTCTTATGGACTTTGTGGTTATAATTAAACTCTCCAAATACTCATTACAATAGAGACGCTTTATGGATGATAAGTTCCATTCTTTTCCAACATAATTTTATGCCCAAAATTCAACATTGTTCGTTAACTTTTATACAATCTTTTTTGTCAATTAATCCTGATCCAAAGTCCAAATCTTACATTTATAAAAAATTGTTTTTATTTAAAATATAAAGGCTATATATAAATTATAATTTTATTTATAAGAATTTAAAGTGTATTTAATTGTTTTTCACCTTAGTTTTTAAGTGATATATGTTATTATTAAACATACCAAAATACATATATATTATTTTTAATTTTTACTATTGAAATGAATTATAATAGTGTATTTTATACTATAAAACTTTTCGTTTAGTACATTATACATTGAAAGAAAAAGGGACATATATACAGATAAATACCCAGATTAAAAAAAGAGAGGCAAAAATACTAACAGAAGTGGATTAGTTCACCTTACGCATACAACTCATACCCTTGTCATAATCAAATTATCTAAAGGTTCACTTGGTCTATGGGTGTTTATTTTAGTTAAATTAGCTTTCTATCGTTTTCAAAGGAATATATTTAACATTCATTACCAAAAATGAAATTTTGTCGATATTTGAATTTAATGGTGATTCTTAAATATAAGATGAAATTGTGGAGATCACTTTGATCCATTTAACATATCATAATATAAGCTTGTTCGTGTTGTTATTAGTTTTTATATCATCAAAAACGTGTACGCAAGAAATTTATACTTTTATTATATACGTTTTTCTATATCCAAAGTAAAACCAAATAATGTTTTTATAATTAATAAAAAGATAAACTAATATTGTCATTATACCAAATGTTGAGGATGTTTAAAGCCTTTATTTACTTAAATTGCTAAAAGATAAAGACCTCACCACTGCCTAAAATAAAGTAGCTAGTTTCGAAACTAATAATGAAAAGTGCCATATATAGAAAACTTGTAATTAATTAAATTAGCTACATCTTGACCATAAAAACATAGTTTTTTGAGAAAAATAATTAAAAGATAATTTTACAAAATTTATTGACATATATTAACATAAAAAATAGAAGCAAACAATATAATTAACCAAATCTTCTGAATTGAATTTGTTCTGATATTATATATTAAAATCAACCTGTTCAATATATACTTGACATCAATATGTGGTTGAATTTTTGTGATGATCCGTTCTGAACTCCGACGCTTTAGTTGATTAGCATGAATGTATCTGTAATCCAAACTTTAACCTAGAACATGTTACTATGAGATTTGAGTGCAAAAGTGTAGATGGTGATGGATGAATGGATATGAACTAATGATATGGTGAATGTTGATGCAATGATAGTCCATAGTTTCATGATCATGGCGCGAGGGAACGTGATCTTAAAAAAGAATTGGAGCATGGCGATGGAAAAGGGACATGATCCATGAATGATTGGATCATCATGAGCTTCAACCCTGAAATAACCAGGTTTGGAATGTGATCTAAACTCAATCACAATTTTATAAGTTTAATATTTGAATTGGGGAATCTTTTTTTCTTTTACCTAGGAATCTATTCGACTATAGAACCACAGCAGCTGGTTGTTTTATAATAATGTTCTGTGAGGAGACAGTGATTATGTCCACCTCAAGCTGAGAAGGCTGAGAATAAGACAAAAGGTAGAAAGGAAAAGTAAATTATAATAAATTATGTGAAGAAAAAGGAAAAGAAAGTTAATAATGAATGTGAAGTGGAGGAAAAAGCTAATGATAACTGTAGTTGTTTTTCTTCTCTAAGGTGGGTCTGGAACAACTTCGTAGTGAGAAATAATAATTTTTTTTACGAGAAAAAAAAACAAGTAATTGTTTTTGTTTTGTTTTCATGATATATCACATGAATTTGTGGGATATAATAGAATTGATTCTGGTTTTAAATAGGTTTTCATCAAAATACCATATCAAATAATACGAAAATTGTTCTTTGGAAACATGAAAAATTGAGTAACTGTATTTTCATTGGAATGTTTTGTAATTTTCGTCCAAAAAAAAATTATATGTTGTATGTTTTTATTTAAATTTGTGCTTTTATATATGAATGTGTTTTCGTTTAAAGATGTTATTTTTCAATCATGAATTCGCAATAATATGCTACCAAAACAATAAGAAAATAAAAGAAAATAGTAATGTTACAGAAAGAATTGGTGAAATTTTAGTGTTTATATTGTTAAGAATAATGATACTTTGATAACATTTTAACATCACTTACATCATAAAAATTACAATAAACCAATTCCAGAATGATACGTAAATGATGTTAAAATATTGTCAAAAAAATGTTATCAAAAAATATTCTCAATGTTATAATGATCACCTTATTAAACCATGAAATGACTTTGAAGATTGGTGTAGAATTGTAGTACATAGTTATGCTTGTGACTACGTGGCAGTGCAACTGGGTGCCTGCCACTAAACGTCTCGAGTAGCCACTAGATGTTTAAAGTATCAATTCATGCATAAATTGTGTTTTCCAAGCTCAAAGGCACTTCAAAATTTTGTTTAAAGTATCATCAACTCATGCACAGATTCTGCTTTTACGTACCCTCTAGAGTTTCATCAAAAGAAACTACGTCAATATTCTTGGCCATTTAAACTCTAGTTTTGCAAAACTTTTGCTGTCATGACGAATTCAAACCTTTTTTTTTCCCTATATCTAGGTAGAAAATCGATTTCCATAAATTTGATTATCTTACACAACGTGTTAAAGCATCTGAATAAGAATGATGGTGTACCAACACAAAATAAAAAGTCAACAATGTTTACAGCACACAATTTACAAGACAAGACACTTGTTGTGTTGATTAATGAAAAAAAACTATATAATTAATTGTCATTACGAAATGAAGCTTTGTTTTGGTTGAAATGTCAATAATCTAAAACCATGAATCAATAACATGTCATTTATCTTGTAAAGTATTTTACATACGAAAAACCCCACGTGGAGCCGTGGACAACCGTCTATGCGCGCCCATGTTTATCAGCCGCTATCTTCAATCACTCGTGACCGCATTTACAACCCAAGTCCAACTCAACTATAGCAAGCAAAATTTATAAAATAATCCCACAAAATAACATCAAGATGTGACACAATTTTTGTCCCAACCATCTACATTCAATTAACATTATTTTTTTATATTACATAATATATGTGCTTTTTAAATCCAGAATTCAGGGGAAAAAAATAGAAAGAGTTTACCTCATTGGCGTTTTCATAATGATTATTTTATACTAAAAAGATATTAAGGGTATATTATTAGTATTTTTTCTATTTAATTTTCGAATGCGACAGCCCTTGGTGGTGTATATAAGGGAGTGCCTCCAACCTGTGCGGGAAATTGAAGAACCTTATACCTCTCTCACTCTTAATTTCGATCCTTTAAGTCTTTTTCATAACCGTCATTTTTGTTATTTGCACGCCATAGCCACAACATAAACCCTTTCTTTCTCCTCGTGATGAATCTACATCCATCTCTGTTATCTCCCGTGACCTATTAACTTCCATTTCCAGCATTTGTGGCCCTCGTCAACCGCCTCGTCACCTTCATCGCAACCATATACATACACTACAACATGACGTCGTAGATTAATTAGGAAATGTAAACCGTTAGTTCAAAGCCAAATTGACATCTCTGGATAATAATAATAATAGTATAGCAGTTGCCTGAGAGTTTCTTTTCCCTTTTTTTTTTCTTTTGAAAATGACGGGGAAGAAGAATGTGAAGGCGGCGTCAAAGGAAGAGGAAGAGGAAGGGAAGCAAACGACGTCATCTTCGACTCCGCTTTCTCATTCGCGGTCGTTGTCTTCGTCGTCGTCGTCGTCTTCCGATGAGAAAGAGTACGAGGTGCAGGACCTGCGGGACCGATTGACATCTTCGAGAGGGAGCCGGTTCAATCTGATAGAGAATGAGTTGGGACTCAACTCAAGATGGAGCAAGTTCAGTCGCCAAGCTCTTTTCCATGGAATCTGTGGCTTCTCCGAGGACTTCGTCATTCATCCTGATAACAGGTTCCGTTTGCTTCAACTTCCTCTCTTTCTTCCTTTTAATCAGGATTAGGTTAATTTATGAATGATTTACTGGTTATTGAGTGTTTATGGATTTAATCATGACAATCATTGTTTATTTATTACTCCCTCCCTCCCTCCCCTCAGAAAATAATAATAAATAAAACATTTTTTTTCCTAATTTCAATAAATTAATTACTGCTTTTTATTTAACTTTGTTTTTTTCAATTTAACGCGATAAATATATGTTTAAATTATTTTAAGAGTGTTATGAAAATGAAAGGTATACTAAACATAATACTACATTTGTTTTTGAACTTTTAAAAAGACAGATGAAAGAAATAAACTTTTATAGAAATATAGGAAGTAATACTATTTTTATTCAGATAGACACAAACTTTTAAATAAAAAATTACAGGAATTAAATAAATATTTAAGTTGTAAGTTTAATTGAACTATTAATATTTTTCCTTATCGTTTTGTGATGATATTTAATTTTTGAGAATTTTTATCCTTATCATTTAAAAAGTTTAATGTATGTGAATATAACTTTTATTTTAAGGTATAAAAGTTGATAAATTTTAAGATATATGTTAATTTATATTTTAATAGTTTATATTAATGGTAATATAAAACATATAGTATATTTTTCTAATTTTAGTGTTGTAATGTTAATTTATTTACTAACTTTATATTTGATATTTAAGAAAATAAAGTTAGCTGTGTTGCGACATTTACATGAACCTGAGACTCTATTATATTAATTTTTTTGATAAGTAATAATTATTTATGAAAAATAAAATATTTCTTCCCTTAGTATTTCCATAAAATAAAAAATAAAATTTTGGAAAATTAATATGACCTAAATTTTAAAAATTAAATCATGCATGAATTAAATTTTACTTTTCAGAGATAAATTAATCTTTTCTTCTAAAAGAGAATTTTATGTAAACATACTCTTTATATTTTAAATATTTTTGCTAAATGCTAGATGTTTAAGAGATGCAAGTAAAACTAACAAATTAACTTAGTAATAAAATATAAAGTGCAATAATAGCTGCATTAGTAAAATCAAAATATAGGTGCTGAGTTAAAGACATAAAATGTTAAGAAATAGATACGGTACGGGCTTCAACAGATGGGTAGGCTTGAATCTTGTTGGTACATGATTCCATCAATTTGATCAGACAGCAGTGATCTATTTAGAGAGTGTAGGGTATGGTGGTTGTGTTGAAAGAGAACATGTGAGATGTATTTAGTTCGATTAGATGGAGGCAAGTTTGAAATGAAGGTTCATTTCTCTCCCGCCACACGCGGCATGTGCTGGCTGGGTCCGTAATTCATGTGATTTTGCTTAGTTGTCCCATCTTATCACAATCATCTACTTCATTAGTCATAGTTTACATTTTTTTATATTTTTTACATTTTTTATAAAATATTTTTATATAGTTTTCAATTTTATTAATTTCTCATCAAGATGTGGGCATCAAGTGACTCACACATTTTACACTTGGACAGGCTATATTCTTTAGAAGCTCACCTGTGTACAACCACAATATTAAAATGATTTTTTTCACCTTTTTTTTCTTAAGAATAATAAATCTTGACTATATAACAATATATATTAAATTTTCATTTAATATATATGTACACATAGTTAACGTAATTTATTAAAATAATATACCGTCAAATTATAGACTGTCAACAAAATTTTCAATTAAATTTAGAAGGGAATAATAATCAACTGTCATTTTTGACATCTACACATCTCAGGTTAACACTGACTTGACACTCATGCTATTCAATTATTTATGTCATATTTTGATATCTCAGTTTTGTCTCCACCAGACATAGTTTAAATATTTGAAAACAAAACTATTTAGTAAGCAAATTTGATGGATATATATCTATATAGGAGTGGGTTTTGGTTTGGTGCGGGAATCCGGAAGGAGAGCTAAATAAGGCCAATCTTTTGTCCTGAGAGAGAAGTTTCCTAAGCTTTATAGAACTACTCAAACGTCAAGCTGTGAGAATATTTGGCAAGTTCAAAATAAACTTTCTAACAAAATTAATCACGTTTGAAAATTACTTAAGAATATTGATGAGATTTGAAATTATTAATAAGAAAAAAAGATTTTGAAGCTAGAAGTAATCAGATATTTGAGTCTCACTTTTCTTCTTTTGAGCAAGATAGCTCGCTTGGGCGAATGAATTAAAGTAATTAAGTATTACTGATACTGGTAACCGAACTACTTGATGAACTTGTTTCATATTTTCGATACACATTTCTTTGTTGGATAATAGTGTGTGCTCTCTTACTTAAGACAATTACTGATTGTAGTGTAAGACTAAATTGTTTGATGCTTATGGTGATGGGCACTGTAGGTGGTACCGGGCATGGACAAAATTCATATTGCTATGGGCAGTGTATTCATCCTTCTTCACCCCAATGGAGTTTGGATTTTTTCGTGGCTTGCCTGAGAATCTCTTTATTCTGGACATCATTGGACAACTAGCTTTTCTCGTCGATATTTTCTTGCAATTCTTTGTTGCTTACAGAGACAGCCAGACCTATCGTATGGTCTACAAGCGAACAGCTATAGCTCTGCGGTAAACTTTTACTTCTTTTTTCTTCTCTTTGATGATGTTCTTCTTCATGTCATGATTACCGATGCTGTTTATGATTATTATCTAACATCAGTTTCTAGTGTGCTCCTGTATAACTATGGCTTTGGTCTTTGAGAAAATCCGCAATTGGTTACAAATATCTTATTTGTGGGTGACATTTTTTTAATTGATTTATGTCTTACATGTTTCTCTTCATGTAGGTATCTAAAATCTGACTTCATATTTGATCTTCTTGGGTGTATGCCATGGGACGTCATCTTCAAGGTTATGCTTTGTCCAGATAAAGCCAAATTTCTTGAGTATCTATATTACTTATCTTGAATTGTTTTGGTCAATAGTGTGACACTCTCTAACAATTCATTTGATCCACCAGCAAAGTCTGTAATCACATCGCTTATGTTAGTGTTTTATGATGCATGTATACATTTCGTGGTAGTTTTTCAGGGGTTCTAGCATATTTTTCGGTTTGCAATTGTTAAAAAGGATACTTTACCTTCATTTTACTTGTCCTTAACTCCCATGAAACTTTCATTTTACACTGTCGGTTAACCGTTCTTAGGATTTGCCAGCTATTGGTTAAACCGGGAAAAGACACAAGTTGTCATTTATTAAAACTCCTAAGTATCCTGACATTCTGTCTCAATACTAGAAATTGAAAAGACAAATAGCCTTTTCTCTTTTAGCTTTTTGTTTTTTTCATGGTAATGGAACTTTGGTTCTTCCGAATATTTGATTTGTCTTTTGGAACGTAATATAGGTAGTTTGTCCCTCATGGCAATGGTACACGAACCATTGCCCTTTACTTGTTTCTGTTTTGTATCTAACCGCTTTGCAAGTCAATTACGTTGATGGAATTTAGAATGCTCCTCCTCACTTCACAAGTTTTGGGACTTAAGTGTATATTTAGTCATGTTTACATCACTTTGCTGCACAAGAAGTTATGAATCCTGTTATTAAATGTGAGCTGGTATAACTCACTGTGCAACTTAGCTAAGACACGAGACTAATATTGGCTGGTTTTAGACGTTAACAGTACAGAAAATGGCACTTGATATACTAAAATGTTAACAGACTAGCATAACTTTTTATTGACAGGCTTCTGGACGAAGAGAGGAAGTGAGGTACCTTTTGTGGATCAGATTATACCGGGTGCGGAAAGTCGAAGATTTTTTCCACAAGTTGGAGAAGGACATACGTGTCAATTACATTACTACCAGGATTGTGAAACTTATAGTAGTCGAACTCTACTGCACCCATACAGCAGCCTGCATTTTCTACTATTTGGCTACTACTCTACCGGAATCACAAGAAGGCTATACATGGATAGGAAGTTTAAAATTGGGTGACTATAGTTATTCACATTTCAGAGAAATTGATCTTTGGAAGCGCTACACAACATCTCTGTATTTCGCTATTGTTACTATGGCAACAGTTGGTACGCTTCTTTTATGTTCTTCATTCAGCAAAATCGGTTCAGTTTGTTGTTCTTTATTAGTTATTGTAATTCTTCCTATGTCATGGTATGTGGTCAAAGTTAACATAGCCAGTCCAACTCGGAGTGAAGCGGAGGGTTGTGTTTAGGCAATTGATATTAAAATTCAAATTTTGAAAAATCCCTGAGACATTGGTGATCAATGAGTCTTTTTTTGCACCCTTTCTAGTTGTACGAAAATAGAACTAAACACGCTGAAGGAGAAACAATTAGAAAAAAATCTTATCCAATTAAATAGATTTAGTGATAAATTCGTATGTTAGGACTCTTTCTAACTGTATAAAAATAGAACAAACAAGCAGAAGAAGAAACAATTAAAACGAGATCTTATCCAGTTAAATAGATTCAGTGATAATTTCGTATGTTAGAGTCCAATTGGACGGTTCAATCACTGTAACAACAACCCTTGCTAGGAGGATAAGGTTTGGTCAATGTTGTTGTTGGTCGTAAACCATAGAATTCTACTGATAAACTTGTCACGGTTGCTTGATGGTTGTTGCTTTTGAAAATAAAGCCACAGAACCTCAGCAGTTTTGTCACAGGTCAAATCTATAAAGCACCCAAAGTTGTTACCTCAAAAGTACCTGTGGTACTATGAGATTTCTGAACTGGTGAATCATAGCTAATATCTACTATCGCTATTACCTTTTCTGCATCTGCTGATGCTTTTATAGGCTGGTAATGAATAAATATGGACGGACAATAGTCAGAAACTCTTCTGTGTCCCTGGATATCCCTGGATACTTTTAAGCAAAAGTTCATCGACACATTTTGCTTTCAAGGATTTCAACAAAATCCTCCTCCACCCTAGCTTAAGGCATATCTTATAGAGGTTTCTTTCTCCCAGTAACGCGACAAAAAACATCCCTCTAGTCTATCCCCACTTCTTGAAATAGAGTAATCCTTGATTAAAAGAAAGTTCTTAGAAAGCTTCCCAAATTCTTCCTTTTTTCTTAAAAAAAAATTCCTTCTAGTTTTGAAGAAAGACAACATTTCAAATCTGTAGAGTAAATTTGCAAGTATAAAGCTGTCAGCAATTCGGAAAAACAAAGGATATTACAAAGATAAAACCGTTCAATACTTTTTCTCCGCATCAGTTGCTAGAATCTTTAGGAGTGGCTTTTGCTTACAATTTGAGTGACGTCTCGATAAGAAACAATTAGTCTTTTTAATTCATGGAATGTCAAGCACCATAAGTAATATTTGAACTACTTTTAGACTTGTCTGTGGTAATAGCTAGTTTCCCAAGTAGGGGGCTACTGTATGTAGTCGTTAGCTTACATTGTTTTAGCATAACTTCATAAAAACATGTTTGTGATACCTTAAAACATTGGAGGGTGATTATTTCCCCAATAAAGCTTGACTCTAATAAAAATAAAGCAGAAAAATTATCTGAATTTTATTTAATACAGAATAATTTGATTTGAAGTTTTTCTCTCAATTTTGTGACGAAGGAATTAATAAATTTCAAAATCTTACCAAATCAGTTTTGAGATTCGATGAAAAATCAGCTATTAAGTTTTTAGTTGAAATGTTGTTCAGGGATTTCAAATAAATCAATCAAAACAAGCTTATTTAAATAAATCAAATTAAACAAATATCAAGAAACTTCAGCAAATAAATTACAATTAATAGGTCACCTTGTGCTCACCTCATGACTCCATTGCGATCAATTACAAGGTGCTTAATCAGTTTCCGATGAGGATAAGTTATTAATAAAGTTGATTAGTACTTCGTACCAATGTCTTGGTGCCTTAAATCAATTATAAATTGTAAAGGTAATTTAAATACATGCAATCTATTAAAACTAGAAAACAAAATTTTCACTTGTTCAAAAACATTACACTCATCACCAAATCTAAAAGGACTAACAATTTTAAATGGTTATAAATTCTAGATCAAAGAATTTTTGCATAGATATCTGCAGATTTTTTCAAAATGTATATTATCTTTTTAAATTTCCCTGAATGAATCATGTTTGTGACCATTTCTTCCACAGGCTATGGAGATATACATGCAGTAAATTTGAGGGAGATGATATTCATAATGATATACGTTTCATTTGATATGATTCTCGGTGCCTATTTGATTGGTAACATGACAGCTTTGATAGTCAAGGGTTCAAAGACTGAAAAGTTTAGAGACAAGATGACAGACCTATTGAAATATATGAATAGAAATAAGCTTGGAAGGGATATCCGTGAACAAATTAAGGGCCATGTACGCTTACAGTATGAGAGTAGCTACACTGAGGCTGCTGTCATTCAGGATATCCCTATTTCTATTCGAGCTAAGGTAATAAGAGAAAAAAATGACTTTGAACCTCATATGCGGTCAATTATGGATGTCACCCTAGTAATTATGGTCATTTGTTTCAACACCTTGCAATTTTATAGTTTTCCCACCTGCTTCTATAAGTTTTTTGACATTTCTTCACATTTTGTTTTGTTTTTATGCATCAACTCCTTACTTTTTGTCTGTTTAGATTACTGTTGTCAAAGTTATGATAACTGTACTAGTATACAAGTATGGTAGCGCGTAAGGAAGGAAAATGTACAATAGATGTATAAAATACTATTTGAAATGTCAGTTTAGTGTTGAAAGTAACAGTTTAGTGCAAAATGATTTATCATTTCATCAAGTTCTTAATTAATAATGTACGTTGGAAACATCTGCAGACAACTTTTTCCCAGCACAGATAGTATAAGATTTTAGGCTATAAGTGACTGGCACGCTATATTGAACCTCTTTCCTGCTATTCAGTTATAAATTATGATAAATGAAAGTGTGATTATTCTATATTCCTTTTTCAGTGAACGTGAATTCAGAAAATTAATAGGGATCCTAATGTAGTGTTGGACAGATTAACTTTTCAAGTTGCTTGCTCTACATTTTAATCTATTAATTTCCTTCCTTTTTTTTTTTCTTTTGAAACATATTTTTTTTATTTCTTTTGACTCTACTCTGTCCCTGCAAATTTTCTGCTGGAGTTGTAGGCCACATTTTTTTGGCATTTGTAAGTATTTTTGCTATAGTCTAAAGAATATGAATTTGAACATTTACATTTTTAATTCTATTTTGTTCATTTTTGGAGCACTGGGTGCTTATACATAAAATAAAGAGATTATTATTCTTAAGTCTCGTAATATGATAACGCAGTTAGTAATAGCTTTGAATCATGCCTTTAGAGAAGGACATATTTTATTATTTCCGTCATTTTGATCTCGGATGATGTAATGATGTGGTTACATTTTGCAGATATCCCAAACGTTATACTTGCCATACATCGAACAGGTTTCTCTTTTTAAAGGATGCTCTGCAGAATTCATCAACCAGATTGTAAGTAACGTTATGGAATTAATATTATCTGTTTTTTTTGCGTACAGAGTTCTCTTTTCCCCTTTGTACTTTATCTTTAATCTACAAATAAAAACGAAAACTGGTATAATCAGCCCTTTCCCGCTCTTTTTTATTTGGCAAGTAATTTTTTTGTTGTATAGACTTTTAGCACTGGAACATGTTTATTCTCATGCCATTAGTCCTTCTGGTAAACTGGATATTATTATCAGTGTTTTAAGTTTTTTGTAGATTCCAGTTACTTTTTTCTCTGCAATCTATGTAATCAACAACAATTTCATCCTTGAAGGACTTGATTGAACGAGAATACTAACTGCACAAAATATATATAATTGACTGAAATAATCATATTTACTAGGATTTTTGTTTTGACCAGAGATGTACCTATAATGAGAGTGTTTTTTATCGTCCATTGTCTTCTTAGTGTGTAATGTTGAAGTGATTATAGTTTATGCTCTTCTGATCTTTCAGGTTATTAGGATCCATGAGGAGTTCTTTCTTCCAGGGGAAGTTATAATGCAACAAGGAAATGTTGTAGATCAACTATATTTTGTCTGCCATGGAGTGCTGGTATGATTTTATATTTCCACATTCACTTCTACAATTGCTCAATTGTTATATTTTCTTCTGTTGAGGTTTCTGATATTTTTTTAATATAGTCATGCTGATATGCATATCGTTTTCTTACTTTGTATTGCATCACTTTAAGAAAGTATTGGCATTAACAAAGGGCTCGAGAATCTTATAAATTTTCCACAAGATAAAATATTCATGTGCAAAGTAGTCTATGATACAGGAAGCTTCTTAGAATTTTAGAACTGATTCATAAAGAATATTCTAGAGACAAATTTCATTTTTTTAGTTTTTGAGTGCCCAAAGCTGTTTCAATGCAGGAGGAAGTAGGCACAGCTGAAGATGGATCTGAAGAAACTGTTTCACTTCTGCAGCGTCACAGTTCATTTGGAGAAATATCTATTCTTTGCAACATTCCTCAACCATATACTGTCCGAGTTTGTGAACTGTGTAGACTCTTGCGACTTGATAAACAATCATTTACAAATATCCTAGACATATACTTTTATGATGGAAGGAAAGTATTAAACAACCTTCTAGAGGTAATAATTTCATATATGCTATGTCTCGCATCCTCCTCCCTTTAGTAGTTTTTGACTTTGACATGAATTAAAAATACTCTATGCTGTTCTCTAGTTGAACGAGCAATGGATGTATCAACTTACATATTGAAGATTGTGGTTTACTAATTTCTCATCCCGGGACACCTAATTTGTTTTCTTATTTTATAGGGAAAAGAGTCTTTTCGAGGTAAGCAGTTGGAGTCAGACATCACATTTCATATTGGAAAACAAGAAGCCGAGCTTGCTTTGAAGGTCAATAGTGCAGCTTTTCATGGGGATCTACATCAGCTCAAAGGCTTAATTCGAGCTGGGGCTGATCCCAACAAAACAGATTATGATGGAAGGTCACCACTGGTAAGGAACTTGCAACTTCTTATGATGTCTTGAAAAAACATTTTGCTTTCTCTTCATCTATGATGTTTCTGGCAAATAATAACTTAGCAACATGTGGATGTAACAAGAAATACTTTCCTGATATGAAACCCGTTGTGTTTTTCCGACAGCATCTTGCAGCGACAAGAGGACATGAAGATATCACACTTTTCCTTATTCATGAACGTGTAGATGTCAATATTAAAGGTAATTGTCTAACTTATTAAATTTCTACGAGTAATTACTTGGATTTTGGCTGACGAACTGACACAGGCATCCCTATTTGTTAATTTTATAGATAACTTCGGCAACACGCCCTTACTTGAAGCGGTTAAGAATGGAAATGATCGGGTTGCTTCTTTACTTGTTAAAGAAGGGGCCTCCATGAAGATCGAAAATGCTGGTAGTTTTTTGTGTACAGCAGTTGCAAGGGGAGATTCAGATTATCTTCAAAGACTTTTATCCAATGGCATGGATCCTAACTTAAAAGATTATGATTACCGAAGCCCTCTTCACATAGCTGCAGCTGAAGGTTTATACTTCATGGCAAAGTTGCTATTAGAAGCAGGAGCTAGTGTTTTTACCAAAGACAGGTATCATTCATCACTCTTTTTGCAGGTTCATGATGCCATAACTGGTGTTTGATGCCAGGGAACCTTTTCATTCTTTTTTTTCACTAGATAAACAAAATGGACCACGCTTTTTCAAGGCTGGTCTAGTTCACTAATGCACTGGGCTTTAGTTTTACACGGGTGCATGCATCTCTGTAATAGTGTAGACATGTAACTCCACAATAGAATAAGTTAGTTTCTCTATTCACACCATTAGCATAAACAAGATGGAATAAATTCAACAGAGACCTCTATTAGCAGTAAATATATATTTCAGTCTTTCCTTTTTCTGCCATGTTTTCCCTAATTTCAAGTCTTACACAATAATATAGTTTTTGTACTTTTTTTTCCCTTTCATGATTTTGCCGAAATAGCATAACAAGGAGTTTCCTTCATTTTCATTTTGTTACAAACAGATGGGGAAATACCCCGCTTGATGAAGCCCGGATGTGTGGAAATAAGAATCTGATCAAGTTGCTTGAAGATGCAAAATCTACTCAACTGTTAGAATTCCCGTATTCCTCCCAAGAATTTACAGGTACTGACATATTGCTTTACCTTTATAGTTTTCCTAAGAGGTGGATAGGAAGTATGGTAGAATAGGCTTCTTAGCTATTTAGATCGATTAATTCCTCCATCCTAAAGTGATAATGCCTGAGAATTTTATAACATCTACCGGAATTATTATTATGTAGCCTAACATATTGCCAATTTTTACACTTTTTCTCTTAATTCTCTGCTTAGTTTCTTTCTTAAATTTTACATTTTGGGGTTAACTTTATTATAGTTCCTTAACTTTATTGTCTCTGAATCATTGTTCATTACCATCATTGTCTCTCAAACATAATGTTTAAGCAAAACAATTACATGAATGTTATGCATCTAGTTCTACCTCTTCCATGAAGAGCTAGCAGACTAAAAAACATTATTGTTTCAATTGATGTGCATTTATTTTTGTTGTTCTGCCTGACCATCTCTAATTTTTGAAGACACTAGATCACCAATTGCAGTAAACCTTAATTTCATCTATCTTTTATAGATAAAATGCATCCAAAGAAGTGCACAGTCTTCCCTTTCCACCCGTGGGATCCGAAAGATAATAGAAGACATGGAATTGTACTATGGATTCCACACTCCATTGAAGAGCTAATCAAATCAGCAGCAGAACAAATAGAATTTTCTGGGGATTCTTGTATTTTATCAGAAGATGGTGGTAAAATTACTGATGTGGACATGATTAAGGATGGTCAGAAGCTGTACTTAGTCCATGAAACGCATTAATGCCTCTATATAATGGCTCTTTACAACCATATAACAAAGTGCCTCGTAATGTGTTATGCGTCTAGAAATTAGCACATAATTCGATCTTATTAACCGCATAATAAGTGTTTATACTGTCAAAATACAGACGAGAGATTTAGATCAAATAATGTGCTGATGATGTGCATGTGCTTTAGTGGTACAATTCTAAGCAGTTCGTGCTGATCAAGTGCTCAATAGTTGTTAGTTGTGTAGCACACGTCAGAGTTCAGCTGGAATATATCAAAGATTAAAGTGTTATTGTATTAATCGGTCCCTCCTATATATAGTATACATATAAATAGTAACTCCTCAGCAATTTAGATTTAGAATTTGATAGAGTTCTGGTAACGTTTAAAAATTGAATACATTAATTAAAAAATGCAAGCATTCAATAACTTTTCTTTAAATAACTTATCGCGTTCTATAAAATCAAACGTTGATTAAAAAATCTGTCACCAACTCCTCAATCGTTACGCGTTTAGTCTTGACCGAGTTTTTAAATGTTTTAGTTAACTTCATGCGTACGATGTTCAACCCAAAGCTTGTGACACAGACTAAATCATTGTCTACTTAATTAAACTCTTCTGGATTTGATTTAAAACCTTTTTTATTCGGTTATTGGCTCGACATGTTTCTTTGTTTTTCTTGTCGTATTAAACTATGTTCGCCTGGGTTGGAGGAATTCGAAAACAACGAGAGACAATGATTTTCGAAATACACGAATTTCTCCATCTGATACCCTGAGATTTGAGGGTGTATATAGGTGAACAATCCTTTTTACCCTCGAAGAAAATGCATTGACAAGGTTCTGAAAACTCCATGCACGCTCCTAGAATCGATTCACGAAAGAGGGAATCGATTCATGATGCAAGTTGCAGGGGAGCTGACAATGTCCATGGTAGTCTAAATGACGTTGAGGTTGAACTCACACAGTGCATGGTGTTCAAATGTACTGGAGGTTGAACTCATAGCATCAATGAAATGGGCTCGAGGTCACATCCACATATCTTTTTATATACTTACATTTTAAAAATAAGGTTTAAATGTTTTGTCCCATGTTAAGAGGGAAATTTATGATTAGTATCCAGTTTTAAAAATATAGATATTTAGTCCCTATATTTTTAAAATTTGTATCAATTCAGTTCTATCCGTTAAATTGTAGAAATGACGTTAAGTTTACAGTTACGTGATTGCACTTTTTTTTTCTCTATCCTATGCTCTTCCTGTCACTTTTTTCTTTCTTTTTTCTATTTTTCTCACCATTACCTACCTGTTACCATTTTCTCTCTCTTCTACCGTTAATTTATGTTTTTTCCTGCCACCATTAAATACCATAAATTCCACTTTCCCTTCTCACTTTAAAGTACCATACTTCCATTTCTCTCCTTTCCTTTTTCATTTAATTGCTTTTTCCACAAAGGTTCAGAAACAAACCTAAGACTACCTATACAATAGAATTATGCATAGTTTACACTTTCAAAATACCTCAGACTATCTATACAACAAGAATTCAAACCAAATCGATTTCATAAACAAGCTTCATTCAAGTTTTCTCTTTTCTTCTCTTAAAATAGTTTGATTAAATTTTGAACAAGTTCGATTGGGTTTTGTGTGCACACTACTGTTTTCTTGATCACTCTTTAATTAAGAACACATTTAAAAAAGTTTCCGATGGAAAAAATGAAGAATGGAAGAATGAACTTCTTGAGTACTTTAGCAATTACATAATAGGAAATCTAGAAAATGATTGACTTAAACTGGACCTTAGCAATTATTAGCTTATTAAAGGAAATACATTCAATTCAAATTCACACTTTCCAAACATATAATATATCGATCAGTATATATAAATCAATGGTTTTTTATATGACAATGCAAATGAAATTTCGTTAGTAATTGTGCTTGTAATAAAATGTAAACTAAAATAAGAGTTGCCAAATCAGAAACACTGATGTTACTTTATATATGACATAAACTCATTGTGCATTAAGCTTAAGGGATGTGTGTTTGATAGTTTCCAGTCTTCAACGTTAAACCAAATCCTAATAGTATATGACGTTACTTCTTACGTTCCTTTCCTTGTATAGCCTCAGTAACCTTTCGTTCTCCTTTTCCAATACATTATTTTCATTAAACAATACTTTGACCTAGGCAGACCATGCAAAGTTGGATATTCTTATATCAAGGTCTCCAGTGAAGGAGGTTCTAAGGGTTTTGGGGGCGGTGGAAGTGGCAATAAGCACACCGTAGTTGTTGTGATAATTGTCTTAGTAAACTTTTTTGTCATTTGTGGTCGTATCTTCTAGGGAGTTAGATACCAAAGAAGAAAGCAAAGGGTGCCCGAGTCTCCTTCAGATGGCTCAGAAGAGGCCAATTTCTTGGAAAATTTAACCGGTATGCCAATCCGTTACAGCTACAAGGACCTCGAAATTGCCACCAATAACTTTTCTGTGAAGCTTGGGCAAGGGGTTTTGGGTTAGTGTATGAGAGAGTTCTAGCAGATGGAACTCAAATAGTAGTGAACAAATTGGAAAGTATTGGACAAGGAAAGAAAGAGTTCAAGACCGAAGTTAGCATCATTGGCAACATTCATCACCTCCATTTGGTTAGGCTAAAGGGATTCTGTGTTGATGGATCTCATAGAATATAGCTCTGGGAACAACAAAAGGACTTGCTTATCTGCACGAAGATTGTGACTCGAAGATTGTTCATTGTGACATCAAACTAGAAAATGTTCTTCTGACGAACACTCATGGAGGGTCTTTGCACTATTCCTAACCCACCAACTATAAGTGGATGTATATTTTTTAGGTACTGCAAAAAGCAAAGACTCATATAGATGTCACCCAACCAGGTCCTTCTTCTATCTCATAACTGTTGCTAATAGTAAGTGATAATTTGGTGTAGACCAACACGTTTTCATATGCCTAAAACGCTCTGCCAGCAGCGGAGTTTGGCACGGCGGGGCCACCGGTGAGGCTGACGGTGTTGTTGTAACGCCCCAACTTTGGGTGTCACGAATCATAATTAAATTAAGATAATTCAATATCCTCTTAACGCGTAAAATGGTGCCAATTAAAATTTTGAAATTTAAATCTTGCAGAATTCAAATAAAGTTCTAACTTGACCAGAAAATATAGTCCAATTACAAGATTCCAAAACTAATAAAATAAACCAAGGAATAAAATTTATCCAATTACATTATTTCTGAAAATTTATAACTCAAAGCTTTAAATAAAAAGTTGTCCCCCACTCTCATGTCGCTATCACGCGTCTGGAGTATCTGCTACACTCCCTGCTCGCGTATAACCAAGGTCATACGATCATCGCAAGACACACACACCACCACCAACATAAACAAATATGGGTAAGCTACCATAACACAACCAATAACAATAAAATGTGTACCAGATAAATAAACACAATTTAATAGTAATCATTCATCTACAACACTACCTTTACTCACATAATTGTTTCTATTTCATGTACAACATCACATATACCTCACTCAGAGCTAATCACATCATGCAACCTTCATCATGAAACACACCATGAGCCTCCACAGTACAATAACTCCACCGTGAAAAGAATCAGTCACACTCATGTACCCTACCTCAAACCTGTAGCCTCTCCTACAGGTCTGCTCGAGTAGTCCCGCTTACCTGGCTAAGGAACATGTTTCCTGTCACTCAAGGACAAGACAAACACCATCACCCCCACACAAGGAGGGCTCAATACCCGAGCTCTTCCTTTTCGCACACAAGGCCAAAGGAAGTTGCTATCTCGATCGGACGATAGTCTCAAGCTTTACTAGGTACAACAGGTGGACTTATCCTTCACTCTTGTGCTCATCAACTACCCCCTTAGGTACAACCCAACACTTACTCGTTCCAACATATATCTCTAAGTACAACAAACGTTCTCACTCTCCATCTAATATTGGTCATTTATCATTATCTACAGTCTCATTCAAAATCTAATGTGCTCAAACTAAACCCTCTCAGATTCAGTAAATTACAATTAAATAAATAATTAAATAAATAATAAATAAATACGTAAACATAATTCCAAATAAATAATTAAATAATATCATTCCAAGTAAATAAATAAATATCATAACAATCCAAAATTAATAAAACATTTATTGATTTAATTAAAGATTATAATCACATTATTCTTCTCTCTCTTATCAAACTAAAATTAGTAATTAATTTAATATTCTAATAAATGATTATAATATCATTATTTTCATCTTTAAAATATTTAATATTTATTTCATATTTCCAATTTCGTAAACTACCAATTAATTGATTTTAATTTCCATTATTTTAATTTCAAAAACATAACCTTTATCTTTATTATCATTTTATTCTCCAATTTCGATTTCCGAATATATTTAAAATTTCATTATTTGACTTTATTACTTTCCTAATATCAGTTTAGAGACATAATCCAATGCGAATGAACCCTCAATCTCTAATCCAATGCGAATGAACCCTCAATCTCAAATAAGAAGAAATCACAAAAACCCCCAAAATTAGAATCGAAAAGGAGAACAGGAAAAACCCCAAATTTAATTTGAATGGAACCCTACGTCTCAAATCGTAGAAGGAATCAAATCATCAGTTCAACACAGCAGAAACCCCCAAAATTGAAAAATAATCGAAACCCTAAATCGCAGAACCAGAACCCCAAAACACAGTTCCGTTTTTTGACGCTGTCATCGCCGGAAACTCAGCCCCTCTTGTCGTCGTCGGAGGTCACTCGCGACGAGTCACCGCTGTGACGCCGATCGCACTCAGTCGCAATCAAGACTGACCAGCGTCCACCATCGTGGTTTGCTTCGAAGGAGGAGGCTTCCACAACGAACACCGCTCTAAGGACGCTCACGCTCAGAGGTCTTCACGCCGCTACTCTGTCATTTCCTCCGCACAACTAGAACTTGCGACCCTCCATGCCGAAACGACCACTGTGCGTATTGTAGGTGGATCACGCTTGAGCCACCAGAGTTGCATCAGTCGCCGTGAAGAAAAGAAGAGAAACCTAAAGCCTCTAGGTTTCGCGTGATGAAGAAAGAAAAGAAAGAGAATGGGTAGAATGAGGGCAACTTGTGTGACCCTTCAAAGGAGATAGGGTTGTACCCTAAATTTGGTTCAGGCCCAATTGAATATAGAAACGAAAAAAAAAGAAAAAGAAACATTGTGGACTTGAGGAACAATTAATTTGGTCTCTGATAACTAACCTCAATTCCTATTAAACCCTAATTAAAAGAATCTCCAGAACCCAAATTTTAATTTTAATTGCAATCAAAACTAACCCTAATTTTTATTATATTCCTAATAAATCTAATCTCCATAAAAGAATAATTCAATTAGGTGAATTCCTATTTAGGATAGGAATTAAGGAATTCAATTAAGTGAATTCCTGGAATTCAATACCATGAATTCAAAAAGTGAAATTAATATAATAGGATTTAATGTTTATTAATTAAATATGGTACATTCATGGTTGGAAAGCTTATCCAAAATTTCCAGATCATACAATTACAGTACAAATATCCATGGACAGTTTCTAAAAATTAATTTACAATTAAACAAATAAATAAATAACTATTCAAAATGAATACTACAATCACATTCATCATATAATAACACAAAGGTGAGCTTCCCATACCTTAGCCGATCAAAAAATTAAGCTTTCACTCTTTCTTTTACAGACTTTTCTTTCCTTCAGTTTCTTTGTCTAATGCTATCTTTTTCCTTCTCTCACAGAAGTAACGTATCCCCTTTCTACTGTTTCCTTTCTTTTTAAATAAAACTTAAAGTAACTGCTCTTCCTAAAATCTTTCAACCACTATTTAAAAAACTTAACTGCTACAACTTTTATTTTCTTTTTCTGCTTATTTTATTTAGTATAAGCCTCTTGCCCTCTCAGCCAAAAAAATAAATAAAATTTCAATAAAACAAAGTTTCTTCTAAACCTCTCTCCCTAGGATTTGAACTCACATCCATTCAAACTTATACACACATCTCTACCAACAAGCCAACACATCACATTGATAATTTCAAACATTACAGTGGTAACAAACAATCAATAACTTATGCTGCATTCAAATTAACAAAACCATTAAATAACATAAATTTTATGTTCTAATCAAGACTAGAACACATAATCATTCGACACCTCAAAGAGCTCTCACTCATTGAGCTACACAATACTTTATAATAACATGCAACTTCATTAAAAATACTCACGTCTCATTACACTATTAATCTTAAGCCCTATATTTTTCTCGGGTCTTACATTCACCCCACCTCAAAAAAATTTTCGCCCACAAAATTGATCTACTCAACAAAAAGATAAGGATATTCTTTCTTCATAAACTCTTCTAACTCCCAAGTCATCTCTTTCGTAACTTCGTCCCAAAGCACCTTTACTGTACGAATGTCTTTGCCTCGTAACTTCTTGGTTTGCACATCTAACACTCGTACCGGTCCAGCCTCTATGGTTAAATCTTCCTTAACTTGGATGTCATCCACCTCTACCACATGACTAGGATCTGGAATGTACTTCCTCAATTGAGACACATGAAAAACGTTATGCAAGTTTCCCAACTGGGGTGGTAATGCTATTTCATATGCTACTGGACCAATCCTCCTAAGCACTTGATATGGTCCAATAAATTTCGGAGACAACTTTCGCGACTTGATAGCTCTCCCAACTCCTGTCGTTGGTGTCACTCGCATAAACACATGATCTCCAACTTCAAACTCTAGTGGTCTCCGTCATTTATCTGCATAAGACTTTTGTCTGCTCTGTGTTGCCTTCATCCTCTCATGAATCATCTTCACCTTGTAAGTAGTCTGCTGTAACAGCTCCGGACCTACGGTTACCGATTCTCCATCTTGAAACCAACACAACGGCGTTCGACATCTTCTTCCATACAATGCTTCAAAAGGTGCCATACTGATGCTAGCATGGTAACTATTATTGTAAGTGAACTCGACCAACGGTAGAACCTCACTCCAACTCCCAAGATGATCCAAAACACACGCCCTCAACAAGTCTTCTAAGGATTGAATGGTTCTTTCGGATTGTCCGTCAGTCTGAGGATGGTATGCCGAACTCATGTGTAACTGCGTGCCTAAAGATCTCTGCAATGTTTGCCAAAATCTCGATGTAAATCTCGGATCTCTATCTGAAACAATACTTGCAGGCACTCCATGCAACCTCACTATCTCCTGGATATATAATTCTGCCAGCTTCTCCAACGACATTCGCTGATTGATCGGTAGAAAATGAACACACTTTGTTAACCTGTCCACGATTATCCAGATGGAATCGTAACCCTTCGGTGATCTCGGTAAGTGAGTTACAAAATCCATCGAGATGCTACCCCATTTCCATTGAGGAATCTCCAACTGCTGTAACATTCCTCCCGGTCTTTGATGCTCTACCTTAGCCTTCTGACATACCAAGCACGATGATACAAACTTAGCCACATCTTTCTTCATTCCGCTCCACCAGAAAGAATCTTTCAAATCCTTATACATCTTAGTCATACCAGGATGTATACTAAGACGACTCTTGTGACCTTCTTCTAAGATCATCTTTCTTAACTCTGTCTTTGCTGGAATGCAAACTCTATTCTTGAACCGAAGAATACCATCAACACCTAAAACAAAATCTTTGGTTCGATCTTTACCCAACAGTGCAACTATGTGTTGCAACTCTTGATCTACCATTTGTTCTGCCTTTATCTGCTTTAAGAAGTCATTAGTGATTGACAAGTGACTACACCAGATATGGTCTTGATTCACCTGTACACCCAAATTCATATCTCGAAACTTCTCGACCAACTCTAGTTCCTTCACCATCAAAGCAGCCATGTGAATTTTCTTTCTACTCAGCGCATCAGCCACAACATTTGCCTTACCCGGATGGTACTGCAACTCAAAATCGTAGTCCTTCAGATACTCCATCCACCTCCTCTGACGCATGTTCAATTCCTTCTGATCAAACAAGTACTTCAAACTTTTATGGTCGCTAAAGACTTGAAAACGCGCTCCATAAAGATAATGCCTCCATGTCTTTAAAGCAAACACCACTGCAGCTAACTCAATGTCGTGTGTAGGATAATTTTTCTCATGCACCTTTAACTGACGAGATGTATATGCCACTGGTCTTCTACCTTGCATCAACACACAACCCAACCCTTGATACGATGCATCACAGTACACTTCAAAAGCTTGCTCAGTGTTTGGGATCACTAAGACTGGAGCCGTCGTCAACCTCTTCTTCATTTCCTCGAAACTCGCCTCACACTTATCTGTCCAAATAAACGGTTGATCCTTACGGGTCAACTGTGTCAGTGGTCCTACTATCCTTGAGAATCCTTCTACGAATCTCCGATAATAGCCTGCCAACCCCACAAAGCTTCTTACCTCCGTCACCATTGTCGGCCGTTCCCATTTCAACACAGCTTCAACCTTTGCTGGGTCTACCGAGATTCCCTGAGCAGATATCACGTGTCCCAAAAATTGAACCTCTTCCAACCAGAACTCACACTTAGACAATTTGCCATACAATTGATGCTCCCTCAAAATCTCCAACACAATTCTCAAATGTTCAACATGTTCTTCGCGATCCTTTAAGTAAATTAGAATGTCATCAATGAACACGACAACAAACTTATCCAGACAAGGTCGAAAGATCCGGTTCATGTAGTCCATGAAAATTGCTGGAGCATTCGTCACCCCGAAAGGCATCACCACATACTCATAGTGTCCGTAGCGTGATCTGAAAGTTGTCTTCTGAACATCCTCTGGTTTTACTAAGATTTGATGATAGCCAGACCTCAAGTCAATCTTCGAGAACACACCGGCACCCCTCAACTGATCTAGCAAATCGTCGATTCTTGGTAAAGGGTACTTATTCTTGATAGTAACTTTATTCAACTGCCTGTAATCTACACACAACCTCGAGCTCCCATCCTTCTTCTTTACGAGCAACATTGGCGCTCCCCACGGCGATACACTAGGTCGAATAAACTTCTTCTCTAACAGGTCTTCTATCTGCTTTTTCAACTCTGCCAATTCAGCTGGAGTCATTCTATAGGGAGCCATAGAAACTGGTCCAGCTCCTGGTATCAAGTCGATTGCGAAATCAACTTCTCGGCTAGGTGGCAAACCTGGAACTTCATCTGGAAACACATCAGCATACTCCTCCACTACTGGGACACCCATAATTTGCTCTTCTGTATTCTTTTTCTTCTCTGTTGTCATCACCACAAAACAGACTGCTCCTTCTTTTATATCTTGCAAAACTTCTTGTGATGTAATCATTTGCACATGTTCTTCTGTTGGGAAAATAACCTTTTGTTGACCGCAATCAATGAGAACACCATTGGTCATCAACCAATCCATCCCCAAAATTACATCTAAGCCTTCCAGCGGTAGACACACCAAGTTAACCTTGAATTTGCGTCCTGCTACTTCTAACGAACACCCAACACAGACTGAACTAGTTGAGACTTGCCCTGAAGCTGGTGTAAAAACCACCAACTCGCTCCCCAAATCATATACAGGTAATTCAAGCTTCCCCAAACAAGCAAAGGATATAAACGAGTGCGTTGCACCCGAGTCAAAAAGAACATGAACACATCTACCATTCAAGAAACAAGTGTCTTGAATTAAGTTACCTGACTGAGACGCCTCGACCCCCGTCATAGCAAAGACCCGTCCTGCTGCTTTCGGCTTTCCTCCAGAAAAATTTTCTGTCTGTTGCGCTCCTCCTGGTATCCTCCTCTCGGGGCATGAAGATGCAAAGTGTCCAGGCTTATGGCAGGAGAAACATTTCCTCTCTTCAGGCTTTGGAACTGTCAGTCTCGGACAATTTCTTCTAATATGGGGCCCTCCACACTCGTAGCACTTCAAGGCTCCAAAACCTCTCTGTTGTGGCCTAGCATACGGCTTCTTCTGATTTCTACCTCCAGAGAAACTAGCCTTCTGAGGTCTCACCACACGATATTGGCTCTCTTCCATTCGCTCTGCCACCAAGGCTTCCTCCACCAGCGCCGGAAACTCTTTGATCTTCAAGTGGATGAGCGCCTTCAATATGTTGTGGCGCAAGCCTATCTCAAACTTTCTACATTTCCACTCTTCACTCACGTTCTGACTGTAGAATCTAGCCAGATACTCAAACCGCTCCTTATAGGCTTGCACAGACATGTTCCCTTGCACCAAGGTCATGAAATCTCCTTCCCGCTGTAACTTAGCACTCATCGGAAAGTACCTCTCTAAGAATCTTCCTCTGAACTGCTCCCAACTGATGGCCTCCCTACGAGCATTCATCTCCAACCGCATACCTCTCCACTAGTACTCAGCCTCTCCAGCTAGCATATAGGTAGCAAATACCAGCTTCTGCTCCCCAGAACAATCAATCACCTCAAAAATCTTCTCATTGCTACAGATCCAATCGTCGGCCTCGTCCGGCGTAGCCTTCCCATTGAACTTTGCAGGATTATGACGCAAGTAGTCATTCATGCCCACCCGATGCCTGTTTGTTTGCTCATTCTGTTGCCCCTGTTGCGTCAGCTACGCCAGTTGTGCCTGTTGTCCATGTAAAACTTCTGCTATCTGCTGAAAAGCCCGCGCGAAATCAGCAGTAGCACCGGTAGGGGTAGTTGTTCTTCTTGGACTCGACATCCTTAGCCAATTATAATACAAACATATAAGACACCATTAACACAAAATATCAGAATTACACATCAAAGCTAGTCGAACTCACTCCCCAAAAGCCCAAAGGTTCTTCGAAAACCGTGCTCTGATACCACAAATGTAACGCCCCAACTTTGGGTGTCACGAATCATAATTAAATTAAGATAATTCAATATCCTCTTAACGCGTAAAATGGTGCCAATTAAAATTTTGAAATTTAAATCTTGCAGAATTCAAATAAAGTTCTAACTTGACCAGAAAATATAGTCCAATTACAAGATTCCAAAACTAATAAAATAAACCAAGGAATAAAATTTATCCAATTACATTATTTCTGAAAATTTATAACTCAAAGCTTTAAATAAAAGGTTGTCCCCCACTCTCATGTCGCTATCACGCGTCTGGAGTATCTGCTACACTCCCTGCTCCCGTATAACCAAGGTCATACGATCATCGCAAGACACACACACCACCACCAACATAAACAAATATGGGTAAGCTACCATAACACAACCAATAACAATAAAATGTGTACCAGATAAATAAACACAATTTAATAGTAATCATTCATCTACAACACTACCCTTACTCACATAATTGTTTCTATTTCATGTACAACATCACATATACCTCACTCAGAGCTAATCACATCACGCAACCTTCATCATGAAACACACCATGAGCCTCCACAGTACAATAACTCCACCGTGAAAAGAATCAGTCACACTCATGTACCCTACCTCAAACCTGTAGCCTCCCCACAGGTCCCCTGTAGCCTCTCCTACAGGTCTGCTCAAGTAGTCCCGCTTACCTGGCTAAGGAACATGTTTCCTGTCACTCAAGGACAAGACAAACACCATCACCCCCACACAAGGAGGGCTCAATACCCGAGCTCTTCCTTTTCGCACACAAGGCCAAAGGAAGTTGCTATCTCGATCGGACGATAGTCTCAAGCTTTACTAGGTACAACAGGTGGACTTATCCTTCACTCTTGTGCTCATCAACTACCCCCTTAGGTACAACCCAACACTTACTCGTTCCAACATATATCTTTAAGTACAACAAACGTTCTCACTCTCCATCTAATACTGGTCATTTATCATTATCTACAGTCTCATTCAAAATCTAATGTGCTCAAACTAAACCCTCTCAGATTCAGTAAATTACAATTAAATAAATAATTAAATAAATAATAAATAAATACGTAAACATAATTCCAAATAAATAATTAAATAATATCATTCCAAGTAAATAAATAAATATCATAACAATCCAAAATTAATAAAACATTTATTGATTTAATTAAAGATTATAATCACATTATTCTTCTCTCTCTTATCAAACTAAAATTAGTAATTAATTTAATATTCTAATAAATGATTATAATATCATTATTTTCATCTTTAAAACAATTAATATTTATTTCATATTTCTAATTTCGTAAACTACCAATTAATTGATTTTAATTTCCATTATTTTAATTTCAAAAACATAACCTTTATCTTTATTATCATTTTATTCTCCAATTTCGATTTCCGAATATATTTAAAATTTCATTATTTGACTTTATTACTTTCTTAATATCAGTTTAGAGACATAAACTTTATTTTTAATTTTCCTTATCTTACTTTTTCTGCTATCATAAATTTTGCTTTTACCATTACTAATTCAATGTCCAGTCCAAAACTAATTTTAAGCTTACTAACCCAAACAACTCTTATTATTATTTTGTTTTTAATTATTTTATTTAAACTCACTGGCCCAACCAGACCATCCCAATCTGCAAGCCAAACGTAACACTCAGAAACTCCACGGCCAGCCGCCGCAACACCCCGACAGCACCCACCGGCGACCTCACTCGCGCAACTCCGACGACCACCACGACACCCACCGGCGACTCCACTCGCGCAACTCCGACAACCACCACGACACGGTTGCCACTGCCATCGTAACCACCGTGAGAAATCTAACCCAAAACGAACCAGAAACGCCATCCCCATACACAGAAACACAACACCAATCCCTAATCCAATGCGAATGAACCCTCAATCTCAAATAAGAAGAAATCACAAAAACCCCCAAAATTAGAATCGAAAAGGAGAACAGGAAAAACCCCAAATTCAATTTGAATGGAACCCTACGTCTCAAATCGTAGAAGGAATCAAATCATCAGTTCAACACAGCAGAAACCCCCAAAATTGAAAAACAATCGAAACCCTAAATCGCAGAACCAGAACCCCAAAACACAGTTCCGTTTTTTGACGCTGTCATCGCCAGAAACTCAGCCCCTCTTGTCGTCGTCGGAGGTCACTCGCGACGAGTCACCGCTGTGACGCCGATCGCACTCAGCCACAATCAAGACTGACCAGCGTCCACCATCGTGGTTTGCTTCGAAGGAGGAGGCTTCCACAACGAACACCGCTCCAAGGACGCTCACGCTCAGAGGTCTTCACGCCGCTACTCTGTCATTTCCTCCGCACAACTAGAACTCGCGACCCTCCACGCCGAAACGACCACTGTGCGTATTGTAGGTGGATCACGCTTGAGCCACCAGAGTTGCATCAACCGCCGTGAAGAAAAGAAGAGAAACCTAAAGCCTCTAGGTTTCGCGTGATGAAGAAAGAAAAGAAAGAGAATGGATAGAATGAGGGCAACCTGTGTGACCCTTCAAAGGAGATAGGGTTGTACCCTAAATTTGGTTCAGGCCCAATTGAATATAGAAACGAAAAAAAAAAAAAAACATTGTGGACTTGAGGAACAATTAATTTGGTCTTTGATAACTAACCTCAATTCCTATTAAACCCTAATTAAAAGAATCTCCAGAACCCAAATTTTAATTTTAATTGCAATCAAAACTAACCCTAATTTTTATTATATTCCTAATAAATCTAATCTCCATAAAAGAAGAATTCAATTAGGTGAATTCCTATTTAGGATAGAAATTAAGGAATTCAATTACGTGAATTCCTAGAATTCAATACCATGAATTCAAAAAGTGAAATTAATATAATAGGATTTAATGTTTATTAATTAAATATGGTACATTCATGGTTGGAAAGCTTATCCAAAATTTCCAGATCATACAATTACAGTACAGATATCCATGGACAGTTTCCAAAAATTAATTTACAATTAAACAAATAAATAAATAACTATTCAAAATGAATACTACAATCACATTCATCATATAATAACACAAAGGTGAGCTTCCCATACCTTAGCCGATCAAAAAATTAAGCTTTCACTCTTTCTTTTACAAACTTTTCTTTCCTTCAGTTTCTTTGTCTAATGCTATCTTTTTCCTTCTCTCACAGAAGTAATGTATCCCCTTTCTACTGTTTCCTTTCTTTTTAAATAAAACTTAAAGTAACTGCTCTTCCTAAAATCTTTCAACCACTATTTAAAAAACTTAACTGCTACAACTTTTATTTTCTTTTTCTGCTTATTTTATTTAGTATAAGCCTCTTGCCCTCTCAGCCAAAAAAAATAAATAAAATTTCAATAAAACAAAGTTTCTTCTAAACCTCTCTCCCTAGGATTTGAACTCACATCCATTCAAACTTATACACACATCTCTACCAACAAGCCAACACATCACATTGATAATTTCAAACATTACAGTGGTAACAAACAATCAATAAATTATGCTGCATTCAAATTAACAAAACCATTAAATAACATAAATTTTATGTTCTAATCAAGACTAGAACACATAATCATTCGACACCTCAAAGAGCTCTCACTCATTGAGCTACACAATACTTTATAATAACATGCAACTTCATTAAAAATACTCATGTCTCATTACACTATTAATCTTAAGCCCTATATTTTTCTCGGGTCTTACAGTTGTTGTCAAATAGGCATCGCCGAGAAGCTTTAGTGTGCTCATGGTTAAGGTTCCAAAGTCAAACTGGGTGGCGGCGGTATGTAAAACTATTTTATCAAGAAATCTCATGTCAATTTAGTTGGAAGAGAGAGAAAACTAAATAGTATAGAGAAAAAGTTGGACAGTAGAGGAGAGAAAAGAAAAAGTACGCGAGATCAACATGAAATTAAAACTGTTACTGTCAACTTAACATAGAGGACCTTATTCATACAATTTTTCATAACATAGGGACCCAATGTCTTCATTTTTAAAACCAAGTACAAAACAAAAATTCACCTCTTAACATAGGGACAAAATAAGTATTTAAGTCTAAAAATAACTTTGGAATTGTGTTTTTCTAATGGGTTTTGAAATTCCTTAGAAAGATTTATTTAATTTAAAAATATGTTGAAACTTTTGAAAAATCTTTTCATTAATTTCAAAATTTATTAAAAAAAATTCTTTAATAGATTTTGAAATTAGTTGAAAAAAAAATTATTTAATGAATTTTAAAATTTATTAAAAGATTTTCTAAAAGTTTCAATGAATTTTTTGAATTTAAAAATTAGTTTTAAAATTAAAAAAAAAATATAGAAGTACATAAAGATATGTATGAAAATAAAAATCTCTCTATAATAATAATAATAATAATAATAATAATAATAATAATAGTAATTATAATATTAAATATAATAAAAAGGTTAAATAATAATAATAATTAAAAATAAAACAATAATATTATATTTTAACTTAATTTTTTAAAAATATTTATAAAAAGTCTATCTAAAGAATTTATCAAATTTAATTTTTATTTATTTTACTATTTCTTTATTTTTGTTATTTTTTAATTTTATTATTTTAAATAATTTTTACCAAAAAATATTATTCATAACTATAATTTTATATTAATATTATCATTAAAAATGATTTGATAATTATAATTTTCTATTTATTAAAACATTTTTTTAATTTAATGAAATTCTACATCAAATTTTGAGAGACTTTATTTCTAGATATTATTAATCACTTTCAAATTCATTCCAAAAAAACAACATATAATTTATTTTGAAATTTTTTCAAATCTATCCATTTTCTCTCCATTGCCACGTCCTTCAATTTGAGAGATAGGTTTTTTTTTTTTTTTATCAGGAATCAAAAAGAAAAATTGTTTTGAAAGCTATTGCTTTGTTCGTTTGTACGAATATATAGGAAGATGATTTGAATGGATTTGAGTGGATTTGGGAATAATTTTTGTTATTGTATTTTTTAGTGGATTTGTGGGTAATTGAGAGTGAATTTAAAAGTAAAAGTAAAGTTAGCGAGAATTAATGTAAAATTTGATTGATCTGACAGATTTAAAAAATTTGTTTAATTAATAGAAATTGAAGATTACCATCTCTAATTATTAAAGTAATATAAAATAATAATTGTTAATATTATATTTAATTATAAAAATATTTATAAAGAATAAAAAATTATAAAAAAATTATTAAAATTAATTTTTAAAAAGTAAAAATTATAATTTAATAAAATAAATTTATTTTTAAATATAATATTTGTTTATAATATAATATATTTATATTTATTTTACAAGTATTATAAGAATAAAATAATTATTAAATGAATTTTACTCAACAAATTGGGATTCGAGATTTCTTTAGAGGAAAATAAATCAGTAAGCTGTCTCTTTCCCAAATTCTTCACCGTTCACACAAGCTTTCCACACCTTCTTCATTTCACATGCAAATTGGTTCCCCTTCCTTCCTTACCCTCGAAGACTATTCTTCCTTCTTCCTTCCTGATACAACCAATATGAACCCTAATTCCACCTTCGTTCCCAAACCAAAAGCGACTTAATCTGCACCGCATTCAACGACCACCTCAATTCCTTCCTCCACTTTGACCACCACAACAAACACCAACCCATCATGGATTCTAACTAATTCCAACAACCTAAATCAATCCAATTCCAACTTAGCCTTTCGGTTTTCAAGCTGATAAGACTCTGGATGAAAATGAAATTCAGTAGCATTGAAATCAATCGGATGCAAGCATACATGCACGATGAGGACTTATATGTTGACACATTCAAATGACACGGTATTTTTTAAGTTTTTTTTTTTTAAAATTAACTTTTTACTTTTAATAAATATTGAAAAAAAGTGGAACTCATCGTGTTAAAGTATATTTTTGTACATGCATACCTATCACAAATGTTATACTGGATTTTGAAAGTTGTGGTGTTGATGAATAATTGGTGAATAAGTCTGACAGGAAAGTTAATCATGGACACAAATGTCCCACCAAGTCATGCTCCAGTCTCACCTCAGCAAGACAGAAACAAACAAAGTTCCGGAAATCAAATCAGTGTTCCCAACAACACCATCCTCAATTTACGGACGGACATATTATTCAATATCCACGGACCCAAAATCAGTTGTCTCTGAAATTACCTATGGTTGAATTAACGTTTAGATTTAGCTCTCAGCTTTCTCTTTATCATCAGTATGAAGAATAAATTATTCTGTATTATACATTCAACATTCAGAATAGCAATGTTTGAGTTACATTTTACAACTTTTGTTCGCTGGTTCTCTTCTCTCAGTCAGTGCAACTTTCGCTTGTTTCGCCAGTAAAAGTCCAGAACTCTGATGACTCCTAAAATACTATTAATAGCTCCATATCACAACTTAGAAAATTAAACATGACTCCTAAAATACTATTAATAACTCCATATCACACCTCCAAAACACTGATGATCCAAGATCCCCTCAACATATGTGCTGAATTTGGCGAAAGTGCTTCTGGGCTGCCACGTTAGCAGTGACTGATGCATCATCGTCTTTCTTCTTGTTCAACTCACTTTCCTCGGATACTACTGTGTTGAAGTGTGGTTGAGAAGCAGTGGCAGCAAGAAAGAGTTCCCTGAAGCAGCTTAAAAGAGGCAAAGCCGAGCACACAAGTAGTCCCACTCTGATGATATTATTCATGGCTAATTAATTGCTTCTCAAAGTTTCGATCAGTTTTTGATGATGCACTGCAGATGGGAAAATTTATAGTGGTGGGAGAGAGTCTAAATGAAAAGTCTCCAACGTGTTGAGCAAGGTAGAGAAAAGGAAAATTCTCGTGCTAGCCTCTGGTCTAGAGTCACTGAATCCATTTGATGACTAGAACAATTTTTTACAAAAGTAATGACTTTGATTTAAAAGAAATTTCTTAGGTCCTGCTTGGGAAGGAAGAAATTTCTTTCACTGTCTTTTAGTCAACATGGTCACCTTAAAATATGGAGTGCATAATATCATTTTCATGAGAGAAAATAGGAAAAAGCAAGGAAAGAAGACATTGACATGACTCGATCAAAGGAAGAGAAGATTTTTCTTCGCATACATAATTGCATTGCACTCATTAACTATTACAAACATGTACGAATTCCAACATGAAAAAAGAGAGAGAGTATTTTGATGCTAATTAGGTTGTAAGTTAAGTGTTTTCTATTATGATAGAAATCCAAAATAAATAAGAAAATAAAAGTTCTAAGTATATAATAAAACAGGTCAAAATATAAATGAAAAATAAATTCTACGACGTCATCTGATATTAAAATTATTCTTTCCCTGTTAATAACGAAGATTAATCTCAAAAATTAAATCATGATTTCGTATGAAGTTTGAAATTTTGACAATAACACGAGTAAGATTGTGAAAGGCCACATTTAATGGAAGTCTCTTTCATTCTCCAAACAGAAACCTCGGAAATTTATTGAGGATTAATCTTGATAGCTCCCATCATTAATTATGAAGTACGCTGTTCTCATGAGTTTGAAGTTACTCCCTCACTTAAATGTTCTTTGGATTTCCATTGTCAAATTAAAAGCCACTAATCATACGATACAAGTTACTGATTCAACCTAAAGTGAACGATATATATTGTCATCAAGTGTTTAAGAAAAAGTGCTAAGACGTGTTTTTCTCAGAAATATTTTTTATTTTTAAATTATTTAAAAAAGTATCTTTCGTTTATAAAATAAATTATATATTTATTTTGTCCTTATATTTTATGAAAATCATGATTAACATAGGACATTTTAATTGTATACGGAAGGCAAGGTGGAAGAAAATTGTGACAGAAAGCTCTTATCCTGTAGTCTAAGTTGGGATTGATTGCTATGCGATCTGACTCCATTATTTATCTATTTATTTATTTAATATAAATTTCTATGACCGAAAGAAGTATGTTGCATTTTATGGATAATGATATTTCCACAATATTTTTTTTGACAACATTTGAATATCATTTAAGTGTCATTCTGTGATTGGTCTAAAATTATTTCACAATCAATAATAATAATCATAAACATTATCATGGACCAATCACAGAATAACACGTAGATAATATTCAAATGTTATCAAAAAAATGTTATCTAAGTATCATTATTCTATCTTTATCGTCCTTCAACATCTAAATGGTATTTGTCCATAAGGAAAATGTTTATTTTATAATTTGTTTTTTTGACAACATACACATGATCATTTATAATATAGTTTCAAATATTTTTTCTAAAATAAATTTAAACAAACTAATAAATAATAACACATGATCATTGTCAAAAAATTGTTGTAAAAAAATTAACATACGAAGATTCTTGCATATAATATATATATATATATATATATATATATATATATATATATATATATATATATAAAGAATTGGAAGTGGAATCAAAAACAACATCTATGCATAAAAAGATAGGTTTAATCCTTTAGAACATCCCTATTTCGGTAAGGTTTTCTCAATTAGGTCCTCGTATTGTAAAATCTTTCAATTAAGTCCCTGATTGTGAAAAATTGGATCAATTAAAGGCTTACTGTTAATTTAGATGGACGGCGTTAAAAAATAATGTACATGACAGGGTAACATTATCAAATTTAACTAACGTGGCATTCTAACCAAACTTTTAAATGAAAAAAATTTGGGGGCACTGATGCTCATTCACCTACCAAGGACTTCGACTACGAAGAGCATGACACCTTTAAGGAAGATTTGGATGAGAACGACGGTGAGTGTGAAATCAACGACGATAACCTGTATGGAAGAAAGTTGCAATCTTTGCTTTTGGCTTTGCTTCAGAATGATCTGTCATGGGAAGATGAAGAGTTTGTGTCTTTAATCTCCAAAAAGGGAGACCCATTTCTGTTCTCTTACAAAACAAACTAAACAAAACATATCATTTCACAAAGCTCCTCCCATGGACTGCTTTTTTTTTTTGCACATTAAATCAAAACAGAGCAAGGGTTATCAAGCAACTCCCAACCAACGCACCCAAGGAAAAAATTAGAAGGAAAATCGGAATTGACTCACTCACTCACCAGAACGGTTTCGCTGCCATGATTTACCCTTTCTGCTATCCACTTTCACACTGTCAACAGAAAGCTCATCATCATCGTCGACAGAAGCTCCAAAATTGTCCTCCCAGAACCCTTATACAATTAGAAACATACAAAGCAAAACACCAAAGCAAGATTCCTAAGAGAAAACTGAAAATGAAACTAAAAGGAAACCCAACAAGTCTAGTAACGAATCTGGCAATATTGGCCCCTTGCATCATGTCTTACTGTACAACAACATAAAAATAAAGCAGACAACTCAAGGTCAGAACTGTACAAATTACGTCTTTCAAAGTTTTAAAGTCAAATATGGTGTTGAGTTCTCTATGTCTACAGGTGGATTGACCCCAGTAAAACTCAAATCCGAACTTCCAGTCAGTATGAAATTCTGATGACTATCACCGGCATCGACAACCTGACGAAAACTACTAGGCCATAACAAATCTGACTCATCGGTGCGACCTTGGCGATGGCATCGGCGCGGTCGAGCACGTTGGCGGCAACGCGCACCCACCAAGCGGAGACGCGGTCGAGGAGGTTGACGTTGTTGTCGCAGAGCGTGACAAGATCGTCGCGGGCAAGGACGCAGCCCAGGGTTTCGGTGACGGGGAAGCGGAGGTTGTCGCTGGGGGAGTCGAAGCACTCTGAAATCTCCTTGTTGCAGTCAGAGATGAGTTTGGCGAGGCGGTAGAAGGGGATAGCAGCGAGGATCGAGACGACGACGATGACGACGTCGGGGTACGAGAAGTGGAGGTCATTGCGGATGCCGCTGCAGATGGTTTCCCAGAGATCCAAGGTTAGCCGCGTGGAGCGAATGAGGTCGAAGGCTAGCTTCTTGCAGACGGTGGACGTTGGGGCGGCAACGATCTCTTCTACGGCGATTTTTGCAATGACGGAAAAGAAGACAATACTTTATTCCATTTTTTATAATTAAATTTCATACAATAGTTTATGCCATTTGATAATATTACCCTGACACGTACATTGTTTTTTAACGCCGTCCATCTAAATTAACGGTAAGCCTTTAATTGATCCAATTTTTCATAATCAAGGACCTAATTGAGAGATTTTACAATATGATGACCTAATTGAGAAAACCTTACCGAAATAGGGATGTTCTAAAGGATTAAACCAAAAAGATATTCTTTATGAATAATCTCACTCCTATTTATTCTCAATAAAAAAATATGTAATTATTTGAAAATAATTTTTATTTTAGATTTTTTATTTTAAAATTTTGAATTATTTAAAAATGGATGTTAGGCAACTGCGAATAATCCGAAGGACATTAAAGAGTAAAAAAAGAAAAAACTATTTTTTTGTTTTTATTTTTTACTCCTTTTATTAAATTTTAGAAAAACAATGGTATATATGAATAAGTTGTGGTTTAATTAAAAATAAGGGTAAAAGTGGAAATACAAAATGTGGGAGTGTATAAGTGTATCGGTGCATGAAGTAAAACCTTAAAAAGGGATATAATGGGGAAAAGGGGTACAATAAAAAACACATGGTGGGATGAGAAAATAATGAGGTGTATGCAGTGAAAACTGGAGGTGCAGTAAGTGAAATTGGAAATAAGCTCCAAAAACACACATGGACGAGGAATTCGCGGGGGGCTTCTTCCTGCACCCTAGGTTTTTCTTGCTACACCCCTAAAGTTTTTCATATTTTGCCATTTTACTTCCAAAGAAAGTTGTGCACCGGAATGGATACTTCGATTGATGACTTTGGATTCGGAAAAATGTATCGAATTTACTAAATATGCATCCGAAGAATAGCTTTTGAGAAGGTGTAGTTATCAGAATGATCAATCTAAAGTATATCTCTAAGGTTTAAATGTTCTTTTCGTCTCCATGTTAAGAAGTGAATTTTTGTTTAGTGTCCGATCTTAAAAATGCATCTATTGAGTCCCAATGTTGTAAAAATTTGTATAAAGTAAGTCTCCTCCGTTAAATTGGCTTAAACGGAGTTAATTTCGGCTGACGTGACTATAAAATCTGATTTTTTTTTCTTCTCTGTCGTCTGTTTTCCTACAACTTTCAGCTTAGGGATGACAAAAAAATATACGCCCGCGGATATCCGTGGATAAAATCCGCGACGGATAGTTGATACCCGCGGATATTTACTACCCGAAACCCACAGATAACGGATATTTTAATACTCACTTATAAACGGGTCGGGTGTGGGTATTATACTATCCGTACCCACGGATATCCGCTACCCGCAAAAAATAAAAATAAAAATTTAATTTTTATTTTATTAAGTTAAATTTAATTAAAATTAACATTAATTTATATTTTACAAGGTTAAATTTAATTAAAATTGTAAAATTAATTGTCATTTATGGACAATTAATAGGTAATAATAGGTCATACTGTGTTACTCTTTATATACTGTATTGATTTATTATTGATTATTGGGTTTGATTGCCTAAAAATATATTGCACTAATTAATAGGTCAAATTGTCTTACTCTCTACAAAATATACGGTATTAATTATTGATTATTGGGTTTGATCACTTAAAAATATATTGTACTAATGGTTAATCAATGAGTTTGTCTACCACAGGTTCTATAAATATACACTTGATGTCTAGGTACAATCTTCCTCTTCTATCCTAATAAAATTTATTTAGACCTTTTTATATCTTGAGCATCAGAGTGTCTTCTGCACATCAACAACCCATCGGAGTGGATGACATTCTCAGGAAGGATTGAAGATCAAAAGAAAACAAAGCAAACAAGAACGACTGGCCCTCAGACCAATTCAACCGAAACAAAAATATCATTTTAATTTATATTATATTTTATATATTTTTTTTTGTAATTTTATTTTAATAATTTATAAGAATATATGTTTTTAAATATTTGTGGGTATCCACGAATATCTGCGGGTTTTAAAATATCCACGGATATCCGTGCAGGTAACGAGTCGGGTAGCGGGTGGATTTTTTGGTAGGCACTATCCGTGCCCGACCCGACCCGTTGCCATCCCTATTTCAGCTTTTTCTCTTTCTACATTAATAATTCTCATAATTGCAGGACATCTTTTTTTGTAACTTTCAACTTTTTTTCCCAAATTTCCTTCGTACCCTCCTTTCGATGGTAACCATAATTTTCTTATCCTCAAAGTCCCCCTCCTCGCTTAGCTTCCCTCTCCTCATCACGTTTCATCTTCGACTTACTCTCTCTTTCTTGAACCCTATCTTTGTCCATGATTCCTTCTCTTTCATAAGCCCTATCCCTATCTTTGTCCCTGGATTTGGGGTCACGCCTGTGATGCTTGTCTGATCGATGATGGAAGTGGTTAGAGTTGCGAGGGCGATGGTCATCGGAGTCGTGATGGCGTTCAGGGTGACGATCTCTACTTCTCTTTTCGGATTTGTCTCTGTCGTCCATTTCAGGGTTTGGATTGGAAGATGCTTCTTCTCTACTATTGTAAATGGGACTTCGAGAATTCTCCAAAACCCTTCTTCCCAAATACTTCAAGCACAACAATTTCTCCAACTCCGACACCTATGTCAATGGCGACGAGAAATCGAACAATGGAGTTTAGGAAGCACAAAGACGTCGTGAAGAGCGTGTGTGCTCCTTTATCTTCCTCCGTTGCATCTTGCAGGTGATGTACCTTGGATACGGGTGATTTACCTGGCACACCATTTTCTTCTGTTGCCTTTTTCTACAAAACAAGAAAAGGGAATCGTAAATGTAAATATACTGGTTTTATAACTGGGTATTTCTGGCAGAAAATGAGGCAAAATGGGAAGGTGGTCACTAGTTTGTTGGGTTTCCTGTTGGGCAAAATAAGGGGAATTAGGATTGATGCGAGGAGAGAAGATGAAGTAGTATTGGTGGTGGTTTCTGGAATTGTTGTGGTGGAAGTATTGGTAGATGTTAACACTCTAGCAAGTGTACCAGATCGTATCAAGTAATATAATTGGTAAACTCAATATCGTTCTTCCCAAAGGACTCTTAAGGTCTAATCTTTCGTGTAAACTAATCGCTTAAGACTTGAAAAAAGAAATTAATTTGAATGGTTAAATGCAAAACAAACGTAAACATGCAAATGCAGTGATTCAATTGGCTTAAAGAAAATATGGATGAATGGAGTTCTTGGGGTTTACAATTTCATCTTATCCACCCTCATATATCTACTCTCCTTATTTACTTTTCTTATTTATCATATTGCCATGCAAACTTTCTTGGTCTACCCTTAACTCAATCTCTTGGTGAAAAGAGCCTATTACTAATTACCGGCTTGCTATCCCTAGCCTCCCCTAGTAATTAATAATGCATTATAAACGGAAGCAAAATACAATTGATCGTCTTACCCCTATCCCTAAGCGGTATTAGCATAATCAAGGAATTCCCCCTAGTTCATGACATTATTGTACGTCCCCATATCAATAAAGACAAACAACATCATATACCGAATGAGTTAAACGGTAAAAGCATTAAATACAGGTAAGGAACCAACAATTGATAAATCAAGCATATGCAAACATATAAACTAAATAAAAATTTGGATATATGAGAGTTTCAAAAGATTACATTATTCTCCAACAATAAAGAGTTTAGTTCACCATAATCATGATCAAACTAGATAAAATAATGTAACTATTAATCTTTTGTATAAGAAATTATGTACCCTAATAATAAATATTTTGATGAGCAAAATGCCTCTCCTGAATTGAAAACATTAATAAATGTGTTTCTAAAGGAAGAGTAATTGGGGTTAGGGCCAGAAATGAGTGTGAAACGGCTAGAGGTAAGTGTTTGGCTTTCATCGATTTTTGAACAAGTTAAGCATAAACGCTTCCGTTTCATGCCTATTCCGCGTTGTCTTTATTTATCTTTCAAACACTACAAATTCCTAGGTAATATTTTCTCCGTTACTTTTCTTATTCTCATTCATGCAATTCCTCCTTCAACATCTTTTCACTTTGAAATATTATTCTACAAGAAAGGACATCATGAGTGCTTCTTTCTCCAGAAAACTTCACAAGGTATGTGCCCACAAAACTTTTCCTCTATATTTTCTACATCTTAAATTAAATTCACTGCCATTTAGCATATACTTTAATTTCTTAGCTCTACTCTTTTATATATATATATATATTCACACAACATAATTGCATGGAAAAAAAAATTGTTCTGTTGAAAAGGGTATGCTTATTTTACCAGCTTTATTTTCTATGCTTAGTTCATTTTATCAAGAATTTATAGAGCACAATTTGTGAACTATGAAAAGGGGAGAATGATATTATTATTTAGCCGGAGAAGAAACATGAAATGACAGAATTATTAACATTTTATTTCTTCGGTTCAATTTCATACAAAAATCAAGGTTAAAGTAAAAAAAAAAAAAAGTATGATAAGTTTTAGGGTTTTTAAACTTTGTTTACAATTTTTTGTTTGAATGAAATTATCACATTCTTCAAGCATAGAAAGGAAGAAAAATTTCAATCAAGCTTCAATATTCTATTTTATTGATTTTTTTTTATCAAAATTAAATTGTTTTTGGTCAAAAACTAATTGATTAACCCTATATATATATATATATATATATATATATATATATATATATAATAACAGATAAAAGAATATTTTTTTTCTTATGAAACATTTATTGCAATATATATTCAATTCAATATAACTAATATTTGAAACATTATGGTGTATGTTTATTAAATATCTTACTTTTAATATAAATTTTATATTAAAATGTATTATTTAGTAAAAGTAATCATTAAATACACAAACACAAATATTGAAATAGTGATTACTTTTGTTGTTATTTAAAAAATTAACTTACAAAACATACTTAAAAATATAATTCTTTTTACAAAGTATTAGTTATTGTATTTATTGACATTAATAATAATCTTAAATTTTGGTTTTACTACATAAATGTAATATATCATGCAAACCTCTACAGATGAAATATATTTATTAAACCTAGAGTAGTTTTTTTCAAAATTTAATGTCTTAACATATATATATAAAGAGAGTTTAATTTCTATAAACATTCCTGTGAATTGTTAGTCAATACATTAAACATTATAATAAATATGACTTTTAAAGTATTATAGTAAAGGACAAAGAAAATTAATTATCCTAAAAAATTATTGTAGGTGATATTATAGAATTTCTTTGTAACGTCAATCCTTACGCTGTTTTATTTAATGCAGTTATTAAATGTATTATTTTGATAAATGAATTTCTAATATATAGACTTTTTCAATAAACATAAAGTAATTTTTGCAAAATGTAATTGCTTAACATATATAAATATATAAATATAGTTTCTATAAAAATTGCCTGTGAGTTGTTAGATAGTCAATAAATTAAACACTACAATAAATATGACTTTTAATAAAATTATAGTAAAGGACAAAGAAAATTAATTATCATAAAAATTTATTGTAGAAGATATTATAAAATTTCTTTGTAACTAATCCTTGTACTATTTTTATATATTAAATTTGTTATTTAGATAAACGAATTTCCAAATCTATAGAAGTTTTATATAAATATTAATTAATGTATTTATTTTATATAGTATTTATTTGAATTTAATTTATTAATATATATGTGTGTGCATATATATATATATATATATATATATGTGTGTGTGTGTGTGTGTGTATTAAATTCAATAAATATAATGAAATTTTAAATATAAAAATATAGAATTTCATATGAATAAGTCTCTACATTAAAATATATTGTTAAATAACAATTAATTATTATAAAATATACTTATATATAATACGTTGAATCTTTATCGTTTTTATAATGAAAAAAAATTGTTTCTTCAATAAATTTAAAATAGAAAAATCCAAAGGTATTTTTAGTATAAAATAGATCTAACTTTTATTACTATTTTACATTAAACTTTAGCATAATTTAAATTTGACAATAGTATTAAATTTTTATCAATTAATTATATTTAATATCTGTAATATATTTTATTCAGCATATGATTTGTCAAATGAATTTATGTACATTAAGCTACACTATTACATATAAAATTATTTATTAATTTAATACTTTATTTTTTCATGTCTATGCCATTCAATTATATAATTCAATATCACGATAAAAATTAATTAACTCAGTGAATGTTATAAATGTTTTGTTTCTTAAAGTATCTCTATCATGATCAATCTTCTATATATTTTAATTATTATTGTAAATTAAATATTATAAAAATAAATAAGTATAATATTTAGCTTTAGTTATAAAATAGAGATCAAAACATTTCTTTTCTTAACATAAGAAAGACATATTTAACAAAAATTATTAGAAATTAGAAATGAAAATGGATTAAAATTGGTGAATTCACTTGTCAATGTACTAAAATTTTGTAATTTGATTGATAATTTTAGCTTATTAATTTATTCATACTCATTTATTTGTATGATCTTGCAAACAAATCTTTAATAAATTCTTAATATTGAATAGTCGTTTGTGATTTTGTATTTATTTAAAGATGATAAGTTAAACTAAGATTTAATTTAGTCATATTAGTTTTATGTGGTATCTATCGCAATCTAAAAGAAAACTTAGAAGATAACTTAGTATCTTTGTTAAATACTATACTCACAAGTACTCCATATAATCTAATTGTCTTTTTTGTATACAATTATGCTTATATATGTGCATAAATACTTAAGTTTATGAGTATTATTCGGTAATTTATCCACAATGATCCTCATGATATCATATTCTTGTACCACCCACGTAAATGAGTAATAAAGTTTATGAAAATGATACTTCATTTTAAAATAGTTATATCTAATTGCTGTAACATGTTGTTTGGTTTCTAATATTGAATTTTTGACTTCTAACAAGTCAAAAAAATTATATATATATATATATATATATATATATATATATATATTTATATTGCTACATCTATCTTCATAATAAATATAAAAAAAATCAAGTTTTGATATATTATTAGGATGAAAGACTTGACATGCTCTCTCATCAATAATTATTATCTTTTAACTCATCATTATTAGTATATACACATACTCTTTTCAACCTTAGTATCTCATTTGATCCAACTAAAAAATTAGTTTGATCAATATTAGCAATTTTCTATATCTTTTTCAGATAATGCCAAAGAAATCATTAGTCACAACTAGCATATTACAACTAATATGATCATATCTTATTGAAAGCTTCCATTACAACCCAAAATCACTCTATTCACATTTTTCTATTTAATTCAAAGATTGATCTGTTGGGTCCATCGAGGAGGAGGTTACCTGTGTGTTATACAAACACCAATAACATATGAGCAACCATATAAGAGATTGACATCACTCTCTCCCAAAACCTTAAGGCAATGAGTTAATGGGTCTTTCATCTTTATATAGTGCTCTACTTTTTCATTTTTATCCAATGTGGGACTTAGAATCACACTTGGATTCCCAACAATCTCCCCCTCAAGGTTGAGTCCCTTCCACATAGGAACACTCCCCCTCCCGCGGAAGCATTCCCAACCAACCACAACCACGAGTAGTCCTTTCCAACTGAAATAAAATATCAACTGTCTTAAAAATAAAATATGCTTAATCTATCCTAAAATAATATTTTATTGTCCGCTTTGGACTAAGCCCTCACGGATTTGCTTTTGATACCACTCCAAAAGGCCTTTTATCAATGAAGGTATCTTATGTATATATAAACTCATGTTCATCTCTTATTTTTTTATGATGTGGGACTTTGTTTCTCTACCCAACATCATGATCTTTATAGGTTAATTGGGTTAAAGGAGCCATATCTTCAAGACTCCCTTTATGAACCTTCTATTGAACAGTCAACTCCATAAAACTCCTTATCTTTAAAATTGTCTTAGAATGGCTCTAGTTAGGGAACAACCTCTTCATAAAAGTTAATAAAGATTCCCTCAATTGAGAAAACATGTTCCAAGAAGTACACCTATGGTGTCTTCCTCACTTGGACAATTTTACATACAATTGTTTTTCTCTCAAAATTTACAATATGGTCCTGAAGTGTAAAATAAACACCATCACATATAGATGGATATATATATATATATATATATATATATATATATATATATGTGGTTTGAAAATCCTATTCCTATAATATGTGGATATAGTTGAGCATTAATCATCTGACGAGGCATAATTACATAAATGACCATACCATGTTTTAAAAATTATCTTTTTTCCATCTTTAATCTTTACTTTAATACAATTATCCCTAGATCTCAAATAAATCTTGGAGAGTATCACCACTCCATGTAACTGATCCAAAATAATCGTCAATGTTGGACAACAAATATTATTGTCAGCTTATTGAAGTGCCTGTATAATCAATGCGTAATCTTGATTATCTACTTTTCTTCTTTATCAATGACATTGGAACACCCCACAGAAAAACACTTTGTCTAATTAATTCTTTCTATAACAAATCTACAACCCATTTATTCAATTTTGTCAACTCTACTAATGTCATCATGTATGATGTCATGGATATTGGTCCACATTCTAATCTATATCAATAAAGAAATCTATCTCTACTGAGGATATGAACTCATGAATCTCATTTGGAAACATATCCATGAATCCCTACACAACTTTCATATTTCCACTAAACTGTCATCACTTTCACCATTTGAGCCAACATTATAAAACACTTCGCACCATCTTGTACATATTGGAAAATGTACCCTTCTTCTAAAGACTAGCATATATAATTTTTTTCATAATCTATAAAAATGAGATTGATAAATGATTAATGCATCTCTAAGATCACATTCATGTCCTTTAGAGTCATAAACAACAAGATTTATCTTGAACTTGCATCCCTCAACAAACACCTTACATCTAAAACATACCTAAGATACAATCACCATACTAGATTTTAGAATAGACACCAATATATCACACTTAAGCTCTCAATGGAAGTTTCAACTATTCAATATATAATTTGAACACAAAAGAATGTGTCACTCCAAAGTTATACAACATTTTAAAGGTTGAACCTTCTTAGAATATATTTCATGGATCAAATTATCTCATGGTCAACTCCACTAATATTAGACTTTGCTTGTTGTCTTGTGTCTTTGCTCACTATTATGGAGTTCTACTACACTAAACTAAATGAAGTAACATCAATCTTAATCCAACAATCTTTAGGAAAATAAATTGATTTATGACATCTAGATGATGTCATTCAACAAGAAAATCATTAAATAACGATCCATTTTAGAGATCAAAATAATTAGTCATTAAGTTTAGATACGTTTTGTAAACTAAAAATTATTAGCATCTAAAATACCTTCAATTATGAATAAAAGATTATAATTGATTTATGAATTAAAGTCTAAATTTGTCTCAAACACTAGCTAGGTTTTAATTACTTATAATTAGTGATTTTAAATTATCCTTTAATCTTAAATTAGAGAGTAATTTATACATTACTTTCTTGATAGCTAAAACTTTAGTGATTAATGTTAATTTTTTGTTGGCCAACATTTTTTTGTCACCATAACATTGATGCAAAATATTCATTAATTGCATCTTATTAATACTTATGGAAAGTATGAATTGGTGAATGATTTTAGAATTTGAACTCATTAATATACATTATAACGTAATGATATGGATTTCAGACAGTAAAATTTCAACACTCATTATTGTATTTATAAGGGAAGGGAAATAATAACATTGACAAAAAAAAATCAAAGGATAAATAATGATGAAATGAACATTGATTTCCTTTTATAGTAAAAATTTATTTGACATTATTTACTTTGTAGGATGAAGAAGTGACTGAACGAAAAATCCACAAACCAAGGTGGCTTGAGTCTTTTCTGAGAAAAATTTTCTTTAACTCGTGCTCAACTCATCCATTCCGTAAGAATGAGTTGAACAAGTATTGTATAAACTGCAATTTGTCAGTTTGCCAATACTGTGTAGCTTCGGGTCCTCATCGCCATCACAAAATACTGAAAGTCTATAGACATGTTTATAAGGATGTTGTCTCTCTTGCAACCATGGAAAAGTATATTGATATCTCACAAATTCAGGTATGATATGATTTGATATTTTCTTATTTGTGTTAAATATTTATGTAACATTCAACATGAATGTTTTTTATGTTCTTCAAGAAATTATTTGGATAAATTGCCTATAAAATTTATATAGTGGATTTATAAAATGGTGGGTTCTTTGACTTCAAAACCCACAAGATCGAACATAGATGGCAAGAGATCCATTGTCTCTAATCTACGTCTGTCTGGACCTATGTGTGATTTGGTTCCTTTCTGGTTGTAGCCTTACAAATCCAACAAGCGACTGGTTATTTCACTGAATCCTCTACCACATTCTGGTTCAACAGCAAACAATGAGGCATCATGCAATACTTGCAAAAGAAAATTGACTGAACCTGATTTATATCGCTATTGCTCCATTTCTTGCAAGGTGATGATGATAATTTGGCAATCACAAAACCATGTATTGTTCTTCATTGTGACATATTAAACTAAATTTATAATCTTAATCTCTTACTGGTTTACATCTAAACTTGCAGGTTAGAGCTGTTTTAAGTAACCCTGATGATTCAACTCCTCCTTTCATTTCCATTCAGACTCCTCGTCTTCCCCCTCAGCAGGAAAAGCAAGAGGAAACTAATTCTGAACCTCAAAAGACACAAAAGAGGAAAAGAAAGGGATCACCCCATAGAGCTCCCTTCTTCTGAAAGTCTTAAGTATGTCACATGCCCTTAATCTGGATATGGACGATTGGAATAAATTGCATCTTGGAGTTTATTGACCGTGACATTTGAACTATTTATTACTCACATACTGTGTTTCAATTCTTAAATATTATGGATATTGGTATTTTGTGGATTGAACTTTGATATTATCATGTCATTTAGTACTATATATATCGTGTTTTATTGTTTTAGATTTTGTTGTTGAAACAGAAAGAAATCTTTTAGCATTTCAGACAGTATTAACACCATGCATATGACAATATAGTAGGTTGGTCAATCTGATAGGATGGTTTAACTACTTTCTTTCATTTTAAGGAAATATAATCTGAATTCATGAAGAGTTCAAATTTCACAATTTGGGAAAATTAATTCATGCGGAGAATATAAGAATCATTTTCGTCCCAGAAATATAAGAGGACGATTAAATATATTTTTGTCGTGCAGTGATAACTGTGTAAAAGCAAAAAAGAAGAGTCTATAAGAGATGGTTGATTCGTTTTCTCTAAAACTACGTTTTCAATTAGATTAAATTAAGAAGGTATTACAAAATAAAGAATATTAGAATAGATGATTTTGTAGGTTAAGCTCAAACTTTTAAGAAACTCAAAGGAAAATATCACATTTCTTGATGGTTAAACTTTAAAAAAGTAGCTGTAGACTATCCTTTTAAGATATATCATCTACGTTTTGCTGAATATACAATATTATTATTAATGTAGGAAATCTAATTTAATTTATTAACGGGTTTTTGCTATTGAATTAAAACAATATTTTCAATTGCCAATATATATGAGATCTATTTACTAGACATAAAGAGTCTATATGGGAATAAACATTTTTTCCTTTCTACACTAGTTTCTCCTACTATTGTGAACTTTTTTTTTTGTAAGATTTCTTCATAAATATTAAATACACTTTGTGTGAACATAAGTTATCATTATGATTATTACGAATAACAAGATGAAAACACGAGATTTTTTTCTTCTTGTTTTCTTATTTAAATGCTTAATAATTGGCCAAGTTCAATTACATCATGCCAAATTTCAGTACCAAAAAGTTTTGATTTAAACTCTAAAGTAGAGGAGCAATCACCAAAAAAGTTTAATTTAGGGTTAAATATGTTTTTAGTCCCTATACTTTTGGGCGATTTTGGTTTTAGTCCATTTTTAAACTAAGGTACAATTTAGTCTTTTAACTTTAAAAAACTCTGGTTTTAGTCATTTTTACCAAATTTTTTTAACTTTATTTGCCAGCAAATAAAGTTAAAAGAATTTGGTAAAAAGGACTAAAATCAGAGTTTTCTAAAGTTGAAGGACTAAATTATATCTTAGTTTAAAAATGGACTAAAACCAAAATCGTCCAAAAATATAAGGACTAAAAACATATTTAACCCTTTAATTTAACCTCTAAGGTTTAATTACATTAAGATATTAATGCGCTCAACTTTACCTTTTTATTGCGGTAGTTTATGATGCCAATGAATCAATTATTTTTTTTTTTATGTTACTTGTGCTACTTTTCAATCATTAATTCAATTATAACATTTACAAAGTTGATGAAGATATTTATACAATAACATCTAAAAACACTTTAAATTGTTAACCCAAACCAAAGAAAAACACTATTTGTGTGGAGTTTTGTAGGTAAAGCGCAAATTGAGACATGAAAATCTAATTAAGACAAGAATTATTCTTTCCAGTTATTTTCTTTCCAATGAAAGTATCACATCATTAAGGAGAAAAAAAAAATTATACTTTTGATAAACATAATTTTTTTATATTTATTTAATATTATTTTTTTTATTTTTTTTTTGAAACGTCTAAGACCTATATATGAAAAAATGAAACGAGAACAGAGACAAGTATTTCTTAACTTTGAGCAGCCAATGATACAATAGTTCTTCCTCATTGTTGATCCCTTCAACTTTCGCATTGTTTTTTCTTCACTTGAAAGTATAAAATCACCAAGGAATAAAAAAACAAAGGGAGCTATTCTTTGGTATCACCCACATAAAACCAACGTCTCACATGGGAGACGTTAACATACCTCATTAACGAAAAGAGGTGTGAAAAAAATAAGACCAAAATATATGAACAAATGAAATGAGAACAGGAAAAAAAAAAAAAAAAGTATACTCTAATTCTAAGCAACTGATGTTACAACAGTGTTTAATCACGCATACTGATATTCTAGCATAAGAGAAGGGTCTGCTGGAATGAGAAAAGAATCAGGAGAATCTGAACAAAAGGATGATTCGGTCCTGGAGGGTACGAGTGAATCACAGCAACCAGTGCAGACAAAAAGTGGTGGCACTGTCTCAGAATCGTCTATGCCACAGCAGCGAGTATGCTGCCACACTTCACAAATGTCACAAGCCACCATTCTCTCCCCATCATCATCTTGAGCTCCACACTCGCATCTCACCTTCCAGTTGTCAGATCCACCCTGATACTTCAAATTGGTGCACAAATCAATGGCAATTCCCCTCACACAAAGTTCTACACCGGACTGGATTAGTCCAAACAGCACTTCCTCATCACTCACTCCCATAAGTTGTTTAATGTCTGTCACTATAAGCCTTTCTGCAATGCAGTAAGTGTCCCTAAGAGCAGCCTCCGAAGCCCTCTTCAAGTCTCCAACCGTTGCATGCAGTGGAACCACCACAACCTCACCACATGGTAGACCTTTCAACTCATACTTTTTGTCCACAAAATTTGGTTGCAGTCGGCAAATGAATGTCAATGACTGCTCCTCCATTTCATCCCTCTCTGCCCACTCCTTTACAAAGTATCTGCTGTCTAGAATTGTCTGAATGGCCAAGTCCACTATTTCTGAATCGGGGTAGCCCAATAGCACATTCTTGTACAAAAACAGTACGTCGCAGTAAACATCGTTACCAGGCACCCAAGATGACTCTACTACTTGTTGATCTACATAAGCCATCCCCTCAGTCTCCAGTTCAGGGGCTTTGTACCCGTTGCCAAGATCGTGAATTGTGTACTCTAGAATTCTAGTTGATGGATTCACCATCCGACGAACAACATAGTTTCCAACAATGACATTGTTGAGTGATTTAAGTACATAATCAAGTAAACCTGTGTCACCAATGTGAAGCCTAGCTGCATCTCTCACATCTTGCCTTGCCATCCCACCTGTGCCTGGTTTAACAGCCTTGTTTTCTTTCAGTGCGTCCACAATCACTTGAGCGGCAAACTCTAGCCTCCTTGTGGGCCACCTACTATCCATGTTAGTCACTGCATTGCTGAACTTCTTATACCTAACAGATTTCTCCTTCATGGAATTTGATCTGGTTGGAGGAGTGTGTTTGGTTGAATTTCTTGACATTAATGCTGAACAGGTAGAATCAGCAGCTGCGGCGGCGGCAGAATAGGAGACTGTTGTCTTAGGCGCTGGAGCACGGGAAGACTTTACAGTAAGCATAAACCTTAGAAGATCCCTGAGTGAGATAATATGAGTCTCACTCATATCTCTATAGCACCGAATCATTTGTTTGATTTCTTTGTTATACTTTGTCTTACTCAAATCTTTTGCAATCATGTCTAGCTCCAAGGAGCCAAGCGTTGTCATTGCATCATTGTAGTCTGGTTCTGTCACTCCAAAGCTTCCACGGCAAAATCTATAACCCCATCTGCCAAACCAGGAGTGTCCATAGGCGACTCCATGAAGTAAGCGAAGGTCCATAGACCTCTTACACGAAACATCTTCAACTGCAACTTTCCTGCCATACAAAGCAATTATTATATAAGCATCGATCCTTGAACGCTTAATAAACTAATTTAACACAACGAGAATGAAGATGAACGTTGAGTTGGGGTTTTAATTACCTTACTCGGAGGTTGGTGCATACCCTATCCCATAGATCCATAATCTCTCTGCCACTAAGAACCTTGGAGCCTCCTTCAATGCCATTTACACATAGCAAATGGCCATATCCATTGCAATGAATCACCCCATGCAACAGATGCCTCTGACTAACTATAGAATCTTCATCTAAGGGCTTATGCCACCCACTGTCCATCGGGATTATAAAATGATACCTTCTCTTTGATACAAAATGGCCACTCCAACCTATCAATTATTAACCAAACAGGGTATTAATATCAGCATCAGCCAATTTTAGTTTCTAAAACCCACTCAGAAGTAGTCAAACCTCCAATCAACAGTATTCATAATAAATGAATCATCACTTTTGGAAAACTAGTCGAAAAAATATTTCCTTTTTCGTTTCTAGTGACTAAAATATCATTTTTTTTTCACTTTGTCTCTGTTCTCAGAAGTATGTATGATAAAAAATGAATGAAAAGTTTTTTTTTTTTTTGCTTTACAAAGTTTTAAAATTGAAAAAGTATGATTTTTTATTTCAAAATGTAAGATAAAAGTTAAAGTGAACATTTTCTCAAACTAACTAAATCACTAATATATCCCTCTCAATAGTCATGGGCTAAGACTACCCTGCGATAGCAAAATCCAAAATTAGAAACAACCACCGGTGTCAAAACCGGCACCGGAAAGAGCTAACTCCATCACGACGAGAACAAATTACGAAACACGTAAAAAAAGAAACCCTTTTCACGAACAGAACGCAATCACCGCCATTTCAGAAAAGAGCTCAAAAACCCAAACTTGAGCCAACCCCATTTCAAGAAACAGAAACCAAAGGAAACCCAAGAAAACGAAATCGGAAACGAACCTACGCAGCGGCAGTGATCGCAGAACGGGTGCGATGAGTGGTAGACGTGCTCTTCGACGGTGTAAAGAGGAGCCATTACGTTGGACTTATCATGGATGAGAAGGGTACACCATAGGGGATTCCCGGAGACACTATAATCTTCAGGTTCTCCAGCTTCTTGAAGGAAAACCCGAACGTTATCGCGGAAAGTACCCAATGGTACAATTGGGATACCAGGGTCACCGAATGAATGAAACCTGAAAAATTTTGGCAACCGTTTTCGCTTCTTGCAAGCTTCGATGAGAGCGAAAGACATTGCGAATTATGATGAATATGAGAAAATGGCTTCGGCTTCGATTACGATCACTCTCGCATCGTGATTTGGTGCGAGGAACAGAGCCAGTGCAAACCAGAGAAGAGAGCAGAAGAGAGCTTTAACTCAACAAACTAATTCCGTTATAAAGCATTGGCGCCTTTGAATAGCTTCACGGGGGTATATACGTCATTTCGCATGGAAACTTTAAGTTTGGTGGAGGAGCTGTGGTAAGCGTTGATGATGTATCATCGACGGTCAGAACCCGGGCAACGAGTAGAGAAAAAAAAGGTAAAGATCATTGTCATAATTTATCTAATAACATAAAGATTTGATCATGGAACATATTTTTTTTAATTTAAGTTAAATATGGTTTTTATTTTCAAATTTTAAAAAATAATGTTAATCTCTCTAATTTTAAAAAAAAAATACAAACTTATTGTTTAAAGATTAAAAATGGTTTCGAGAAAACATTTTAGTCTTTGAAATTTAATAGTTGATACTGAAAGCGTATTTTTTTTTTTAAATGGACACTAAATTTAAAATAAAATTTGGAGACTAAAATATTTTTTTTACATGTAGAAGTTGGTGGCAGAGGAACATGTTGTGTATGAACTCTAAGATTTGGGAATGAAGATTTGTGTATCTTTAGGGGGACAATGAGGGTTGTCTGATAGTTTTGCTTCTACGCGGCACGTCGAAAACGGATGGGGTGACCTACTTTTCTCGGCCAGCTCCCATAATTGTGGGCTTCAAGGTATTTTTATAAGTTTATTTTAAGTAAAAAAATAATTTGTAGCTTGTGTAATTTAAAAGTCAGAAATGACATAATCTATAATGGAAAAGTAAAATTTAGATTGTATAATATAAAATTTTCTTTTATGCAAAAAGAAAAATTGACTTTCAGATATTATAATAATAAAATAATAATAACTCTTAATTATGCAAATCAAAAGTTAAAAGTGACTTGGAATATATAATTTTGAAATTTTAGATTGGAGTTAGAATAAGATTTGTTGGTATGTAAATGTATAATATCTATGTGTTTATGTTATCAAAGAATGTTAATTAATTTGTTGTTCCTGTCATTGCGGAGATCTATCATATGTGTGATGAGAATTTTATATACGATGATTGATTGTTGTGATGTGAATGAGGACATTATAGCCTGAGACTGTATTAATGAAGCATTACAGATAGCTCGTGTGACATCTGAAGAACATACGTCCATTAGTAAAAGAGGTTGAAATGTACAGAAAAGATGTTCACCATCATCTAGCTAGCAACATCTTTTATTATGCATTTGGTTGTTTTGAAATTTTAATTAATATTTGTAATTAAATATTAACTCATTGGCAAGCGTACCAAATCGTTCAAGTAATAAAGATGGTAAGACTAAGTATTTTTTCTCAAGAGACTCGTGTAATACTAAATAATCATACAATTAATAACTAATTTATATTAAAGAATAATTCCATAATTTGAAATTATGAGCAAATCAACAAATTGATGCATAATTAATAAAGTTGGACTTTGGAAGTTGAAGACACTTAAGAATGGAAAAAGGTTAGAAATGGTATGGATTGACATTGTTGAGGTTAAATTTCACTGACTTGTGCATATACAAACCCATCTCCTTTGTATCAAAATACTAATGTCAACCCACAAGAATACTCAAACCCTAATCCTTTAGAAGAATGAGCCTAGGTTTCCTTATTAAGAGTCAATCCCTTGAACCCTTAACAAATAAACTTGCTTTAAGAAATAGGGTTTAAGAAAACTAATGGATCAAGTTCTATCCCTAGATACAAGCTCCATTAGATATCTTATCTCAAATCTAGGTTTCAAAAGATACTTCCCAATACCTAATGAACCATGTATCAAGCTATGAATGACCACATTACAACAAACATTAAGATCAGAAATAAGATTACTAGTATTTAATGGGAGAGGCATACATGCACACACACACACACACACAATTACAACAAAACACACGAGAGTCTAGTGGCTACATCTACCCCAATAAGATGAGTTTAGCTCTCCATTGTTATGAGGAGCCTATGCTTACAAAATGAAAGATGGAAGAAGAAGGAGATACAAAAAGGAAGAAGATTTTCTCCTGAAAGCCCTAATAGACCTCCTGGCACTCCAAAATGACTTTCTGTGCCTCCAGCAACCAAATACTTGGTTTCTTTTGAGCCATAAGAAGAAATAGGACACAACTTGACACATCAACATAAGTTCCGCTCTACGCCGTGTCTCTATTGCCCAGCGTTGGATGTTTGATTGCCACAAGCCACTCTCTATAATATCGGCGCTTAACGGTGATAAAGAGGCACTCAGTAGTGTGGCCTCTATAAATCTCTCAATCAACGATAAATAGGTGGCACTCAACGCCACCTAGACTTCATAAACTCCCTCTTTTTGTTGTTCTTCCGGCTTCTATGGGTTGCCAAGCTTTTTGATTTGATAGAGGGTCTTCCTATCACTAAATTAGATATAAAAACTGGGGATTAGTGGTATAATTTGATTAGTGTAGTCCAAAATGTAATTATTTACAAAAGCAAGATAAAATTGATGATTAAGAAGGTTACAAGCTAGAGAAAAGTTGATTTTGTTACTAAAATATGGCTAAGATAATGGTAAAAATTAACATTATCATTAAACAACTTTGTTTTTATATAATTAAACAACTTTGTATTTACATGATTAAACAACTTCATTTTTCATTTATAAATCTATTTATATAACATGAATATCAGTCTTGATGCAAGTCTACATAACTGGTATTAATGTCATTAACTCTACAAATGTTTGCAACCTACTAACATAAGAAGATGACCACGCCCGTGCCTTAGGGTAACAATGGGTAGACGATAAGATATTCACCATTGGTAAAGGAGAACCTTATTGTAGGTAAACCTGTAAAGATAAAATTAGTAACTAGGACTTATTCTATAATGGAACAAAAGAATAATTATTTTACCTGCACAAAAAGATATCCATGAATATGTGTTATACATATTAGTTGATGTTGTCTTATATCAGAAGATGGTGTACTATGTAGTGGGATGATAATAATATTTTGACGATATGGCAAACAAACTAAGATGACATTATATCGATTGGAAATAATGAGGGTTCATGTTTTGTAGACCTTTGAGATCAATGAATTTTAGTCTTTTGTTCACCCTTCGTTTTCACTTTATGCATTGGAGTTACCATTGATGTCATAATAGGACAAGCAATTTCAAGTAACTTCCATTTGATTGGGCTTTTTCCTATAATGTCAACTTCTTTGAAACGATTGAGCACCATATTAAGTTCATTTTGATTGCATAACTTTGCCTGCGATCATTTAATAAAATATTTTAAAAGCTCAATCTAGTCCATATGATATGAATTTCAGACATAGGAATAATCCCAATGTCATATCGTGTTAATTTACAAGCACAAAGGTAGACCATATGTTCGTCTGAAAATGCATCCAAAACTTCCATTATCAAATTCTATATGTTTCACTCAATCAAACTCCTAAGCAATGAGTTCCAAAGCATATTTTGATACATGTCCAATCAATATTTTATATTTGCTTGCTTTAAAAGCGTTACTCATAAGATTTTGAATTTTTTCAAAAGCTGCTTTTATCTTCTTATATTACAGGATGATGACGTTATGAATTGCATCCCAACATTAACAGAGGTTTCTCATATTGCTTCACAATACTTTCTTCAGGCTCTAGTGAGCGGAATCAACCCTGAAATAAATGACATGAATAATATCATAAAGCTTTTAACAAAAACAACTAAATAAAATAAGAATAAAATATACTTGATGTTGTGTTTCCTAAATGCATAAGTGGGTTTTTCCAGGTCTTTAAAAAGTGTTTCTTATACATAATGATCCAAGAATCATTTACATATTCAAAAAAAAAAAGCCATGAAATACAAGCATGATGAAGGCGATCAATACAATCAGTAAATATTGATTTGTATTCACAATCCATGACATCTTCTCATGCTTCCATGATGACATCTCATGCCTCAACAGAATTGACTAGTATTTTGCACTTGGCTTGCATATTTTCCTGAATGTAGAAGCGACATAGGAGATGATAACATTCAAGGATACAATGTCAACGACATTTATCATAGTTAGGTCTTTATTGCTAATAATGACCTATGAACCACTCTTATATGTCAAAAATAATCCTTAGTCTTTCCTAGCCCAAATCAAATTATTTTGTCTTTCACTTGATAAGAATACAAAGGTTGTTGAGAAAGTTAACCTTGTTTATGTGACCTTAACTATCTCAAACAATAACAACCAATATTTGTTGGTTTTATATGTGTTATCCATCAACAAAACAACATTAAATACTTTCAACAATTTAACTACATCAGGATGTGTCCAAAAGAGGTCATTTACCACCTTAGATTCATCGACACATCTATTCCAATGGATGTATTTATCATGTTCTAACATCATCACCAGTTACTGTAATTTAGTTCTCGAACCTCTCAATGATCATTTATAAGTATATCTTCCATTATATACTTGTTTGATTGTTGTCATATTGCAATAATTATTTTCTTTGAAATTAAGGATAATGTTTGTAGGCTTCGTTTAACTCTTAGTCATATCAACAAGCAATGACTATTAAGTGGAATTTAAATTCCCAGCAAAAGAGTGACCAACTAAAGTCTGTGTTAAATCATGGTTATGATATTCACACATTACCTCTAATACCCACTCCTCTCCATTAGAAATTGGTTTACCTTTCAATTTATAAAGAGATTTGCATTTTCTTATGTCGGATATACTAGGATGAATATCATATTTGTATAATGATGACAACAAAGCCAATATAAAAAGTAATTCATCAAATTCACACAATTAACTCATCACGTGTGGGAAAAATGTTATCACTTGTAAAATTATTTATATAATCTCCATCACACGTGAAAAGAGAAATTTGATATGAAACTCAAATTTACTTGTGAATCCATCAAACTGAAAAGAAAATCTTTCAACTTACAATATAATCACTTATAACAACATCACCACCATTGAATACCTCACATCTTTAGTAATAACAATAATTGGAGATCAAGAAATTATTAAAACAAAACAAGTAAAATAAATTTTAAAAAAATACTGAATTTTGAAGTCCGGTAGGACTGTTCACTGAATTTTGAAATCTGAAGAAATGATTACTGGATTTTGAAATTCGGTAGGATTGTTTACCAAATTTTGAAATCCAAGAGAAATAAATATCAGATTTCAAAACATGAGAAGTTCCTCATTCAGATTTCAAAATTTGGTAATTTTATAAACTGGATTTTGAAATTTAGTGAGTTTCAAAATTTTATGAATACCTAAATTAAATATCAAAATCTGATAATTTTCTAAACTGAATTTCAAAAATTGATGAGTTTTCTAAATGGAATTTTGAAACCCATTACATGCAAAATATAATAAAATAAATATAAATTTTAAATGAAATAAATAGAAAATTTCAAACCAATTGAGAGACAAAAGAAAAAGAAAACTAGGTCGAGATGCTAAAAATATGAAAACCACCACCAATTGAGAGACAAAAGAAAAGAAACCAGATAAAGACTAGAAGTGCATGCTTCAGTAAATATAGAGATACAGATATACAGTAAATACATTTTTATACACAGTAATTAGTGATTATCTAATTCTTTTTTATTTTATACATATGTTTATTGAAGGACATTTCTGTCAACTTGGAAGTGCAGGAAAAAAAAAGTTAGAAGTGCATATGAAGTTCCCTTTTAGGTCCAAGGGTGCACGACCCAAAGAAAAAACATTCTTCTATACAATATTTTTCCTATATTCAACCTGACAATTTCTTTTTACACCCTTTTTTTTCCTGCACTCCTAATATACCCATTTTACCTTTAATTAATTTATAATAAAAATATGAAAAAGTTTGCATGCTCCTCTCCTTCTTCACTCTAGGGTGGAATGGGATATGGTATGTGTTTCAAATTTGACCATTCTAAAATATGTATATTTGAATATTTTATGAATTATACAATGAAAGACAAACATGTATTTTAAATTTTCCAGTCTGAAATTCGATACTCATTTTTGCAAAACAAAAATTACTTAATTTTGGTCCTTCAAATTTAAATTATTTTGCTTTTAACCTAAAAGTCTAAAGTTGTTGGCGAATTGTTTGCGTGTTTAACGCATGACTATCATGTGTAGGATTGATCATCAATAAGATTTGGTTCGATCTAAGCCTCAAATATTTGATTCTATCAAAACCAAACTCTAGTATTTTTTTGATTGTGACTATGAGCTTTCTTTTTTATATTTGGTTTTTGAACCAAACAAATATCAAAAACATAAAAATGAGTTAAAGTTTAATATTGTTATTAAAAATATGACCTCAACTAAAAATAAAATCAATTTATAATATATAAATAAATTAATTTATATAATTTTTCTTATATTGATAATTTCTATAAAGAAGATCTAAGAACTTGATCTCTAATGAGTTTTTAATTCATGAAAAATATATTAATTATTAAAAATTCAAATATAAATCTAAATTTTAAAATAACTAGAAATGACAACTTTAATAATGTATAAATAAAAAGATACATACATTTATTATTTAAATTGAATGTTAATATTTTATGTGAGTTAAATAAAAGTAATTTGTAAGGACCTGAGAATATATATAATTATATTAAAAGAAAATGGGATAAAAACGAAATTAAGTGAAAAGAGAGGAGTTTTTTGGTCAAAAAGGGAAACAGGTTCTTGTGTTGCTGTTGAATTTTCTAAGAAGCAGAACTCATTTTCTTAGAATGTTTATCTCTCTCTCTAGAAAGCTCTTTCTTATTCTCCCTGCCTTTTCTCTAGCCTCCACCCAAATTATTCCATTGCATGTTTGATTAGGAGGTGCTCAAGTGACTTCGGCGTCGAGAGCTTCGAAACCATCCGATTGATTTTTCGATCTTCACCGGTAAGTAGTTTTTCCCTTTTCTCCGTTGTTTTTGAAACTTAGGGCTTGGGGTTCTACTGATTTTATGCAGTTAGAACCTTCCTCTTTCTGATTTCTGTTATGTTCTAGCTCTAAGAGTTGCACTCTACATCAAATTGGTGGTTGTAGGTCCTGTGAACCGTTCTCTGTGCGGAGGTTACTATTAGGGCATATATTGCTAGTTGTACAGTTGCGTGTTTCCAGGTAAGGGGAGCTAATTATTTTGTATGAATTTATTTTATAAAAATATATGCAGGTTGAATGTTGAACTGGTGTGTTCTTGTGAAGTTGTTCTATGATTTTAATTTTTATTGGATGTTATAACTGAGACTATGAAATTTTGCTTAAATAATTTGTGCTTTGGTGTTGAACTGGTACATGTGGAAATTTATGTTTGTAAATGTCTCTGTTGAAATTAATCTGTATTGGTTGAAATTGATCTGGTTTGAGGGTTTGGAGTAAGGGCTCTATGATAGCATGTATATGGGTATTAAATAGGTGTACATGTACTGTTTAAGGTTGCTGTGAGAGGAAGTGAAATATTAAAATTAGACATTTCAGATTTAGAGCATGAGAGAACATGGTAGATAATTTAAATAAATTAATTGTTAATTGTTGAGAGCCTTTCTTTGTTGGTAGGATAGAGAACCTTAAAAACCTAAGTTGGCACATCCCTGATCATAGAGCAGCCCTGGCCTGGTCTAGTCAGTTGTGACTAGTCATATGTGCTGGTGTCGAAGGTGAGTTTGATGCGTTCAGACATTTGGGTCCTCTCCGATGACCAATTGGGGGAAAGTAAGATCTCTACTGTGATGATAATTAGACAAGTAGTTTACCAAATAGGAACCATTTTGGAATGTGAGAGAAATTGGGTTGCTAAGAAAAAATAGGATGATGAGTTTTTTAATGTGTCAAGTTTCCTTTTAATATCAAAATTGATATAAATAATATATTATACTATATTCATTCCATTTTCCGTTTTGTGATCTTTGTAGAGGATATATTAATATATATCTTTTACGCACCTTTGCATATTATATAAAAATATATATATAACTTTTATACAAAGGTTTATATTACGTATATTATATAATATATATATATATATATATATATATATATATATATATATATATATATAGGTGTGTTAAAACTATTAAGTTTGGCATGAGATTAATTTTAGTTGAAATACTTGTAGTTTTGTTAGTAAAATAAGTTGAGATAGCACGAGTGATTTTCATAAATTAATATGAGTGATTGGAGAATTATTATGTATGTAAAATAAATTCTAAAAGCTTAATATTTTTATATGTTGTGGTGATATTTTATCATAGTAATTTTATTTGTTTCTGTGGTGATTTATTTGATGTAGTAGTATGTTTATAAGATGTTGTGGTGTTGTATGGGAAGTTGTGTTTTATATGGTGTAGTAAAATCTTGTGTTTGATGAGTTAGTGTTGATTATTGAGATTAAGTGTGGAACATATTGAGACTATGTATGAAAAGTGTTGAGATTGTGTTATAAGTTTTGTGATTGGATAGCAATGCATATTGTTGAGATTATGTATATGTTTATTTTGGCAAAAAGTATATGATTACCAAGTGATGAAAGTACGATCCAAGTGGTAAACCAAGTTCCATCTGTGTCTTGGTGAGATTCTTAGTGTTTTAGAATGAAAGTAGGAGCTCAGTCTTGGGGGTCTTCCTGACGCTCCAATGGTCTTTCTTCTCATGTAGAGAGGATTGGACCATGTGGTGAGGAGTAGGAGGAGGTCTTAGTCTTGGAGGCTTCCATCATGCTCCAGGGCACGGAACAGACTAACCTCGTGAGTGTGGCAGGGCGGGGGAGCCCAAGGCGGTGGAGCCTAACTATTACAAGCCACCACGAGTGCATGACCCGCCATAGCTCGACTATCATTCTAAAGTCCGGACGAGTCAAGTCTAGTATTTAACATGATAGGATAAATGTTTTATCTTGTTTGCTTTAAATTAATATCTTGTATGTACATGCTCTTAATTGTATGCTTTTTATATAATTAGCTCACCCTTAAAATTGCTTGTGTTTGTGCCATGTTTGTGTTTGTTTCCCTTGCGATGATCATCCACTTGGATGGGAGCAGAAGACGAGGAGATACTTTGAAAACAGCTCTTGATGGGGAAGGAAATGCTGCTGCCTAGTTCTCTAGGCTTTAATTATCTTATCCTAGGATATTTTGAAGAAACTTTATCATGTTCTAAGTTTTAAATTCTTTGTATTTTAAGGGAGAAACTTTAGTATTCCAAGTTTCCAAATTTTATTGTTTAAGGATGACTGTAATCCTATTACTCTTAACTGCTTTCCAGTATTATTCATAGTGATGCTTTTATTATATTATATATCTTTATAATATAATGTGGATGTCACATAATTCATAATTCATGTTAACAACTTCATCACGGATGCATCTTTCGATAATTGTTCGGCGATATTTTAACAGCTAATTAGAAGTTTCCTCTATCATGCAATCCATAATTAAATGCATGCATCTTGTTATATAGAGATGCTTCTATATGCGAAGTTGGTAGATACTATAGTTGCGGAAAATCGTTAAAACCATCGAATAATGTCTTAACCTAATAAAAAATGGGTAAAGAATGACAGAAAGAAGAGTTATATGGAAACTTGATGCAGTTGTTTTAACCAGTATGTTTGTTTTCCATTGAAAATTATATGTTGATTTTTCTGATAAATGGATACGATTTCGAGCGCCAAGATCACAACCAAGTTTTCAATATTTCCATGCAGGAAGACAGATACTTACGTGTAGATTAAAATTTTAATTTATATTTTCTTAATATTAGCTTCTTTCTAAATATGTTTTCATTTGGATTAGAGCAGTAAAAATGAGTTATGTGATTAATTATCAATTTATTATTTAGTAAATTAATTTAATTTAGTTCATTTATTAATAAGTTAAAAATATTGGATTCAGTTTGACTTATTATAATTAATGGATTAAAAAGATTGATTCATATAATTACAATTTGTTTTTTTTTTTAATTTAAAAAAGTTACAATTTTTTTTAATTGAAATCTAGATAAAATTCAGTCTAAATACGATCTTAAATAATATTAAATTTCAAATATAATTTTAAATCATAAAAATACAATAAAATTTAAATATGTTTAGAGATACGAAAGCATTTAAGATTTTTATTTTTATTAATATAATTTAATATTTAAAATTTATAAATAAATTAGTGAAACTACTAGTTTAATTGAGTTGAATTCTTAATAAACCAAATTCATTTTTAACCAATGTCAAAATTTGTAAAAAAAAAATTAATTTAATCCAACTCAAATCGTAATGGATGATTTTAACCCATTTTAAGCCTTATAATTTGATGGAATAGCCTATGGAACAATATATTATAAGTTCATAGACGGTGGTTAAGAAACCCTAAACGAACAATGAATGCTTGTGAGGTTACATATATAAACCGAAACATTTTTTAATTGTAGCTATGAATTTGGGAATTATTACAAAAAGCTTTGAGCATCTCCGTATGTGTAAAATCTAAAACTTGCTTAAAAAATGAATTTCAAAACTTGAATTGAGTGTTAGAGATACAATTTGTATCTTCCGTATGAGAGTGTGTGTGTTTGTACAATATCCTGTTTCTACAATATAAGGCCTATACAAAAGGGAATTCGAAACTGGTAATTCAAAATAGCAGATGAATTAGAAGGGTTTCTTCAAGTGCTTGAAATCCAAGGAGGAGTCCACACACTCAGCTTTGCTCCTGCAAGCATTCAATGATTTCAACAACTCAGTAGCTTTCTCTTTGGTGCCCTCAGCACAACCCACTTGCAACAAAACAAGGAGTTTATGAAATACTCCAATTTGAAGAGCCTCAACCAACATCTCTTCTTCTGTCTTGTCACAAACCTTCCAAAGAACCGAAACAGCAAAGCTGGAACTCAACTCTGATACCCTCTAAAGCTTCTTAATCACAACAGGCAAAGTCAAAGCGTTACTTTTAGCCATTTGCAACCCTTGTTTAGAATCACAAAGACAATCCAATACCCCCAAAGCCTTCTCACACACCCCTTTCTCCGCATCAACCAGAACCTCCAACAACACCGAAACCAAACCCAACTCCACCAATCTCTCGCAACTCCTACCCCTATTACTCGTTGATGAATTAACCAACTTAAAAATCGTTGACAAACATGCCTTCGACGAAGCACTACCAACTGCCTCCTTAACCATGTTAACCAATGCTTCCAAAACCCCTTCACATTTCACCAACGCCTCAACACGCATTTCCTTCAGCAACAAAGCAGCGTTCTGCCTTGTCGCCAATTGTTTACCATTCATGAACCAAACCATGCAATCAATAGAACTCACTGACCCCAACACGGATCTACCATCTTCCGAAAGAGGACGCATCCACGTCAACGCCCCCAGAATCTCATCCAACACAACCACGTTCTTCTCAACCACCCCACGTGAGAAAATGTTAAACGCATTAGCCAGTGCTAGAGCACCACCGTTGACCACTATGCACCTCTTGTTCCTCTCACTCTCCTTCCCCCACGCCTTAATCTTCCTCACCAACTCCACACACTTGTTCTCGTCCCCGTTCTGCGCCGCCGACAGGATTTTCGTACACGTGTCAGCAACCTCGTACGGAGACACGGGGATCCGAGGAGTGGGGATCCGTTCGATCCCGTAGGAACGGTGCTCCACGCACCAATCCTGAATCATCCTCCGAATGGAGTGGTTCGGGATCATCTCGAAGCTGTTCAACTCCGTCTTCGTAACCGGGCACGTGCGGTTCCCGGACTCGATCCACTTCTCGATGCTGTCTCTGTCGTAGGTTATCCCCGTGGACATCGTCACGGGGTCTTTCATCATGTCCAAGGTTACCGGGCACCGGAAGTGGGTGGGGATCGCAATCTCTATCTCCAAATCGCTACCGGAACTCAACTCTTTCCCCTTCCGAGCACGCCGGAACACTCTCCCTCTGGTCCACGACAATACCATTTTTCTTCAACGGTAAAAATTTACGATTTTTTGTATGTATGTTTTCTGGGCAGATCTAATTAGAAAGGTTGTATATGCGTGAATGTGATGGGGAAAAGAAAGCTGTGTGGTTTGGGTATATATAGTAACGGGTCAAAGGTAGCGTGATGAGACCGTGAGAGATGAACAGTAGAACAAGAATGCGTCAAATAAAGGAAAGAAAAATAAAAAAAGGGTGATTTTTATTTGTTTATTTTGTGCGCGTGTGTTAGGACTTATAGGGATTATAATTTGAACGTTGAACGTTGAAAGTTTGAACACAGTCACTGGGAGCTCGAAGATGTTGAAACATATATTATTTAGTTAATTGATTAAACTGAGGAAATAAAGTAGTAGAGAGGAGTAGTTGGTTGAGGTTGAAGATGAAGTTTGAACGGCGTGGGATGGAGTTGACTGGGACTGAGTCAGCAAGGTCGGTGTGCTGACTTGCATTCCTTTCATTTTTTGCATTTGCAATTTGCCGTTGCATGCATTTTTTTAAACGTTGGTCTTTTTGGCTTTTTCTAGTTGTAAGTTTGCGTTTTTGCTTTGATAATTTGTGGCGATGGCGTAGGGTGAGTCTACGAGTGCCTGCGTGTGCGTGTTTGATTGAAGTTGTCCCCGCCGCTTACGGAAACATGGGTCGGTGTTTACTACTTTTACCAAATTCTTTTCATTCAACTCAAACAAGGTGGGTACTGCCACTTCCTACTGTTCTTGCCATGCCAATACAACGCGGAAGAACATGCTTCCTTTTGTTTTTTTGCACGCGTCTTCGTTATGCCCTTTGATATTTTGTTTTCTAAAACGTGTTAGAACAATTATAAAAACTACTCCATGAAAAAACCAAGATTATAAACGTTATTAATAACGCTTATAGTGACATCTCTACGTTGAAAATCAAATCAACTTTATAATTAGAATCTGTTGGAATAAATCTGTCCCAAAGTAATTTTAAGATTATTAGTTTTATTTCAATGCAAATAAAAAGTTAATATATATGAAAAACTAAAACCAAAAATAAAAAAAACTATAATATATGTATTAGATATTACATATATATGGTTGGTGGTCCAACTACGTACAGAGAAGGGTATAGCTGGATTCAACTTTGACTTCCACCAAACTCCCTTTGTCTCAATTCTTAAAAGCTACAAAAATTACACTCACGCCTACCATATTTTCATCCTATCTGTCCTATTCTTATAATTTTATCTTTTTATCCACTTCTATATTTTCGTCTTGATAGTGAGATTTAACACTATTGAATGATAATGGATGCCTTAAAGATTAAACAAACAAAAAAATATCTCGGATAGGTTCTAAATTAGTTTTGATACCATATATATATATATATATAAAAGAAAATTTAAACTTAATTCAACTTTATAAAATTGATTTATAAAATAGAATTTATATTTATTTATATATTCTGAACTGATGTTTCTCTATGCGAGATTTTGAACACTTTTATATATCATATTGTTACAATTTAATTTGATGGAGTTTAAATTTAAGATTCATTTATATATTCAAATGAATATCTTGTCTTTATATATCTTGTTTATGTAATGATAGATCTTTAAAAAAAATTCCTTGAAAAGACATAATAATATCATAAAAGATGTCCTATTATTCGAAAAAAAAATCAAGCTTCTAATTTACCAAATCAAAAACTTTACAAGAATCAAAATTTTAAAATCTAAATGCCAATTAATTTTTCCAATATTTTGAGATAAAAACTTATCTAGCTAACACAAAATCAATTTGTAGCTCAAATATTACCTTAACCTTTCCTGTACTTTAAATAGATTACAGCTTAAACAATAAAATTTGAGTGGAAAAAATCAAGTAAAATATTGATATTTATATAAATAAAATCCTAGTTTAAATTTAGTCAACTCCAAATTAAGGTTATTTATGAATATAGTTGTCAATTTTCTTCTAAGAAAAAATGTATCATATTACTGCTTGATCATATTATAAATTGAAAAGCTAATAAATATGACTGAATTATCAATTCTAATAGTTGAATTTTTAGTGATTTTGACATTAAAGTACTTTCTACAACTAATATCTATCTGAACAGGCAAACGAGATATACAAAGAGCATCAACGAACGATGACTTAAATACTTGAAATTGGATAATGTACTCAAACCGTTAACTTCGCCCTTACCTGAAACAAAAGTTATTTTTCTCTAAAAATTTATGGAACTTGATAAGCTCAAATCAGTAAACTATAAGATTAAATTTCAAATTAAATTTAAAGAAATGATCTATGAATTAACATATATAGTAATTTATCGGCATAGCAATATCATGTTTAAACTTAAAAACTAAAATAATTAGAAATGCTTATTCTCATACGAAAAGTTGTTCTTAGACGAGAAAACACATCAAATAATTTTAGTTGTCATTGGATGCTGCCGTGATTTGTTCATTGTCAATTTGTTCGTTCAAATATTCTGTATATTTCTGTGTCGTTTTTAACTTCTGCTCATACCAGCCTTTAAATTTGATATTATGTAATTAAAAACAATAATTTATATTAAAGATATGCATAAAAATAAAATAAATACTTTTAATTCTTTATAAGTAGTTTTTAATAAAATAAAATTATTTGTTTTATGTGAAATATCCATCTTAAATAATTCAGTATCTTATTGAAAATCATGCAAATAAATAAAATCATTTTTCTGTATATATATATATATATATATATATATATATATATATAAGCGATCGAGGATAATTATCACCTAATAAACCTTGTGAGAATTTTCTAATATATTATGACTTTATTATAAAAAAAGTTAATATCAATTACAAATAAAATTAATTTACATGATTTAAATGAAGCTATTTTACAAGTTTGTCCGTCTTGTTGTGACCATGAATTTTCTATTATGCATACTAAATAGGTTAAATCTTTCATTCCTTTGTTTATTTATTTATTCATATGTGGTTTAAATTTCATGAAATAAGTCTTAAAATATATCCATGAAAAAGCCAAGTATATTTGCAGCATGCATACACCAAAAATCAGTGAGAAAGTGTGGAATACTGAGTACTTTTGCAGCCATAGGTTGACATGTTCAACCTCTAAATAAAACCAAAACTTCATCTATTTCCTCATTTTGACAGTTTCTTCTCTTCCATATTTCAAACTCAGGATTATCGTCAACTTTCATACTAAAATTCATTCAACAATCACTGAAATATATATATATATATATATATATTGACAACCTTCTACATTTTGCATTGTCTTCTAATCTGATCATTTTGTTGAAAATTAACTGTTTAGAAAATAAGATAAATATCGGAGACATTATTTAAGTTTTGGTATTTTCAAATATTATATTATATACGAATATGAAATTGTAGTTTAATTTTCTTAATATTTTTTCATTTATATATGCATTATTTTTCTTATAAAAAACAGTTTTTTATTGCATTAAAAGAAATAATTGTCTTAAAATTACCTTTTAGAGAACTTATCCGTTTAAAAATTATTATAATCATGATTAATAATAAGAATAGTTAAGCGAGAATAACTATTTTACTGCTACCTGCCTGCGATTAAAACTGGTGATTGTTTACTAACATGATTTATCTAATAATGAGAAAATTAATTATTCTTTTAGTAAAGTTTTAGATTCATATATCATGAGTGCAAGCGTTGAGTATCAAAAAAGAAGTTATATCCCTTCATAATAACACTGAATTTGACTCCTCAAATTAATTGAGATTGAATGATTGAGGATAAAAATAAAAAATAAAAAATCGTCATTATTTATTGGACACTAGTCATAAAGGTAATAAAGCTGAAAACCCAAAAGTTAAAATAAAACAAAAACATATAACTTTGGTACGGTATAAATCTAGAATAGTAAAACAGTTAAACTGTTGTTTCAATCTGTAATATTAAATCCTCTGCAGATCTACATATACAAAGTACTAACATCATTCAGTTTTTTTAGTTGGTGTATCTTTGTTGGTCATCTGGTTTGGTGACACTGTATCTCTTAATTAGTTGCAATAATTGGAAGGGTTTGGTGTATTTGTTTTCAAAGAAATAAATAGAGGGAATGAAAATAAAAACAAAAGATTGAGAAAAAAAAAAAAAAATATATATATATATATATATATATATATATATATATAAGTAGGAAATAAATATTGAACTACTTAATAAAGTATAAATGTGAAGAATTATGTAAGAATTATGAAGAATATTAATTTCCTGCAACATAAAATAATTTATTTTCTAATAAATACATTTTACTAATGCTAAACAGACAAGCCTTTATTAATTAAATTATCTTAAAATATAATACAACTCATTGGAATTTTAGAGTATAAAAGTTAAACGATACCAACTTCCTTGAAATCAATACTAATTTTCCTTAAATAGTGTCAATTAATTAACCCATCTCTATAAAGTTATAATATTCATGGAAATTTGTTAACTTAAAAAGGCTAAAAGGGCCCTTCATTTTGGTTCGGCTTTCCTTATTTCCAATGTTGAAGCTTAACATATAAGAAACAATAAAGTGGGTTGTGGAAGCCAGTTGGAAAGTTTGACAGCACAGCTTTTATCTTTTGGCTTAACTTGCATTTGCCTTTTGCCACACTGTCACCTTTCACAACCAGGCCAAACAGCAACATGCAGCAAATAATATTTGATTCTCTCTTTTTAACTACTTCCTCTCCTGTCTATTTTGTCCATTTCACAAATTCATGCTCATCCAAAACTGCTTCATAAACGCCAGATTCCCTCCAACATTGACATGACAGCAACCATATGTCATGTAGCCACCAAGTTTTGAAATCACCTCTCAAAATGAAACAAACTCAAGTTGTGCATTTTCAAAAACGGTGCCAGTTGTTGTGTTGATCCTCACCTCATGAGTCAATTTGTCATCGGCACTCAATTATACTTGCAACTAAATTGGTTCAACAAGTGTAATATAATTAACATTAGCTAATCAACAAGTTCAACAGTGATACTTGATTTACACATCTCAGAAGGGGGAAAACGTGAATGTGAGATGATGAAAAGTACATTATCGGCTCAGAATCTCTTTCAAGTTTGTCAGTAGAAGTTCTTAACAAGGGCTAAGATGGTGTAGAATTAATCTACACCATGAGAAAAGATAAAGAAGTTCACAAAGAAAAGCCAGCACAAGAAGCAAGGACTGGAGAATAAACAAACACACTAAAACAAATATTTACAACCGAGCATGATCACCTACCATCTACTGATGTGAAAGAATCCGCAAATCCATATGGACGAGTAGGTATACTTGTCTGTGTGTTATCCAAGCTTGGTAGAAGCGAAGATGAAGAAGAGGACTCCATTTGACTTCTACCCTCATATGCCTGCCACTTCTTAAGTGCTTGTGGCAAGGACATGTCAAGGTCAATGCCATATATATCTTCAGAATTCTGATCAGATGGTTTCCAGAGTTCAACGAGAGAAGAAAGCACGTTAACAGTATGACCCATGTCAGGCCTTTGATATGGCTCCCTGGCACAGCAGTGACCAGCTAACTCTGCAACAGTGTGAATACTGGCAAGAGTTTCCTCGTTGAGATCAATTGTGGAGTCAATGGCCTTGCGGAATGAGTCCTTATTTATTGACATTCTGCGGAACCATGTTACAAGGTGCATGCTATCTTCGGGTTGAGTCTCATCAAGTGCTTTTCTTCCTGTTATCAGCTCCATCAATATTACCCCAAAGCTGAACACGTCAACTTTAGTTGTCACGCGGCCAGTCACTGCAATCAGATAGCCATTTGCATGGCGGTGTTAGAAATGCATGGCTAAAAATCAATGAACATTTATATCACCAAGCAAGCAAGTCAGATAACAAACATCCAACTGATCCAAATAAACCATATCTTCTGAAGACAAGATAAATCCAATGGGAAATTTACATTTTGAATGCACATTTAAAAACTAATGCCTTAGAAGGAAAATAGTCATGTCGATTTGTATGCATTGAACATGAATAACATGGATGTAGAGGCTTCATTCTTGAGTCTTGAGTAGAGAGTATTTACTTCAGTGAATTGGTGTAATGATTGAATGGTTACTTCAACTAACTTCCTAGTAAGTTGGTAAATTAGCCAAATATTGGAAGAGTTGGTTAGACAGTGGAAACAAGAATGTCATATTGGCTTCCTACGAAGAAATGAAATGTCACCAGTAGCTCTTAAAGCATCATGGATCCTATCAGGAAATAAATATGCTAATTAATCAAACTAGATTTTACTAAGATATACTATTCTCAGGAATACCATAACAGAACACTTCGTCAATGACTTGAAATATATTTATTGCCTACTATATTCCAACTGTTTATTTGAGAAACTCACTAAATATGGCATTGTTCACAAAGACATGGTATGGTGAAGGGAAATTATAAAACTAAGTGATACCTGCATACTCCGGTGCCAAATATCCAAAAGTTCCTGCAATTCTTGTTTCTATAGAGGCTTTTCCTTCCGGAGCAAGACGCACAAGACCAAAATCAGCAACTTTTGCCCTCATATCATCTCCAAGGAGAATGTTTGAAGGTTTTAAGTCCCTGTGTATGAAACTTTGATGGGCCAAGCCATGGAGGTACTCAACACCCCTTGCCACATCTAAGGCAATCGTCAATCTTTTGTTCCACTCCAGTGGTTCCAGTCCTTCCTCTGGCCAGTTGAAAAGATGCCTACTCAATGTTCCTTGAGGCATGTACTCGTACACAAGCAGCTTCTCATTCCCGTCCAAGCAGTAACCTAGAAGAGCCACAAGATGTCGGTGGCGAACTTTTGTCAAAACAGCAATTTCAGACTTGAATTCTGCTGCACCCTTCCCTGTTATTGCCCCACACTCCATTCTTTTCACTGCTATTCTTGTACCATCATGGAGTTCACCTCTATATACCGTTCCAAAACCTCCTTGTCCCAAGATGTTCTTCTCACTGAAGTTGTCTGTGACATTCCTCAGAACTTGTATGGAAATAACCATGTTTCCGGCTTCAACCATTTGGATATCTCCTGTCTCACTGCCAGGTATTGTTCGCGTTTCACTAGCACCACCAACACTGACACTTGAACCTGCAACTGTTATCTTCACACTCTCATTATCGGACCCAGAATGCCTAGGATGAATAACTAGAGCATTTGGGCTCTGGACCCTGCTCAACTTGTTTTGCTTCATCCTAAACAGGCAGAAAACCAGGAAACCAATCATAGAAACCACAAAAACCGCCCCAATCACTGAAAACACGATCACTCCCACATGGGAAGACTTTTTGCCACCATTTCCAGAACCCCCATCGTTTTCTCCCTTTGAATTGGGAGCCGTTGGAGACACTGAACCCTGAGGAGACTGGCTACTCTTATCCTTCCCTATATCAACATTACCATTAGTACTCACAACTACATTACTCCTAAAACTCGGCACCTTCCCATAAAGCTGATTGTTCGCAACATTCAATAGACTAAGCCGAGGCAAAGTAGTAAGCTCTACTGGAATTGAACCAGTGAGATTGTTATCCGCAAGTACTATTCTTTGCAAAGATTTAATCTTTGAAAAATCCGGGGATATCTCACCACTAAGTTGCATCTTCTGAAAATTAACAACAGTTATATTCCCATCTCCACAAGCAATTCCAATCCAATCAGCACAAGGATCATTCCCCTTCCAACCCTCGGCAAACCTTTGAGGATACCCCATAAGCCCAACAACAGAAAGAAGAATCTGCACCCTGGAATCACAATCACCAGGTCCTGACAAACAAAAACTGTTGGAATCCTTATCGTTATCCACCTCAACTCCATTGCCAAACACCGGCATAGGACCCTGAAACAAGTTATTAGTCAAGTTCACAACTTCAAGTGTCTTGAGACCCACCAACGAAGGCGGAACAGGACCTGTAAACCTGTTATCCCTCAAACTCAAAACCTTCAAACTCTTCAACCCGGACAAATCAGGCAACGGACCCGTAAAAGCATTGGAGTGCAACCAAACCTCCGTCAAGAAAGTCATGTTCTGCAAAACAGCAACACTGCCACCGAGCCTGTTAACGCTCTTCTGCCCATTCAACCACAAAGACTGAATCTGAGAGCCAGAAAAGCTCAAAGGCAACGTCCCCTCGAGGTTATTGATGGCCAAGTGCAAAACCGTCAAACCAGGAAACACGTCGGAGCTGAAGAAATCCGGCAAAGTGCCTCTGACATTGGCAGAGTTGGCGGAGAAGTTCTGAAGCACAGAAGCGTTTCGGAGAGTCTGAGGGATCTCCCAGGGCTCAAAGGGGTTGTTGTCGATCTCCACCGCCTGGAGCTGCGACATGCCGGCGAAGAAGTCGGCGGGGAGGGCGGAGAAGCGGTTGTTGCTGGCAATGAAGACACGGAGGTTGGTCAAGCCGTTAAGCGAGGGAATGGGACCCGAGATGTTGTTGTATTGGAGCTCCAACTGTTCCAACCGGGTCAAGTTCTGAAGAGTTGCAGGGAGAGTGCCCTGGAGATTGAGGCGGCCGATTTGGATCCGGGTGACCCGTTTATCTTCGGAGCACCTGACGTGGTCCCAGTTGCATGGGTCCGGGCCGGTCCATCCCGGCGGGTTGAGGCTGTTCTTGAGAGCCAGCATTACTGAAACATCGTCCTGGGAGTTGGCGAAAAGGGTCATCATGGTTAAGAAAATGAAGAAGGGTAGCGGATTTGGAAAGTAGGTGATGGTGGTGGTGGTTCTGCTCACCATGCTGTTGTGGTTCTGGTGCGTTGGCCGTGTGGGAGAAGGTAATGTGATGTGATGTGAGGGAAAGCATAGAAATTAGAAAGAAAGTGTTTTGTTTGTTGAGTTTGGGTTTGGGAGTTGAAATGAGAAGGGAACGGGGAAGAAGGAGAAACGCACATGGCAGTGGGCCCCAGGTATCTGGCTGTCGTGACCATTGCTGAGTGAGTGAGTGAGTGAGAGACTCAGCAAGTGAAGCTCTCATGGATGGCCCATCATCATCATCATCATCTGCATTTTATTATTTTACTAATACTAATCTTAATATTAATCATTACAAATATTTAAAATAATGAAGTTCCATTTTTGTTACATTAAAAAAAGGAAAAGTTCGGCTCTACGGTAAGGCAATCACATGCAAATATGGGCTAATGTCTTAATGGTTGGCAAGAGCAAAACCAGGTCCAGCTGTTCTCCCAGGTTTTCAGACATGTCTGTTCTCCTATAAACTCATTTCCTTTTCAATTTCTTCTCTTATTTATTAAAAAAATTAAATATGTGAAGTTTGTTGTTTTGAGCTTTATGTTAATGGTCCAAATGAAAACAAAAGAGTTTTCCAAAGTGTTTATTTGTTATTTATATTTGAAGAGCATAATTATAACAGTTAAGGCTGAGAAAGACATAGGTTGTTGATAACCCCACAAACAAAAAAAGTGATGGGAATGGAAGAAATAAAATAAGAATGGAAGCAGCAGATCATAAAGTTTTGAGTTTATTATGATTGTTGTGTTGTGCTCTGGATGTCTTAGCTGGAGGGTATATATATATATATTAATAACCCTTGCTAATGAGGGAAGAGGGACTTTAAATGATTTTTAATCTTTTTTTAGTAACTAATAATGACACAAGGAAACTTTTTTTAATGCCTCTTGGTATAGATGTCAACCATAGGTAGGTATCTACCTATCACCCATATTTTAATTTTCATCTTTACATTTACGTTTTCTAACACAATTTATATTTATATTAGTTAATCTCAAACATTTTTTTATATATGTCGAAATTTTATGTAAGAAAAAATCAAGTAATTATGATTTGAGTTAAGCTTAAACTTAATCTAATAAATTTATATATATTTATTTATATTTTTGTTGAGGTTGAATTACTCTAAACATCTTCAAAAAAAATTTAAGCTTCTCTTCATTTCAATAGATTTGATTGTTCAAGCAAATTTAGAAAGACGAATTTGCAGGATAATTCGTGTTCACTTTCATGAATTTAAAAAGAAGGAAGAGAGAAGATATGTGGGACACATTGCATTTTTTATCTATGCTCATGAGAAGGAATTTGCGTTGATTTTATGAAAAATCCATTACAAGGTGATGCAGAGAACCTCGGAAGGAGTGCTCTCTTTGTTCTTTTTTACTTTATAATTTATCATCAGTTTATTCCATTTTTATTGAGGAATTAAAATACATTAAATTGAAATAATTTTTTAATTTAAAATGGTTTGTTTTTTAATTATTTTATTCGGTTAAACTATTTCAAATATGAGTATTGAATAAAATAATACTTTATTCTTAAAAAAATATATTTTAAATATAATTATTTAATTTTACTTAAATACATTTTTTTATTTTAAAAAATAATTTTGATTTTTTTCTTCTTTATAATATTTTTTATCAATAAATATAATTTTATATTATTTTTATCATAAGGATATTTTTGTAATTTTCAATTTTTTATCAATTAAACAATTTTTTTTATCTGTCACATTAATCAAATCTTATATTATAAAGTGGGTTTTTAAAGCCCCATCTCTAGTCGATGTGGTACTTCCAACACACCCCTTCATTGGGTTTTTAAAACCTAACTCAACCCCACAAAATCGGCTTGTAAGGTGAGGTTTGCACCTCACTTATATATTATAAATTGGCTTTATCTCTAGTCGATGTAAGACTTCTAACATCCTACACTAATTTCACAAACTTTACTCCCAAATCCACTCTCACTTACCTCTAAATCCACTCAAATAAACAACAAAAAATTTATCCTCAAATTCATCCACTCACTCTCCGTAAATTATCTCCTCCAAGTGAACAAAGCCTAAGCGTCGTCCGGTTACTCCCTTGAGTCCTCTTCTTCATTCCACCATTCGGAGGTGTACCTGCCAAAGGTTCTTCGATGCTTAAGTCAGTTGACTGTCCGTATGGGAGTTTAATGAAACAGTTCTAAATGTGCAGTAAATACGAATCACCTACCTTTTACCTTTTACCTATATTTATAGTTTTCGTCATATGCTTGAGATTAGTGAAATCTTAATTAGGGTCCAATCACAACCCAATACCTCTAATCATTACTTACCTTAGTCTTTATAGGAACACTTAATTATAGACTTTCGTTGGTCGTCCATCCTCAACCGTCCGATTAGATTGATCACAGAGTGGCTTTATGATCGTTTGATCCATACGATACAATATATATATCACAAAAACATTCTTCTTTACCTTAACAATAAAGAGCAATTACCACACGCCTTTTGTTTTATTTGGTTTGATGACGTTTTTGTTGTTAATTGTTTGCTACAAAATGGCTAATATGTATCTTTCTCACTTAATTTATTGAAATAAAGGCACTTAATTATCATTTTTCTTCAAGACATATAGGGTGTATGTAACTTCACTACCTAAGCATTTCAGTCGGTAGGTTGAATACTATACTTTCACTGTAAATCAATGTTGACATATTTTTCCATTAAAGTTTGGAATTGTGGATGAAAATTTGTTGTTTGCGTAGTCATAAATCCACTTTCTAATTTTGGCTTCAATGAACACTGTTTATAGAAGTTTTATAATTGGAAGAAGTAGTTTGCTTCTTTGTCTTTCTATTTGATACATGTTGTTGTATGGTAATTAATATCTCTTATCTTTGTTGAATATATAGGATTTAAATTTGAAGAGAATTTCTGTTATAATTATCACCCACTTTGTAATATTGATGTTTTTATGGATGGTTTGAATTGAAGGTAATTGATTTGCAATGGTCCACATTCCTTAGTGCAAAACAACTCTAAAACCTTGTTGGTATGGAGTGAGGGTTTTTCCTTAAAAAAGATTCTCTTTCTTCCAATGAACCCTAGATGTATTTTCCCCTTTTATTATGTGATAACATATAGATAATTTAGACATGGTTAAAACAAATATAATTCAACATTGTTGAAAGAATTTGATTTGCAATTTCATGTTTAGCATTAATGATGTTTTAGACCAGGATTTCTATTATCTACTTTTCTCCCTTTGTGTTTTGTTTTTCTCTTTTCAATCCAACTTTTCTTTACACATGAAGCTAGTTGTAATATTTAAATTATTAACCTAGAATAAGATGACCTTTTATGACTAGCGAATAACTAAAGTAATTTTAAGTTAATTGCAATATTAGTTTTAAATTAATAACATTAGGATTAACTGTATGTTTGGATTTTGTTGGTTTACAAGGGAATTTAGGAAAGAAAAATATGATCATCAGAAACAGAATACGAAAAACGATACACTTTTTATATGAAAAACTTTTCGTAGTGATTTGAGAAAAAAGTATATATAATTTCAGTTATGTTAAAAGCCAGTAATCGATTATGATTATTATATATGTAATAATGAAAACAATAACTTTTTTATGATAATAAAAAATAATAAAATTATTATTATTATTATTATTATAAAATTAAATATAAACAATTTTTATAATTTTATTGTAAGTATTTTTTTTTATATTATAAGTAAATCTTAATTAAAAAATAGTTAATTTAAATAAAAATCAAATAAAAAAGACAATTAAATTCAAACAAATCATCATTTAAAAAAATATTGATAAAATAATTATTTAAAGAATAAATGTACACAACAAAAATAGAAATCCATTACATATGTGTATGTGTGTCTATATATATCATAATGAATAAAATAAAAAATATCAAAATAATAATATATAATTAATTGATTTTAATTTATATTTAATATAGTAGTTTGTTTTAGCATATTTATTTTGAAATATAATTTTGTTTATTTATTAAGATTTAAGAATAATTTTTTTATTTTAATTTAAAATTTATATTAACTCTAATTACATATTTTAAAAAGAATTGTATTAACTTTTTTTAAAAGATTTTTTTTTATAAAAATATATAAAAAAAATTATTCTTCTAAATCAATCATATCTATTATAAGTTTGAACACACTTTCTATTATTTTAACAACTTCATTTCCACTTAATTTTCCATCCTTCCTTTTCCTTTGTTTCTTCGTTCCTCCTTAATTGAAACTACCAAGTTTTTTAAAAGTATATGAATATTCTGGTGCAAAAATGTGCAAATTGTACTACTTTATTTTGTCAAAATAGGCTATTATATAGTCAAACAAAATACATAAAACTTAGTTCACGCATAACTTACGTGAGCATACACCTTACCATCTTATTTAAAGGATGTCTATTTTAGCATTCAACGACTCCGTTTTGATGTGGTGTGTAAGCTGTGGTAAGTTTTCGTTTTATACCATCTTATTCACAAAACGATTTGAACGCGAAAGAATTAAACTCTCCTCATTTATCTGTTCGGAGACATTTGATGAACGTTGTGACTTCTTTTTCCACCATGTTCTTGTATGACTTGAAACATTCCAAAGCTTCAGATTTTTTTTTGAAAGCAAATACACACCCAACCTTTACGACTATAATCATCAATGAAGCTTAAGAAATATTGTTTTCTACTATTGGAGATGGGTTCTATGGGTCCACAAATATCTGCATGTATGAGCTCCAAGGTGGTGTTGCCATGCCATTTGCTTATCTTAGGAATTGGAGTTCGATGTTGTTTGCCAGTGAAACAGTCAAGACATACAACACTAGAGGAATCAAGTGCCGGTAAACCATGTACCATGTTCCATGTTTGCAGAGTCTTCAAGCCTTTGTAGTGTAGGTGACCAAACCTTTGATGCCAGAGATAAGTGAGATCAGATGAAGTATGTAAACATTCTTCAGTAGAAGAAGGAGTGATGAAACTTTCATCAAATACAATGAACATACGATTTGTGCTCATGTTTGAGTGAGCAATCAAACCTTTAGATGGATGATAAATATTGCATTTTCCATTTTGTATGAGAATGGAAAGACCCTTTTCTTACAACTGGCCAATGCTTAACAAATTTTGTGAAGCTCAGGGACATAATATGCATCTCGTAGTAGAAAAGCAGTGCCATTAAAGACTAATCTTACACTTCCTGTGCCAACAACAGTCATTTGAGAGTCATTGCCACATTTGACAAAATGTTTAGCCTCAGACACAAATTTGACAAAAGCACCTTTATCACCACCCATGTGATTAGAACACCTGGAATCCAAAAACCATGCGGCCTTCTTGTTGACTACTTTATCGATAGTAGCCATCAAGAACATCTCTTTTATGTCATTTACTTCTGCATAATTTGCTTCTTTTTGCCATTGCGGACATTCATAGTGGAAATGACCTAATTTGTGGCACTTGAAACATTCCACATTTGCTTTTGAGAAAGGTTTTCTTCCTCTACCACGTTCACAACCTTGGTTGGACCCTCTACCTCTTCCTCAACCTTTGCCTCGACTACTTTCTGACATCAATACTTTCTCATCATCTCGGGTGATTCGTTTAAACTTTTGCTCATGGATAACCAAGGAACTTTGTAGTTTGTCAATGGACATGGTCTCTATGTCATGTGATTCCTCAATTGAGACCACCACATAAGTGAAACGATCTATCAGAGTGCAAAGTATTTTTTCAACCACCTTGGAGTCAGGCATATTTTCTCCAATGCTGCGCATCTTTTTGGCCACTATCATTACCCTGGAAAAATATTCCGTGATAGTTTCGGTTTCGATCATTCTTGCCCACACTCCATTCTTTTCACTGCTATTCTTGTACCATCATGGAGCTCACCTCTATAAACCGTTCCAAAACCTCCTTGTCTCAATATGTTCTCATCACTGAATTTGTCCTTGACATTCCTCAGAACTTGTATGGAAATGACCATGTTTTCGGCTTCAACCATTTGGATATCTCCTGCCTCACTACTAGGTATTATTCGCGTTTCACTAGCTCCACCAAACCTGACAATTTGTGGTTTTCACTGATAAGCTGCAACTTATGTATCAGGCCTCATTGAGCTCTGATTCTAGTTTGAAGAGTATATGAATATTCTGGTGTAAAAATGTGCTACTTTATTTCGTGAAAATATGTTATTATATATCCAAAATACATACATAAAACTTAGTCCACGTATAAATTACTTGACCATGTTCAAAACAAACTATTCTTAAAATAAATCATGATATATAGGGATAATCTTATATTAAGGAATAGTTTGTTCTGAACATGGTCACGTAATTTATACGTGGACTAAGATTTATGTATTCTGTTTGGCTATATAATAGCCTGATTAATCAAACTAGATTTTACTAAGGTATACTATTCCTGGGAATACCATAATAGGACACTTGGTCATTGACTTGAAATATATTTATTGCTTACTCTAATCCAACTACTTATTTGAGAAATTGACGCAATACGACATTGCTCACATAAACATGGTGTGGTGAAGGGAAGTTATAAAACTAAGTGATACTTGCATACTCAGGTGCCAAGTATCCAAAAGTTCCTGCAATTCTTATCTCTATAGAGGCTTTTCCTTCCGGATCAAGACACACAAGACCAAAATCAGCAACCTTTGCCCTCATATCATCTCTAAGGAGAATGTTTGAAGGTTTTACGACCCTGTGTATGAAGCTTTGATGGGTCAAGCCATGGAGGTACTCGATACCCCTTGCCACATCTAAGGCAATCGTCAATCTTCTGATCCACTCTAGTGGTTCTAGTCCTTCCTCTCGCCAGTTGAAAATATGCCTACTCAACGTTCCTTAAGGCATGTTCTCAAACACAAGCACCTTCTCATTCCCGTCCAAGTAGTAACCTAGAAGAGTCACAAGATGTCAGTGGCGAACTTTTGTCAAAACAACAATTTCAGACTTGAATTATGTTGCACCCTTCCATGTTATTGCCCCACACTTCATTCTTTTCACTGCTATTCTTGTACCATCGTGGAGCTCACCTCTATAAACCGTTCCAAAACCTCCTTTTCCCAATATGTTCTTCTCACTGAAGTTTTCCGTGACATTCCTCAGAACTTGTATGGAAATTACCATGTTTCCGACTTCAACCATTTGGATATCTCCTGCCTCACTGTTAGGTATTGTTCACATTTCACTAGCTCCACCAACACTGACACTTTGTGGTTTTCACAGATAAGCTGCATCTTGTGTATCAGGCCCCATGGAGCTCTGATTCTAGTTTGAAGAGTATATGAATATTCTGGTGCAAAACTGTGCAAAATTATGCTACTTTATTTTGTCAAAATATGCTATTATATAGCCAAACAAAATACATTAAACTTAGTCCACGTATAAATTATGTGACCATGTTCAAAACAAACTATTCTTAAAATTAATCATGGTATATAAGGATGATCTTATTTTGAGGAATAGTTTGTTTTGAACACAGTCACGCAAGTTATACGTGGACTAAGTTTTATGTATTCTGTTTGGCTATATAATAGCTTAATTAATAAAACTAGATTTTACTAAGGTATACTATTCCCAGGAATACCATAATAGGACACTTGGTCATTGACTTGAAACTACTGTATTCCAACTATTTATTTGAGAAACTAACTCAATACGACATTGCTCACAAAGACATGGTGTGGTGAAGGGAAGTTATAAAACTAAGTGATACATGCATACTCAAGTGCCAATTATCCAAAAGTTCCTGCAATTCTTGTCTCTATAAAGGGTTTTCCTTTCGGAGCAAGACGCACAAGACTAAAATCAGCAACATTTGCCCTTATATCATCTCCAAGAATAATGTTTGAAGATTTCAAGTCCCTATATATTAAGCTTTGATGGGCCAAGTCATGGAGGTACTCGACACCCCTTGCCACATCTAAGGCAATCATCAATCTTTTGCTCCACTTTAGTGGTTCCAATCCTACTTCTGACCAGTTGAAAAGATGCCTACTCAATGTTCCTTGAGGCATGAGCTCGTAAACAAGCAACTTCTCATTCCCATCCAAGCAGTAACCTATAAGAACCACAAGATTCCGGTGGCGACCTTTTGTAAAAACAACAATTTCAGACTTGAATTATGCTACACCCTTCCCTTTTATTGCCCCACACTCCATTCTTTTCACTGCTATTCTTGTACCATCATGGAGTTCACCTCTATAAACCCCTCCAAAACCTCATTTTCCCAATATGTTCTTCTTACTGAAGTTGTCCATGGCATTCCTCAAAACTTGTATGGAAATGACCATGTTTCCAACTTCAATCATTTAGATATCTCATGCCTCACTATCAGGTATGGTTCGCGTTTCACTAGTACCACCAACACTGACACGGTTATGGACCCTGCTCAACTTTTGCTTCATCCTAAACAGGCAGAAAACCAAGAAACCAATCATAGAAACCACAAAAACCGCCTCAATGACTGAAAACACGACATCTAGCACATGGGAAACCTTTTTGCCATCATTTCTAAAATTCGGTTCTTTTTCAAACTGTAATGTTCTATCAGGAAGCTCCATTATTGAACCCTGAGGGGACATGCTAAGCCTTACTGAACCCTAAAGGGACAGGCTACTTTTATCCTGGAGATTGAGGCGGCCGATTTGGATCCGAGTGACCCGCTTATCTTCGAAGCACTTGACGTGGTCTGGGCAGGTCCATTCCTGCGGGTTGAGGCTGCTCTTGAGAGCCAGCATTACTGAAACATCGTCCTGGGAGTTGGTGAAAAGGGTCATCATGCTTAAGAAAATGAAGAAGGGTAGAGTTTTTGGAAAGTAGGTGGCGGCGACGGTGGTACTGCTCACCATACTGTTGTGGTTCCTTTGAAAACTATGGGAGGAGCAACTGCAACTAAGATACAAAATCCTAGGTGAAGCTGCAAGCACAAAGGGAAATGATAATAAGTGAATTATGTTGGTAATGTGAAACAAAGCTTAAGTGCATAGCAACAAAACAGGTAAAACAAGAAAAACCATCCAAAGTTCAAAGCACTATTAGTCCCAAGCAAATAGAGTGAACATATTTTCTTTTTGCTTTGTTTCTAGCCCTTCCCAAGTGTTTTGATAAGCAAACATTTCAACAGAAAGGGATGAGGAAATGGGGAAGAAGCTATCACTCATGACCTCAAATAACTGTTCAATAATTCCCTTTTCTTTTTCCATGAGAATTTCCCACCACTGAATCAACTGATTCTATATCAGAATATAAACAACCTTTCAAATTAAAGAATATAAAATATGCAAGTGATGTTAGATAATATAAAACATTCAATGAACACACGATCTGTGGTGTCCACAAGTTCCTAACCAACCTTGCTTCTGATCACATAGAACACAACAAACATAACTAATTGGCTCAAAAACAAATATGAAAGAGATAGTAGAAACTGACCCAAAGAACGGTGTTTCAGTTTGTTCTTCAAAAATCAAATCTTTTCTGATGTCGTCATCTGAATGTGTATTGTTAAATTGGTGATTAGGGAAGACAGTGAGAGAAAATAACATCCAAGAAAGACGTTATTATAAGTGAATCATGGAAGGAAACAATTGACTGAAAGCATAGATATAGATCACTGATTCTACAAGATACTTATGTGGCTACTATAATGATTGGCTTATTTATTTTTTAAACATGCCTTTCCATGTTTGAGAACCGAGATAGCTTGGACTAAAGAAAAGAGTGCATTCAACGTAATCATATTAGTCATTTTCTTTATCCTTTGTTTGATTTTGGTGGTATTAACTATTAAGTTGTATAACCAAACACAATATATTACCAATAAAATTGTAACTCTATAGAGGGTTTTCCTTCCGGAGCAAGACATACAAGACCAAAAATGTGCAAAACTGTGCTACTTTATTTCGTCAAAATAGGCTATTATATAGCCAAACAAAATACATAAAACTTAGTTCACGTATAACTTACGTGACCATGTTCAAAATAAACTATTCCTAAAATAAATCATGATATAAAGGGAGGATCTTGTTTTTAGAAGCTATGAATATATCTAAGGCTCTGGCTGGTTATAGAGTCTCAATCCTAATGTAAGTGATTCACTCAAGTAGTCACTGAAAAATCATACTGAAGTTTGATGATCTTAGGCTCTAGGTACCATAATTGGACCTATAGTTATTTTTAAAAAGTATTCTCATGATAATGAATGATTTACGTAAGTACATAAACAAGATCAATAATGGTGCAATGGAAAATAATGAGATGAAATTCATTCATAGCCTCTACTCCACTCAATATATCTATTATATATTACTATCAATATTTTCCAAATACAAAAACTCAAAAACAAACTACTAATATGCTTGTTAAATCCCTATGGATACAATAACTTAATGCATTTGCCAATAGGTCACACAACTGAATAAATCTTTTAAAACTTGATATTGTGTGATGTTGGTGATTTTGGGGCTTAAGCCTAATGAACATAAAAATCGTAATCCAAGTTTACCTCATCTTCTCCAAAGTCATGACTAGAGCATTCCATTTGGTCTCCTCTAGTCACCTTCGTTGAGAGTTAGCCTAACCTCTCTTAAGGGTCATTAAGCACCACCATACCTTCACTCTAAACACCAAACCAAAGGCTATCATCCTCATTCCCTCATTGGTTTCGCGCATCACACCTTCATGCTTTGGATCATCCTAGCTCGAGGAAGAGACTATTATTTAATATCAAGAGCTTTGGTAAAAGAGAGGGATAAAATGGTAAAATCTAGCTTCAACACACTTTATCACATTAAAATCAACTTCTTACTCAAAATTGTTTTCAACATCTTTTTTTTAGTGCATTAAACCAACATTTTCAATACATCAAATATGTTTCATGCCTTTCATATAACCCAAATATTGTTTTAGCCAAGTCCAACTCATTTAAATGTATTCTACCAAATCCTTGTGGATATGACACCTTGTGTACTACAAACTACCCAATATACTTGTTGAAAAAGTTTATTGCATTGGAGGATCAACAATGTTATATTACTTATGGAAGAAAAGAATTTTGTTCCAGGAATAGATTAAGGGAAGGTGTTATTATCAAACTGGGCATAAATAATGATTGTAGTAATATTATAAATGTAATGGAAATGTAGGAAACAAGCATTGGGCAACCAAAAAAGATGATCAACAAGTAAAACCAAAAATAACTCACTTTTTAATGAACTTTTCATTGACAACTTTTACCCAACACTTACAATGAGAGTTGTAAAGTAATGCCACGTGAATTCACGCAAAGAGGCAGTAAGTGGTGAAAGAAGAAACATAGAATCAAATTTAAGGAATTCAAATGTGTATTAATTACACACTCATTCTATAACATCTTCATACATTTCAAATTTATTTAATATATTATGTAATACTTTTATTTTTTTTTATTTGTATTTTACTAAGTGCAATAACTAACACAAAATTGACTTACCACATAACTGAATTTATGTCTAATATGTAAGCAATAGAAGTAAAAAATGTGTTGTAATATTTTTGTAATTAAATAATCAATATTTACGTCTGACATGCAAGCGTTAGACGTAAAAAAAGGTTTCTTGCATCTAACACTTATAAGTTAGAAATACAAACCCTTATTTACATCAGGTACTTATATGTCAAAAGTAAGTGTGTTTAAGAAAAACCTATAACGCTCATTTGTCCTCATTTTTTCTCCCTTATGTGAAGCTCTTTGACAACAACCATTTTGTGTGAGTTAGAACTTTCATTGGTGACCAAAAGCCGCATTTTTTGTCATTCTCAGGTGTTGTTCATTGGGAAAAATCTTTTCCTCCAAATATTTTTGAATATTTTTTTGCATTAAGGTTAATTTTTCATTTGATGACTGTTTTTGGAGAAACTCAATCATTATTAATTATGCATGAATGTCCTTCTTGTTTTTAAATATAAGTTTTTATAATTTTTTTAGGTTAGTTTTTTTAGTGAAAGCATAAGATTTTTTTTAAATATATTTATTATACTATATAAATTTATGAAAATATAATTAAAATTTAATATGATTATTATTTTTTTAAGGAATAATAATACCTTACTATTTCTATTGTAAAAATATATATAAGTTATTCATATATATTTTTTAATAAAATGTCTCATACCATACAATTATTTCAATATATATATATAAATAAGTACGAAGGTTGTTAATATTGTGATGAATGGTAAACCACCTATAAATGTGTTCACCTGAAAATCCATGTTAGTTTAATCCATTTTTACTCAAAACTTTAATAAATCTTTAGATAAAATGCGTGATTTTATTTTTTTTATCCCTTTAAACATTGTTATGATAAATATATAAAACAGTTGAATTGACATCAAAACTTTTTATTTGTATAAGCAAAAAAAGCATAATTGAAGTTATAATTATACTGCTTTACATGGTATAAGATATTGATTTCAAAATACAATAATATTGATTTTAAATATATATAAATAATATCAAAACATGGTATTAAAGATATTGATTTTAAAATTCACAGAACCAAACTTCACATTCATTATTGTAAATTTGGGACTTGGAATTCTAGCTGCTGCCTACCTACATGTAATATATGAGTCTCTTTTTAATTATGATTCTCCAAAAAATTTTCAAGCATTCAAATTTCTTATCCCTTTCGTTTTGTACACAATAATTTTCACCAGAAACTGGACGGCAGTTTCTTCCCATACCTCCATAAATTTCTCAAGCACTTCAATAATTCATTAATTTATTTTTTCTTTTTTGAATTATACAATTTCTGGAGTTTAATTTTCAGATGGCATAATTCAGAACTCATTTTTTTTACTTTTAGATTATACAATTTAAAATTAGCTTTTAAAAAATATTTTTCAGATTATATAATTTGAAAGTAATTTTTTATTTCTGAATTAAACAATCCAAATGGAAAGTTTATTTATATGGAGGTACGGAAAGAAACTGACGACTGGACATTGCATAGCATCCAGGTAAGGCCCAATATCAGTTATTCCATTTCTTTATTTTATTATTTTAAGCATCTTACCACTATTATCTATCTCACATTTTTAATAATTTTAATAACTATGTTTCTTCAATAATCTATATGACTTAATTATTTTATGAAAATTATCTACAATTTATTATTCATCTAGATTTACTACACCTTCAGCTCAAAAATAGTTTTTCAACCTGTGACTACCCTACGTACTGAAACACACAATAAGAAATTATTATGTTAATAAATTTATTTCTATTTTTTTATAACATTGAAAATCAGACATAATCCTAAAACAGAAACACAGCTGTTTTTAGTGGCGTGAGGAGGACAGAAACAAAGAACAGCAAAGGAAGGGTGTTTTATGGGTCGGGAATGCAACTGGATGCGTACACATTTCCACAGACAACAACGCTGGTATTTGTTGTCTAGCCCGACCCAATAGTCCTGGTTGCTTAATTCTGCATACATAATAGTTATTTTCTTTTGGCCCACCTCTTTCTCTTGCTTGTTGTAGTGCTTCCCTAGCTGGCATAGTGTCCAATATTCATTAAATTGACCTTTGAAAGTTGGCCTTCTCTTGCTGCTCAAACAAATATCGATTTTGGTTTCTTAATGATTGGATTGACAATAGTAACTTAACATCTACTGCAACTTTACGTGTTTCAAACCAAAAATGCATCATAACAACACATTATTATGTTAAAAGAACACATTTTTCTGTTGTCAAAATCTGTTTTGGACCTCATCTAAAGAATTTAGGCTCACTGTGCTGACCCAACACAATCTTCAGAGAAATTTTTTATACTTATGAATCAACACATTACCAATTCACTTTTAAACTCGTAGAAAGCATTAATTTGAGCATCTTAAAGAGTTTGGCTCGACTAGTCAGAGGAAATATCGTTCAAATATTCTTCCCACTTTAAATTTGTGCTGCACAAAGTTTTTCTTGTTGTTTTGCTTCAAACCGAAAGAGATTTATAGGTATCTGGTTCTGAAGGTATAGTTCTTGATAACCAGATAGAGGGCTCGATGTTCTGTCAATGCAAGCACTGAGAATGATTTTCATTATCTTGTTATTTTTCTCTTTCAAAATTTAATTTTAATTATTAGGATCCTTAGTCTACTTGGATTGTAACGTGACCTTTTCTTCGTTACTTCATTCTTTTTTCCTTTTAATCTTAATAGAGAATAAATTGGACAATACCAGCCACGGGATAACAAGGATAAGGGTAGAGATGCAAGGTCATACTCTACCACATGACCTTTTCTGTACTTTTATTAACAACTATTTTAAGTCTTATTAACCATTAAGAAGTTTTTAGTAGCCCTGATTTGTTTTCTATATATATACAACAAAGAAAAGAATATCAGATTTGAATGTATGAACTAGCAAAAACAACTTTAAACCCTTCATTCTTAGCATCATCACATATGCACTTCTTGGCCATATTCCAGAAACTCGAGTGGAGGTATGCATTTTAAATTCAGAAACATTATATTAAAGTTTCTTGTGATGCACAACTACATTGTGGACACATTTCAGCAACAGAATCATTGTTATTTTTGTGAAAGGTCTGAGGCCCAATCGTGCAAGTAGCATTTGTGGCTGACTAATAAACTAGTTTGGTACAGAAATTCAACTATGCGAGTTAAGTGGGTTGATCACAGCAAAAGTTAGTTAAAGATTATAGAAGCTTACTGGGCAAGCTGTTGAGGAAATTGGAATCATGAGCATGTGTTTGACAGTAATTTGTACATAGGAAAAGGCATTGGTATGAATACTTATCAAAATTGAGCATATGCGGCTAATCCTTGTCTCTGGTGGACACTAACTAATCAGCACTACCTTCATGTTTATGGTAAACAATTGTAAAGTGAGGAAGCATGAGAATATATTAAAAAGTCACAAGACAAGTGGAAGAATTTGCTTTAAATAATAATAATAATAGTAATGTGTAGTAGTAGTAGAGTGTAATTATCAACTAGAGTACTTATTATGTATATTTTCATTACTGCAATGGTGATACCAGTGGTGATTAAGGTATGCAATTAGTGATGTTAAGTGGGTATGTGGTGGGGGACCAATTTGAATAGTTATGGAGGCTAATGTGGTTATGAGCGGCGTCTTGGGAGATGAACAAAACGACGGAAAGATGAACTTGTCTCTAACTGCCATGACCAAAAGGTAGAGTGTCACTTGGTCACGTGCCATTTATGTGACAGGGTAAAAGCAAACACAATAGGATTGAAAGACACTATTCATTAAATTGTGTTGTCTTTGGCACTGTCTTATGCCTGTGTTAGTTTCCTGAGAGAAAAAATAAAAGTACTGTTCTATTGCATTGTTTAATGCTCTCTCATTTTTTATTATTATCTTCAACGGGTTTTGATTGGACAAGGATGCTACGGACGTGGCTAGGTTGCATTTGCAATGAGGTTTTTTAATGTTTATGTTGATCACTCTCTCTGACCTGCTTTGGACATGTGCTTAGGCCTTAATGGGCTAATTAGTAGGCATTCCGCTAGCCTAGGAATTCTTTTTAGTGCCTAAAGTGATTGAAAAATTTGCTTTGATTTGTGAAGCATATAGGCCTTATTTCTCCACTACCCTCAGCTACTTTCTCTATCTTTTTGGTGTTAAAAGACTAATCCCCTTTGAACATGTGCTTAAGTTTCTAATGCCCCATTAAAATATTGGTTATTATGTCTAACTTTGGCTGGTTCAACCCAAAAGCATGATGAAGGATCCAATTTTGCCAAGATATATTCTTCATAAAGCACTTTTTGTAGGATAGGTATACTTCTTTATAAGCCCTGCCTTGTCAGCCCTTTAGACAAGTGCTTCTCTCTTATATTCTTTCTCCATTAATTCATCATATTGCTCTTGGTTAACCTCTCCTCTAGTTTTAACTATTATTCTATGGCCGATGCATGGTTGGTGCTTTTAAGATCACATTCAAGTATGCTGCTGACACCAAATAGAGCTATGAAAAAGGCAAGAGCTTCCTGCCAAATTTTGTCTCTCTGAACCTTCTGCATTAACTTCAGATGGGATCCTATGATTTATCATCTCCTGTAATCCTTCTGCAAAGATACCATTTCCTGTTTCCTTTTTCCAGTTTCAACCAGTGGAATCTTAAATAGTGACAACCTCAAACTAAATTCATCACTTTTTTTTTGGACTATTTACATATTCATCATTCACACAGTAGCATTAGTGTTAATTATCAGGATAAAGGGCATAACACAAAATCAGTACGGTTGATCATATGCTGTGAAAACTGAAAAGCAATGTTTGTTATACTACAATATAAATTGTACGATTGTTCAGCACAATGCAAGGGAATTAATCTGAAAATACTAAAACCAAAACCGAGGTGGTTCCTTGACATCTGCTAAACATAGAACTGTGTGAAGACAGTGTCGTTGTATTTATATGCATTTATTTTACCAAGTTAGAGAAAAAAGAAGAAATAATGGAACACCGACAAGACACACTAAAATTCTTTGGTATTATTATTTCTAAAACCATGTATCGATGTGTTGGAAGCATATTCTTCCAAAACTCAATCGATTCTTTTTTTGTTGCATCGGAGTACCGTTGTGATTGTACCCGTACAATAGATCCCATGGTGGATCCATTATCCATATGATGCTCCAATAGCAATGCCTTATGTATATGTATGTACAGTGCCTCCCCAAAAATATATTACAAAACTAGCTTTTATGTATTATTCTACTTTGTCCATCGCGTGATAATTGATGCTACCACCAACCCCATTTTAATAATTGACAAAATAGAAGGAAGGCATTGCTTGGAATATGTGGTTTTGAGGTGAAGTGAAAGTATAAGAAGTTAGTAACCGTTGAATAAAAGGTTTTTACTTTTAGCAGTTGAAGCAGTGTTGTGGGTGTCGACGTAATAATTGTAGAGAAGTTGTGGTGAGACAATTGCATGTGTGGGTAAAAATTGTTAATTATTTGAAATGATGAGATTAAGGGCATGGGTGATATTAAAGAAGTGAAGGTGGTAGCTTTCCCTTTTGTGAAAGATATATAGGATTGTGAGTGATGATAGTGTTAGATAGTGTAGCATGATGGATTTGTGTGACCCATATACTCATCACAAGTAAAGGATGAGAAGTCGCGTGGTTGATATTAAAGATCAAATTAAGGAAAGAAAAAGGGCGGTTGCTAGTTGAAAAAGAGCAAATGTTGGATCTATGGCCATTATGTTTCTATAATTTCGTGCGTGGAATAATGGACCATACCATTATCTTTTAAAAACTGTCATGTTAATGATGGAGATTGAAGGCCATGGAATGCAAACCCTCCAATCTCATTCCTTTCTTGGCTCGATTATATCCACTTGGTTTCCTATATCCTATGTAATGGTCCAAATTGTTATCCTTTTACCCGAACAAACAACAATATATGTTCCACTTCAATTTGGCACTTGGTTTAGCTATATTTTCATGTCCAATGACTTCATTCCGACTACTATAGTTTCTAAGAAGAGAAAACTTTTACTTTATTTTTCTTGGATAATATTAGTAATCCTTTGGGTACAATAACTAGGTTAACAAATCCTTTATCCTCTATTTCTACTCTCTTGGAATTACTTTTAAAAAATGTGTATTTTTCGAATAATATAAAATTAACTTGATTGGATATAATCATAGGTAGTCACAATATACAATATCATGTTAGAAATTCAAGATTAGGTGGAAGTCTCGTACGATATAAAAATAATAAAATGAATAAAATAAAAATAGAAAGACGTACAAATTCATTAATGCGTATTTTCTACTCTCTTGGAATTACTTTAAAAATGTGTATTTTCTGAATAATATAAAATTAACCTAGCGGTCACGATATCATGTTAGAAATTTTAGATGGAAGTCATGGGATAAAAATGACAAAATAATATAGAAACAGAAGGACGTAGAAACTATTTTTTTGATCGATAATATTTTAAGTGTCGAACCTCTTTGATAATATTTTATTCTTACAATTAAGATCTTGGGATCTAATTAAAAATATTAATATAGACCATGATCAAATAAAGAAAGGAGATATTAATATAATAAAAAAATATTATAATTGAGAAAATAAGAAACAAAGAAAGAGTAATGTGTTATGCACGTAAACACCCTCATATTTTGAAGTTTAATCAAATATCATTAAAGAGAATAATAATCTGAAAACAACATAGGAAGAAAACAAAGATTTAGAACAAAAAATCTCCAACACAGAAAAACTTAGGAAAATAGTTAGGATTTTAGGAAATAGAAAAATAACTAAGTGGAAACACCCAAACTCAATGTTAAACGACTATTAAGTCAAAAACGTCTAAAAAAGTTGAAGCTAAATGCGTAAAGCTTATCATACCTAAAGGGTACTTAGTTTAACTCTCGGGAAAATAAAACAATGTCAAGACAATGTCGTTGACAAAACACTCTAAAAGACTAAAACATAAAACACTAAGTAAAACACAAACAATGTTAAATGCTATCTGTCTAAAAAGGCAAAAACATAAGAAGCGTTTACTTTGTCTAAACGATACCATGAGCTAAAACATTGCTTCGTCCAAACGATAAAGTATTTACTCAATGCTTGGTATCCTTAGAAAATAAGCTTAATTGTCAAACACTACCTTAACGGTAGGAAATCAAAAAGCACTTTGTTATTTTGAGAAATCATTAAATGACATTAAATGCTCAACGTTCAAAATCAACAAAAGTAGAAAAGACATATATATTGCATGCACAATCTACTCTATTCTTTGTTGATAACCTACTCTACATGCATCCACAAGCTTCAAATTAAAATATCAGAAATGGACGTTAGAGACAAAAAAAGATATTCACATAGTGTTCTTCACTTGAAACGGTGTCTAAAAGAACATACAACCTACTTCAAGCAAAGTACTGAAAAAGTATGCATGCTCTGACAAGTTGATATTATCCAACGGCTGCTGCACATGAAGAAAGAGAAAATACAAGAATCAAGGCCAAGAGCTTAGTCTAACGAACACTTATCCTAAAAGCCTTTAAATAGAAGATCTTTCAAATGAAGAATCAAGAGGATAGCATATAACGAAATATTCATCCTTTGAGAAGCGCACAAGAAAAGCTCATGAAAAAGAAAATATATGAGCAGAAAAAGAGAAGAAGAGAAAAGAAGAAAGACAATACTCTCGAGTTTCATTGTAAAATTACTTACTGAATGTAAGAAAGAGAGAAACACATGTAAGTGTTTAGACTCGTTGTATTGTAATCACATCCTTTCTACGAGAGTAATAGTCTGAACAACTTGTAAGCAATCTTTGATTGCAATTTTGAAGACAATTAAAACACTTGTAGAACTCTGTTGAGTTAAAGGAAATCTAGGCAATGTTTCTTAGTATCAGGAGTGGTGCGAATACTCATCCAAGTCTAGGGTAATAGGTGGTTATTCATTAACTGTATGTACTAGGAGCGGTGAGAATACTCATCCAAGTCTAGGGTAATAGGAGGTTATTCGCTAATTGTGGAAATCAGGAGTGGTGCGAATACTCAGTTGTAATCTTATTGAGGATTATAGTAGAACCCTCTGCGGAAGAGACTGAACGTAGCTCAATTGGAGTGAACCAATATAAAAATATTTGTGCAATTATCTCTTTTTCCTAAATGCTTCTCTTACAAAACCTGCAGTTGTATTTTTATCTTTAAATAACAAGAACCTTCCAAGTTAAATGATTACTCTTAAACAAAGGAAGTTCTTACAAACTCTGCAATATGCATTCTGAATAGCACGACAAAAGTAATTATCTTTTATAACTATTCATTAGGTCGAGCATCCAAGTGTTTAAAAGAAAATCTCAAAACTTGACATTGTTCTATATCAGAAGGGTTACAGAAAGAGTTTTTCCATTAACTAAATTTAACTATCCAAAAATCAACTTGAATGATATGTAAGCTCACCTATAAGAAAAATTTAAATTGGATGATATAATGTTAAGTAGGCTCGCCAATAAAAAAAATAAAGTCAAATGATATATGTTATTTGAGTTCACTTGTGCAACAAATAAACTTTATTGGTATGGTGTTAATTGAGATCAATTATAAAAGAAAAAAAAGATGTATGGGAATATGTGGTGTTAAATAAGCTCACCTATCAAAAAATAAATTTGGATAGTGATGTACACACTAAGCTTACTTGTAAATGAATTTATTAGATTAATGTATTGTTAATTAAACTCATGAAAATTTTGACTTGGATAATATAGTATTAAATGAGTCAAAAAAACTCGACTCAGATGCTATGTTATTAACTAAATTCACATGACCAAAAATCAATTGAAATGATGTGGTGTTAACTACACTCACCAATCACAAAAATTCAAAGGGTGTTGGTCAATGAGAGATGAGTATAAAAATGAAGAGGATCAATTACATTATAATGAAAGAGGTGTGAGAATAATAACAAAATGTTGATCAAAAACATAATATGAATCAATATTCATCTTATAAAAAATAATGTCCTACTAAGTGTTAGATATATTATTTTTATTTTATATTTATCTTTTATTTTAGTTTGTTTGTTATTATTTTTTATTTATATTTTGGACTTAGCTCATATTTCTTCTATTATACATAAATGATCCTACGTGGATATTCAGCATAAAAATAATTAATCTCATACATAATTTTTACTACATTCAACACTAAGAAAAGAAAATTATCATAATAAATATATAATAATAGTAAGAAAATTATGATTATAAAGACATAATTGTAACTCTAAAGAAGAAACCCTTAATATAAATAAAGACTACACTTCAGAAAGATAATATATTTACAATGAATACTCTGCTTAAAGGTTTTACTAAATTCTTCTATACTCAAATGATTTATTAAACTCTTGAATACAACAATATCATACATTCATATCATGGCATCCATGTCATGATTATACAATTAAATCCCATAAATTTAAGGAATCTTGAGATATGGAAGAACTTTATTTCTTTCCCAAATATGATGAAGCATACTCAAAAGCAATAGATAGCAGCATTTGTCAATTTTTAATACAAATTCTATGTAAATTATTAAATGAAATTTCAATTCTGATATAAATGAAAACGGTACACACAAGTTATGTCTGTTCTAAGGTGCTCGTGAGAAACAAACCCAAACCGTCTTCTAAGTGAATAAATTAATAACAAGATGCTTTTATTGGTGTCTCTTTATAATTCTATCTAAAACCCGAAAGCAAGTTGAAGGAGCAGAGATGGAATTTAGAAAGAAAAAAACAGCGAGGGGGTTCACATAATTCATAAATACTATGGTAAAAAGGGTTGTTGGGAAGTGAAGGACAGGAGTTACATTATTTATTGTGAGTGGAGTTGTTAAGAAACAAATGATGTCATATCATAGTACATGGGATCATGAATAATATATTGATGGTCCGAATAGGATGGGAAGAGTAGTTATGCTAGACGTGCTAGATGGAACCAAACATGAAACTTTGAAATCTGACCCCATGCATTGGTGTTATCTGAAACAAACACTTTTGAAGTGGTGAAGATGGAGAGAGAAAGAAAGCTAGAGGCTTCAGAATCTTTGGTGGGAATAATGACTACACTGTTGTTGGCCTGTTTTTCGGTTCTTCCTCATCAACCTACTTCTACTTTCAACTTTGTAACTGCTTCTCACTTGTTAGCTTTCTCAGAAAAGTCTAAATTTTTGCAGAATCAAAACAAAAAAGTTTAGATTTTTATAAGTTGTTCTTAGCATAAACTTTTTCGCACAGTCATGGACAAAATTTTCATTTATGGCAAGTTGTAATGAGATAACAATTTACAAGCTCCGTTTCATAGACTATTTACTTAAAGAAAAAAAAAAGAGATTAGAGTACACTAACTAAGAGACACTGAAAATACTGTGGCACATTATTAATTTGATCATATCTCCCACTCTCTTTTTATATATCCCAAAACCTCCTTTTCTTCCTCTGACTTCTCTGTTCCCTAACTCTCCACTTCTTTCTTACCTGTTCTTTCCCATAATTAAACATCAATACCCACCATCTCTATGTCTCTCTCTCCCCATTTACTCCTTCTTTGCTTTTTATTCCTTTTCAGTTAAGCTTGTTAAATAAAAAAGAAAAAAATATCTAAGCCCACACCTTACCCTCTATTAGTGTTTCAGAAACATAGAAAACTCAATGACCAATTTTGTCTTCTCATAAACAGTCATAGCTAGGAAAGCTACACTGGAAACAGATGTCTCCGATTTCAAAGCAGTTTTTAGGTGATTTCAGAAGCAGGCCACTTTCACTTTCACTTGAAATTTGAGAGGGTATGCAACCTTCTTGCACTCTCATCTATGTACTTAAGTAAGTACTGCTTGTCTTACTTTGGTTTTCACTTTTGCTTCTCTCAACTCTTTCTTGGGTTTAGATAACTCTGAATCACTGAATAAAGGAAATGGTATGTGGATTTTACCTTCAAACTTTGTGTCATCGCATCAGTGCCTGCCCCGTTTTGCCTCCACCAAAATCTGCCTCTCTAGCCAAGCCTCCAGAGTAATTTTCCTCTCTAAACTGTCAGAAGTAGGCTTTCTTTGTTGCTAAACTGGGTGTTTGTATATACAGAATGGAAGTCCAGGTAGATTTAGTTCTAAAATTGAGAGGGACTAAGATGAAACAAGCATCTTCATGCAGTTCTTTGTTTTCGATATGTTGATGTTGTTGGATCTCCATATTAATGCTTTTCTTTGTCTCTGTTTTGTGTGCTGAATGATGATCTTACTGTCTCCAAGCTTTGACTTGCTCTTACAAACTGATGGTGTTCAAGTTTTTTCTGGGTGCTTTGTCCTCTCTCTCTCTCTCATAAGGAAACACTCATGACTTTCAATCTCCTTGGTCAATGAGTCCTTGGAAATATATAATAAGAAAGAATCTCCATACCAGATTCAACATTGATTTCAAAATAGATATAGTATATTACTAACTATAGTTAACAATTACAGGATTTTGATGATACTTTTGGCCATGATGAAATGTGAAGACACTGATATTGGCTAATTAATTATTCATGAACTTCATGGCATGTCCTTGCTAATCACTTACAACAAGCATATGTGAAGATTCAGACAGTATGAGTTCCTTGCTAAAAGTTTTGGAATTGTATTCTACAATCTGATTTCACCCTAATTTCAAATATTCGATCATACTTTCGTAAATCGGATGGCTTTGAATGTTTCCTATTAAGCACTCGGCATTCTTGTTTATATGAATTTTTAGTCGGCAAGTGTGAAAAGCTATATAATATAGGATGGTTGGATTTTTGTGTTGAAAATAGTAGTAGTTTTTAAACATTACATTTTGCAACCGAATATGTCATAACAAATTCAGAAAATGCAATTAAATCATGGTTTTGTTAGCAGATTTGAGTAGAGTTACGATCACTGCTACGAAACCCATTTGTAGTTACCAATAGCTTCCAATCTCCCATTTGGCTGGCCAAACATATAATGAAACAAACAAGCACCAACTAGAAATGCTTTTCGAGCTGGGAAAGTTCATTTTTAAGCCATAGGAAACATAAAACACGGTACTTGGATGAGTATCTAGTCATCTTTCACAGTATCAGTATTGATTCAAGATTTTTGTTATGATTGCTTAATGAGCTGATTGATTTTCTTGGCTTAACTAATTGCAGGATAAAGTAAATATCCCAGAGCAAGCTCAGAAATAGATTTCATTCTGGATAATCTGGTGGTTAACTCCCACTCCTATTTGTTAAATTAGCTTCTAACTTGAGCACAGCTACATCATGAAACCAAACTTTGATCTTGAAGTTGAGGCACATGCAGAATATGAATCTGAAGTTAGCAGCCAGGTTGCTTCCAATGTTTCTATTCAAGAAACCTCTATAGGTCCTTGTAGTGACAGCCTCACTAACATTTCCCACACCACAAATCCAATTGGGAGTCATCCTAATTCAGATGCTATTTCACTTGACTTAACTCTCAACTTCAAGAACAGTGAGCCAGGGGGAAGAGATTCAGTAGGATTCTCATTCTCAAGCACTAGCGAGAGCAGCAATGAACCTGCTTCTCAAACCACAGCAGCGACCATATCACGAGTCTTCTCTTGCAATTACTGTAAGCGCAAATTTTTCAGCTCTCAGGCTCTTGGTGGACACCAGAATGCCCACAAGAGAGAAAGAACATTAGCAAAAAGGGCTTTAAGAATGGGATTTTTCTCTGAAAGGTATGCCAATCTAGCATCTCTCCCTCTGCATGGTTCCTTTAGGTCCTTAGGAGTAAAGGCACACTCTTCACTGCACCATGGTTTCTCACCAACAATGAGGCCTCCTGAGATAAAAAGCAACGCAAGATTTGATCAAGGGTATGTTGGCATCCCGATATTCTTGGAGGATGATGAGTCAGATTTGTTGTGGCCGGGTAGTTTTCGTCAGGTTGTCGAGGCTGGTGATAGTCATCAGAATTTCATACTCACTGGAAGTTCAGATTTGAGTTTTACTGGGGTTAATCCACCTGTAGACATAGAGAACTCAACACCAGATTTGACTTTGAAACTTTGAAAGACGTAATTTGGTACAGTTCCGGCCTTGAGTTGTCTGCTTTATTGTTATGTTGTTGTACAGTAAGACATGCATGCAAGGGGCCAAGATTGCCAGATTCGTTATTAGACTTGTTGGGTTTCCTTTTAGTTTCATTTTCAGTTTTCTCTTAGGAATCTTGCTTTTGGTATTTTGCTCTGTATGTTTCTAATTGTATAAGGGCTCCGGGAGGACAATTTTGGAGCTTCTGTGCTTGTTATATAAATCATGTCTTTCCTTCACTGTAATTATTGAGCTTCTATGCGTTTTAGTCTTCAGTTTTTATTCTGGATTCATATTGACAACTAAACCGATCTAAATTAGCAGTACTATTTATCTCCTTTACTTAGGAATAAAAGTCATGAAAGTTGCTATATTTTATTGTGGTGGATAAATTTGATATGGATCCTAGTAATAACGGATATTTTCCTGCTATCATCTTGGAACTGAATCAGGACTATTTGAATTGACTGGTAAAATTCCACTCTTCAACGTGGTTGCCTTTGTGGCCAACACAGACATGGTATGTTTGTATTACGATAGTTAAGATGAATCATACCAAATTGGAAATTAAAAAAAAAATGCTTAGTAACCACAAATGTTTTCAATTCTTGGTTTCTTTTCTCACACCTACCTCTGATACACAATAACTTAGATTTTCTGTCCCATTTTCTGGTTTGGCTAGGGCAGATTGTGGCCGCAAGTTATTGAATCCAAAAGAATGAAAAGGATGAAAGACAATTATTCTCATTGATCGACTGACTGACTGATATAAACAATAGGCTTACAGATGAAAATAACAGATGTATAAAAGGTACTACTAAATTAACAGTTCTAACGAATTTCAACTAAGTATCTTAACTGTAATACTCCCCTCAATACGGGAGGAAGATGTTCTAATAACAGTTAGAGTGAGGATTTTGGTAGAAGCTTTGTGAGAACCATATTAGTTCACTAGCAAAGCAACTTCAGCCAGTGACTATACTCAGCTTCAGCAGAGCATCTACATATAGTGGTATGCTTTTGGGCTTCCAAGAAACTAGAGAATCCTCAATGAAGACACCAAAACCCAGTTGCAGATTTCCTTGTATAAGATAAGGACAAATTTCCCAGTCAAAATTAGCAGAAGACTGTAAATGAAGACTGACCATAGCAGAAAATAGAATTCCTTGACCAGGGGACGGGTGCTTTTTGATGTATTGCAGCAGCTGATGAGCCACATCAAAGCGAGTAGTGCGAGGTTGAGAGACAAGTGGACTCAGTTTATGCACAGCATAGCTAATGTGTGGTCTTGATATTGTCAGTTAAAGCTGCCAATAAGATGTTTATGCATCCAATAAAAGCTGTGTTAATTTTAGATTGGGGTTTGTTGGTGGTGGCAGAGGTCTTCATCCAATAAATCAGTATCTCGAGTAAAAAGAGGGCTTATTTGCTTTTTGAGAGGAGAATGGTTTTGCTGGTCCATCCTACTTGAAGCCCCAAAAGGTATTTCAATTGTCCGAAAGCTTGCTGTGAGACTTAAAAATGAACTTGAGGACCATCATTTGTTTCTGATTCCAACTTTCAGAACAATGCTGCAGAAAAGTTGTCGTAAACTTGGTGTTTGGTGAACCATTGTCTTGAGAATGCGCCATTTACTGCAACCAATGAAAGGACACTAGTGTTGAAATTTTTGCCACAAGAGGAAAATGTTTCTGTAAAATCCAAACCAGCTTGTGTGAATTCATTTGTTATCAAAGGGCCATGTATCAGTCCTTAGACCCATCTGCCTTGTGCTTAATTTTGTAAACGCATCTACAACCAATTGTGTGTTTATCAAGTGGAAGTGGAATAATACTTGTTGCAATTCCTCTGTAATGTGCAAACTTGACTGTTTGAGCATAAAATTGAGGTTCAAATTCTGTGGAAACTTTACAGAAGAAGGATATGTATGAAACAGTTAGTTTGCCATAGTCAAGGTAATCGGAATTACGATATTGGGTCTTAGATAACTGTTGTAGCTCATAGAAGAGGAAATATATTAAACGGGTGAGGGATCTATGTGGTCAAGAAATTCTTCTAAATGCAAGTGTGATGAATAGCATAAAGGCATTGTACTCTAGCTCTTTTTAATAAAGAAACTCAAATGGAAACTTGTTCAAACTATTGAAGCCATTTGGTAATGAAGGCAACAGTGTAAACACGAAATCCACAAAATGAGATTGGAATATATGATTGAAAGTTTTCATTCAATGACCAAGCTATGGCCACTTTAAGGAGATGCTGATGGTTTTATTCAGCTACAAACTTTTTCTGAAGCCTTTCTATCAGGAGAACAGATGATTGACACCTTTTGGTGTAAAAAAGTCTGTTATAACTAGTTCTCAAGCATCATCAAACCAAAAATAGCAAACTGATTCTCTACATTTGCAAGAAATAATGATATTATAGTAGGTGATTCTGATTTATGTTTCTTAAAAGTATGAAGGTAAAACCTGCTACAGTCACCTACAACTAGTATAGATTAAATCAAGCATACTATTCTATTTAGCTATAGCGCAAAGTTGAAAATAGAATGCAAATGCAGGATTCTTGTACGATATTATAATGTATTTATTGTTTATTATTGATAACTTAAATGGATAAGTCTTGAGTGCTAATATGGTGGAACCACTCAGAAGAACATGGAGTTCAACTTGAATATTGCCTTTCCCAATCTTATTAAAAAACTTCAGGTCTTCAAGTTAAAAGGACGCAGAAGTGAAAACAACATTTAATTTAAAACAAGGTACGAACATTATGTATTAGTCACAAAACTTGAATTCAGTCAATTCTTACAATACTTACTTTTGTGAACAAGGTTTTAAATTACACTCAGAATAACTCACCATAACCATTAAATTAAAAGAAATGGAAAGGTGATAACGAAGATTTTGAGTTACCCTTGAATAATTTGATACTCCTCTTGCTATTTTGTTTTATTTCTTAATATTGCAGGAAATCATGGATGAATGTGGTTGTACGTGGTCATAATTACTATCTCGTTAACTTAAAAAAATAAAAAAAACTGATGTTATGGCTAAAATTATGGTTGAGTAGTGTTTTTTAAAACCGTGATCGAGAAGGACCATAAGAATTGTCTACTGTCTCTGAAGAGTGAGCAAGAGATGCCTAAATGGCACATATAGGAAGTTGTCCCAAAAAGTGAAATGAATTCGAAATAGAAGTGAACAAGAATATAGCTGAAGTGGTCCAGATTCAGAGCTACATCAGCATCAGAAACTTGAATGGTATAAGACTTTGAGAAGATTTTGACTTAAACTCAATTGGGAATGGGAGGGAATCCATGTAGCTTAAAAAAGGGGGGTTTTGAGAGAGGGTTAACCATAGATATACAACACTAGTTCAAGTCACATAAGAGATTGACAACTTTCGATATAGGAACTCGTCTATGCAAGTCAACAAAACAAGTCATTGTCTCTCATACCATTAATTAATGTGTCTTCCGATGGTAAGATATTGTTCACTCTAGACCAAACTTTCACGAATTTGCTTTTAGTACTACTCCAAAAGACCTCTCACCAATGAAGGTATTTTATATGTATAATAACTCATGTCCATCTATTGTTTTATCCGATGTGGGACTTTTGTGTGTATCCTAACAAAGTTGTCCTTCACTAACACCACTCTCATGCCTCTATAAGCTATGAGCTCTTGATCCTTGATCCTCGTAATGTTAACTTTTGATCTATCGATTGCCCTTAAGTTTAATCCTCAATATCCAGTAGTAATTGACCTTGTTAACCTTTGGTCTCATAATAACTCTTGATCTCTTAAACAATTTCTTCCCATTTTTCGATACATTTAACAAGAGGAAGAAAGGATTTGAATGATTGTTAACTCTCTAACAAGTATACCAACTCATACAATACAAGTAATAAAAATGATAAGTCCAAATATCATTTTCTCAAGCGATTTGTGTTTATTTAGCTAAATATTATTAATTACTAATTTAAGTGGTGAATATGAACATTGGTTGATTCAAGACAAGTTGACAACAAATAAGATTACTATTGGGGTTGGATTTCATAAACCAAACTTTGTACAATCATTTACATCATAAGAATACAAGCCCTAATCTTTTAGAGACAAGTTCTAAATCTTTATGTGAAAATATTAATCCATTTGATATTTAAACACAACATTTGCATTAAGAAAAGATGTATAGAATGACCAAGAATGTTAGTCTATGTCTAGAACAAAACATTTTGGTTATTCTATCCATTTCAAGGTTCTAAAACATTTTTCAATGATTAGACACCACCAAAAACCAGAGATATTTCATCATGCACATGAATAATAAAGAGAACACAAGAATAATGAAAGATATTCTATTGTATAGAAAAAGATACAAAGAGTTTAGGTTCATTACATCCAACCCCAATGAAATGGAGTTAGCTACTCCTATACATCTAGAACACAAAAAGGAGATTGAAATGGTGAAATGGATGAAGAAAGATGAAGTCTTTGAGCACTGGAAGTGTTAGGTTTATTGAGGAGGTTCGCTAAGGAAGGATACAACATCAATAAGACTTGAACCCAACCACATAAGGGATTGACATCACTCTCTACCTAAAACTTTAAGGCAATGGGTTAATGGGTCTTCAGCTTTATATGCTGCTCCACTTTCTCATTTCTACCCAATGTGAGACTTAGACTCACACTTAGATTCTCAACAATTCTCGTACTCATATGAACATAACCTAATTCTAATACCACTTGTTAGGTTTATAAAGGAGGATGTTCACTAAGGAAATACAAAATCAATGAGACTTAAGCCTAACCACATAAGGGATTGACATCACTCTCTACCCAAAACCTTAAGGCAATGGGTTAATGAGTATTCACCTTTATATGTTGTTTCACTTTCTCATTTTTACCTAATGTGAGACTTGGACTCACATTTGGATTATCAACAAGAAATGCCTCAACCCTTGTCTTGAGTCTCAACAATGTTCCCACATTGAAAAACTTCTTTTTTCTTCAACTCTCGACATTTTAATAGTATTCCAAAAAGTGATTTCTCGCTAGACAAAAAATAGTTTTTTGTCATGTTAGACTTGTCACTCTTTTGGGCAACCATAGCTTTCTCGTTGGGTGAGAGCCTTCAGTGGCTGGACAAGAGACTTTAGGCAGATACTTTCAATTCTTCTTCAATTTTCCATTTTCCTACAAAATAATCCACATAAAAAAAATTCAACATATTTTTGGAGAATATATACAAATCCTACATCTTTTAATGAAATTAATACAAAACATGTGATATAAAGACAAATAAAAGGTTCAAATAAGTGTGAATAATAGGGCATTATCACACTTATCAAGGATTTTCCATTGTTGAAAAATCTTACCAACTCTTTTTGATGCCATATTGAATCGTATAGAATAAAGAGAATGTGAAAGCGATACTAGTTACTAACTGCTTTGTACAACATATCTTTATATACACTTATACAAATAGCTCATGTTCTTGAGTAGTGAACTTTAAACCTAATTTAATTTTACGAAACTGACTTGTAAGATGAGATTTGCATTCACGGTATAAATTTATTTTATCTCTAATTGGTATGAGATCTCTAACACATCCTCACACTAAGTTATATATATCTTGAACATGAGATTATATATTAATGTTTGTTGATAACGACTTGATAATAAACCATCCAAACAACAAAAAATATCGCTAAGATAAATTTCGTCTTATTTCTACCAAAACATGTTTATTTAAAATATCAATTATCACTAATTTCAATAGGAATGATAAAAAGGATTAACTCGACCCGTTTTGGTCATTGATCTATAAAAATAGGCAAAGTCAGGCTAATCCGCCATCAAAAAATAAATAAGAAATTGTAACTTGTCTCACCACAAGGTAAGTTAGCTCGCTATTTTTTTTAATCTTTCAATATATATATTAATAAATAAATATTAAAAACATATTTAATTATATAAATATTTTTTAACTTTTAATTGATTAATTAAAATAAATAATACATATACATATTAAATTACTGTATTATAACTAATTGAAATTTAATTTCTTAGTTTAAGGATTTAAATTATAACAATATTGTATATTTACATTTAAAAAAAAAAACAAGAAACAAAAACAGAGAACTGATATGCCAATTTGACGATAAACCAGACTAAAATAAATTGGCAGATAAAAAATTTTAACCTAACTAGTTATATTTTAACATACTAACTATCCATTTTGCCTCCATAAATTTCAATTGTACCTCATTATTTATATTAATTCCCGTATCTTATCGTAATTATATTCAACAAATTAATAAAAATACTAAAATAAAATTTTATTAGAATAGTCGTGGTATATTTTTGCTTGTTAACCAATCTTGAATTTCCATTTTCCACGTCATTCAATATGATAATTATTTCAAAATATTACTATTACTGTTTTATGATTAATATTATACGTTTTTCAACCCCCATTTTTTAAAGGTTTAAGTAATGTTTCTGCCATATTACTTATTTATACATTTTCAATTTCTTCTATTGATAAAAACAGCTCCAATTTGTCTTTTTTTTTTCTACCCAAACTGAATTAAAATGTCGATGTTATTTAGTGGCGGAAATTTTAACCTTTCTAATATTACTAAAAAGTCATTATTACTTAGTATATTAATTATAGATTAAATCTGGAGCGTGATCTTATTCAAGTCATTGTTTTTAAATAAATAAAAAACTAACATAATAATCAACACAATTAACAAATTAATAAAAATAGTCAATGGATTTGCTTCTTCGTTTCTATTTTCTTCAAAGTTTTAATTTTTGTGGTGATTTTGAATTGACAATTTCACAACCCAAATGTATAGCGTTTAAGATCCATTACAAAGTATTTTAAACTAATACGTTTTTCATTGACACGTCGTACTAATATTCTACATAAAAGGTTGATGATGTTTAATGGATGATATTTGATTTAGTAATTAAAAATAGTCAAAGGATTAAAATGGATTAAAAAAATATTTAAAAAAAATAAGAGTCATATGTGTTGCCACATAGTTAATCACAAAAATTAATAAAATAATAAACCATGACTAAAACGAGGAACGCTTTTTTTATTTTTTATTTAGAGAAAATAGTACAGTCTGACTCTACTCTGAAATTTTGCTTTGTTTGGTTCCATTTCAATTGCAACTACCACTGGAAGGTGAAAGATGGCGGAGGAGAAGCCAAACGGAGGAGAAGAAGCGAAAGAGGAGAGAAAGGAGAAATTATACGACGTCGTTCAGCGTCTCATCTTCGAACCTTCTAAGATCAAGGCCACCTTCGTCCCTCTCTTCCCCGAAGCTTCTAGAAACTACTCTCGCCATCTCCTTCTCTGCTTCCGTCAAGCCTCTCCCCTCCGACGCCTCCTCTTCATCTCCGTCAGTCTCTCTTTATCTCTAATTGAATATTACTATTGATTTTCTTATAATGTCTAATTGATTATCTATTTCTGAAGTTCCTAAGCAAAGACCAACGGAATGTATGTGTACAAAATACGAATTATTATTTGTTATGAAGATTTCACGTTCCTCATTTTTAATTAAAAAAAATAAAGTAGTATCTTAAACAAGCTTTCATCTTTCACTATATGGCAAATAGGTGTAGGTTTATTTAGTTTATTATTAAAATGTAATTTGATTTCAATATGTTATATCGTTAAAATATAATTTAGGTTGGTTTATATATTGCTTTTAATTTGACATATTTGAAATAAAAATTATTGTGAAAAACAAAAGTTACTTTCAAAACTTCTGCTTTAGTTTGTTACTTTCTCTGATTTTAAATATGAGAAAAAAAATTGTTTAATAGACTTCTATATACAAACAACTTTTAATTTCTTAAACCTTATTTTATGTTATGATTTCAAAAATGTTTTTTTTTTTTTAATTTAAGCGGAATTATGAATAAATGTAATTGAAGATAATCTATGAAAATACATTTTTATCATATAAAAACAAAAATATTAAATGATTTAGGTCTGTGGTTCAAATTGATGCAGGTTGCGACGGTTGCTCTTGTTGCTCTCTCAGGACTTGTTGCTCTTATGCTCTTCTTTCTGGCTGCAACTATAAATGCCATTTTTGTCTCCCTTCTAATTTCTTTGGCAGTAGCTGGAGGGTTCTTGGCTCTATCCTTTGCTTTTGTGACAGCTATATATATTGGAGCACTATCAGTGACCATCTTTGCTATTTCCACAGTTGTTTTTTGGGCTGTTGTGGCTATTGTTATTACTGCAGGTAACATCCTGTTACTAATTTTAAATTTAGTGAAACTGAATTCCTTTTATTTTATTTTTACTTTCTTCTTTTACAAATTCTTATTGAGAGGTTTATTCAAGCAAAACCTAAACTGTTAAAGCGATTTTAATTGGTTGTGTGGATTATCAGCATCTATGTTTTTTTACAATATGTAGCTCTAAAGAGGATTCCTTATAAGCCAAGATTCTGAATTTCAATTGAGATAGGAAGAGTGAATCTATTTCAGATTAATGATTGTGTTAGTCTGTTATCCTACCCAGAAGATACTTGAATCTACTGATAATAGGCTTTTACTCTAATCACTGCATGCATACAGATGATGTGTTGAATTTTGAAGATTTCATGAAATTGTATTGATACTAGCCATATTTTCTCGACAAAGATCTCCTACAGAACAACCTAGTGGAAATGTACATGCCCCCGTTATTTGAGTGTTGTGCACTTGGCAACCAGATAGATGCTTCAGACAAGAAATGCCTTATATAAACGCCTTTTTATCTCAATATGATGTCTACTTTGGATAAACTTCTCCATAAAAAGGTGAAATGAAGTGAATATCTCCAATAAGCTAAACGCACTGGTTTAGAAACTTTCTTATCTTATACAAAAGCTTGAGTGTACAAGTTCATTTTAGCTTATTGGAGAAACTGGATTATTTTACCTTCTTATTTTCCTTTTAGGAAATGCATATAGAGAAAATTATCCAAGCAGGGTGTAAAGCATAAAACTAAATTATGGACTTGTAATGTACAGATGATAGCCACTGCAGAGCCTATGGGATCTCTAACTTTATGATGCTAATAGATTTGGTTCCTCTCACACCTTGTTTTACCTTTTCCAAAATAGAGAATTTTATGACTTTGGCCTTTCATGTCCTCTACTTTTGTGAGCTGACACTATATATTGCCTGCCTACATATGAAAATAATGTGATCCAGGATGGGTTGGATTCCTTTATACCTTGTGGCTGGGAACTAGAAAGAGCATTGAATTTGCAAAGCGATCTTTGAGTGTGACTGGCTCTGCAATTACTACTTATTCTGCTGCTTGGGGTACTCGCAACCTGGAACACAAAAAATCAATTTAGGTGCTGGTTACGTATAGAACCATGTACAAAAATCTTACACATGAATGTTTGTTGGAATGGCGAAAGCATCTTATATTTCATCTCTCGTGGTTTGGTTTCAGTGGCTCTCAATAGCATGCTTGTATTATGTCAATAAAAATGCCACGGTTTGGTTGTGTGCGTTTTAGCTCAAACTAATGTTGATAAACTCCAGGATGTATGTCTTCTGCTTCAGTTTCTATATGGAAGAACATGAGCTATTTTCTTTATTTAGCTACGTTGTACCTGGTATTATGCTTCATGAAATTGGACTGCTATGGTAGAATGGTCTAATATTGGAATGAGTAGTAAACTGTTATTGCTGCATTTGTGCCAGCAAAAATGTTTATGTTTAGATCGACTACCAACTCCAGGCCCAAAACTCTTATGAAGTTATATGAAAAGAATGATTCTCAAGGACCTACATGCCAAAGATAAATTCAGCCAATAACTTGATTGAGAACTACTGGAGAAGAAACTGGACGTGTGAAAAATACATGCTCTATTCCTTCCAAATGTTAGTTACACAAACTGAATATCGATAATGGTAACACATAATAAATTTAGTAAACAATAAATTGTTAGTTAGGATAAACTTTTAAATAATTGTAAAGTGAATGTAGAATCTTTAGTTAATGTAGAATCTTCAATAATTGGAACTAACAAAACATTTTTTTAAAAAATGGGAGAAATTCCTGTATTTGGCCACTAAAGATTTTTCTCCATATGTATTTATTAAAGCTACAAGATCAAATAATAAAGAATTGTACTCGTTCGTTTGGGTATTGTTCAATTTGAAACATATAATCTAATCTGTCTTTAAAAGGGATATTGGAAAATGAAATAAAAAAAAATACTTAAAGTGTATTTAACCTCAACTTCTATACAATATTAAATTATTGAGCCTTATAAAAACAAATTACAATACAAAAATTAAGATAATTATGGCGAAATATGAAGGGAGATATATTGAACCAAACAACTTGATGTAGAGTAAAACTTCTAAAAAACAGCTATAGTTAGGGTTATAAAGAAAGTAGTAATTAATGAATAAATAAATACTTTTTGGTTAATTTAATTTTTTTTTATTGCCATACGTGTCTGGATCAACTGTATGGGATTTGTTTCTTTAATTATGTCTTAAGTTCCAATCATGAGTATATATAATTATGTATATAGTGATTGTATTTGACTCCAAGAGATTACCTTTCATAAAAGATAGTTCTAACTTTAAGAAAAGAAAAGTATCTTTAGAATTGAGGGAATCTAACATAATTATTGGAAGGTTATCAGTAAGGATAATATATTAAAAAAAATGCTTTAGATGTGATCAGTATTGAAATTTAAACTTGGATGATCAATGTTGAATGAGGTACATAGTATTGGCATTTAAAGACGAGCAACAAAAACAAAAACAAAAACAAAAAATAAAAATAAAAATTTTTAAAGCACTTATTTTTAAAATTTGTATCATAATTTTTTTTTCAACAGTGAAGTCAACAAAAGAAATGATAAAATAATTAATTGGTTGATTTTTCTTCTTATTTGAAGTTGTTTGATTATTTTAGACTCAACGTGGCTCCTGGGACATTGCAATCAACCCTTGGTGCACCCCAATTTTTCTTCTAGCACCTCCATAAGTGTGATGAAATGACCATTATATTCTTAATGAAAAATTTTGAAATACTTTTCAAACTACATAATATGAAAATTTTCCAGATTTTACCATCTGTAATATATTTGAATAAATAATACATTTTGAATTATAGAATCTATAATGTATTATTTATTCAAATAAACTCAATTATGTTTCTTTTTTATTCACTTTCAAACCTCGAATCTTTAATAGGAGTTTGAGTCAAAGAATTATACATTCCACATTATATAATCCAGAATGTTTAAAATTAATATTTTTGAATTCTACATTATGTATTCTAAAATATTTACAATTCTACAATATGAAACTATAGTTTCGGAAGAGAATAATGGGAATTTTCAAAATTATATGGGGATGTAAAAAGAAAATATAGGGGTGCAGAAAGAAATTGGCTCACCCCTTCCCGTTAACTTTGCCCCAGCTCCAGCCCATTTTCATCATGTCTTGTATATGGCATGATAGAATTAAGTTTAATTGAGATTACATTACAAAAAATCGTAAAGTGTAATAAAGTAAATACTTTCAATGATAAAATAAATTATCTGTATATGTAAATTATTATGTATTAAAAAAAACTATACGACCTAATATTCATAACAAACCACTAATAGTTCAATCTATAATTTATCATAAGATTTTATCACATGATATTTAAAATCCTGTTACAAATACAAATAAGTTATTTAATTGTTCTTGAAGAAAGGTGAAAGTTTATTAATATCGTTTCTTATACATCATGATCAGTATGGATTATGCCCTAATTATGTAGTAAGTCTAAATATTTATGAATATATGTTTTAATTATTAACATTATTTATTTACTTTATTAATAAGAAAAGCTCAAAGTGTAGAAAGAGAAAAAAAAAGCACAAAAATTGAACTTAGACTATAAATTAAAATTTGGAGTTTAAATTTTTGTAATAAAAAATATGGTTGGAATGAGATTTTAGTGATTTGTCAAGTGACTAAGTTTTTTATATAAAAAATGTAACTACATTAAGTATTTTAAAGGAAGATACTATCCAATCTAAAAGGATAAATGTAGATTACAACACTTTTTCCTTAAGTATTTAACATAACTACACATTACTGTTTCAAAATTGAAATCAACACTTAAGTTAGAACAACTTGATAAGTTTATAAAATTTGATATTAATATAACTTTATGATATAGTTAAGTCCTTACCAATACAAATACTATTTTCAATATAATTTGAAATAACTCATCTCAAAATAATATGTTCATTATTCATATTAAAGATACATTGAGTATTCTAGCTATTGGATCTGGACAAGGTAACTAAAACATTTTAAAGAGATCATTTTCCAAACATAAAAAGCCCAGGCATAAAACTTAGGAGTATACATAAACAAAGGCTTGCTATATATTTTTTTAATTAAATGCAGATTATTTATTATATTTACGTAATTAGAAGGGGGAGAACCTGAAAAAAATGAAGAAAAGAGAAAAGGAGAGAAATGAAAAGATTCTAGTTCAACAACAAAAAATATGATTAAACTTGTTTATTCCTTTTCTACACTTTCAATTTTCAATCCCTCTCCCTCCTTTGCTCTTGTACATTTGCATATGCATCATCTTGGTTCATAAAGCCTTGTTGCTACATCATAATTTCCCGTTGTTACCTTATCCTCTCCGATGAATAAAAACAAAATATAGAATGTGAACAAAACTGTCATGAACTGAAAACACTTCCCGAAGCACAACTAGAAAGGGTCTTTTCTTCATCTCCTAGACACCAATTTATATTTATCTAAATAATCAGCTCTACATTTCATAAAAGATGATGAAGTTGTCACCATGGTTTATAAATAAAATTGCAAAACAAAACCAAAAGAAGGAAACAAATCAAGTTTAGTTACGCTTGCTCTTTGCCATCCCAATGTGGTCTTCCTAATGTGAATTCCAAGCTTGGATTCTTGCACTCCAAATTAGAACCTCCCATGTTGTTCTTCTGTTGTGTTGAATCACACTCCTGTAAGCTCATTTGTTACTACTATGCTAACATTGTAGAGGGAAACATTCTCAGTTCTGAATATGCAAACAAATGCTATGTATCTCTTGTTACCTGAATTTGATGAGTTCCTGATATTGTTTGTGACTGGAGAATAGGTGATATGAGACCATCTATGTCGTTAGAAGTTGTTCTTTGTCGCGATTCTCCACAACTGTTGTCGGTTCAATGAAATTCAGAATGTAACATGCAAAATATATGTGTACCATGTACCATATAAAATAAGATTAATGTGCTAGAAAATGGTGGAAATATATATATGTGAAGATTATATATATATATATATATATATATATATATATATATATATATATATATATATATATATCTCAAGACCATAGGCATTAATTATATTCTTTACACGTATCTTTGACCTTGATATTTTACCAGTTTTACATCTTCATTTTCCCCCTCCCCCAGCAATCAATGCTATGTAACTGTGTACACACCGTTTAATCCAAAGACCTTAAGCTTTTTCTACTGTTCTTTTTCCACTTGTAGTCAGCAATGCTCATAATTAACTGGTAGATGTGAGCATTCCAAATTAAAACTATATTCAAATAGAGCAAATTTTGTTTTAATGATTGCATATTCTCCCTATAGCCCTTACAACTTACATTGGAAAAAAAATCACTTCAACTAATTAGATTTTTAGTTTTAACAAAGAGCCAACTATAATAGGCATTTTCAGTTTATAGTGTTATGTTTAAATAGCTGAGCTTATCCTTCTTTGAGATATAACAAGGCCAGGAGAAGCTGCATAGTTTTGTTAGTTCTATTTTATATCTGCTGCTGATTTTCTACATATATAAAGACTTTTATATGTGGTAGTACTAAGCCTGTTTATATTTTCTAAATAAAAATTGTTCATGACTTGGCATTACTCAGTCACAGTAGTTTCCACGATATTTCAATAATAGAGGCTACTCTTTCAGGTTTTCCAGCTTTTGAAAAGTACATGCTCTGTGTGAAAGCTAGGTTAGGGTGCACAGTAAGATGGCATTTTGAGTAGTAATTTATTTTACCTTAAAAGGAATTCTGGCTTCTTTTGTTGACTCAAATACGTAATAAATCTATGTGAAAATAGCCACTGTTAGGCCAAAGTCAGGACAAATTTAGAGATATCTAGGCACTAATAAGCTACAGCTCTTGAACTGTGAAGATGGGTTTTGTTACTTATTTTGAGCAGTTTTGTTAAAACAGGCACAGCACAAAGGTACATGTCATATGTTTCACTTGCTATTCATGTTAAATAGTGTTACTAGAAAAAGTCAAAATTCACATCACATATTTATACTCCAACTATAAAATATCTCCGGTGAAGGAATTTTTGGATCTTATTTTTTTCAAAGCTTCGTTATCATGCAAGAGAGTCTACTTATCACCTTGAGGTGTAATGTGTATGTATGTATCTTGAGCATTCACTTTTACTTCTTTAAGAAGAATATAATTTATATTTTAAGAATAAAAACAAAGATTCTCTTGCTTAATACATTATGTATATATAAAAGGTTTCAACTGTAAACAGCCTCTATCAGGAATCTCTAAGCTAAGCACCATGGTAGAAAAATAAACAATGTACACCATTTTAAGCTAAAACAACTGAAATATATAGAATATGCTCATTCCCTCCATAGACAATAGACAATGTGGTTTCAGTATACACATTGTTAATACGAATATATGAAGTTAAAGATACTGATATTCGATAAGAAGAAATTTCTTAATTGGGTTAATAAGACTCCATATATACATATATAACACTAAATAGGTATGCTAAAAGAAGCAGCATTAATGGTGGGTAGCAGCAGGAGTTTTTAATAAGCTCATATTAACAATTCTTTCAAAGGAGAAAAGAAAAAGGGCATGCAGCTATAGGTGCTGTGTTTTGCATTTATCCTAATTAGCGTTTCATTATGTCTTGAAAGCTTTCCTTTATTATATACCCATCATGTCTTCAATATACATCTCTGGTGAAAAAATTCGCTGTGGTACAAAAGATATATAAAAGAAAGAAAAACAACCAAACACAAGCAAAGCAAAAGCTGACACAAGAACCCTTTTTATTCTTCATAAATAAAGAATCCGGTGGACGTGGGTTTGCAATGCATTGATATCCATCAGATACCATGCAAAGGCAAAAGCAAATAAAAGCACAATCATAAACATGTACGTTCAAACAGCCTGCACACTACGCAGAGATATCAAATATATATGTAAAACATATATAATGTATGGTCTCAAAAACTGTAAAAGAGAAAATTGGTAAGTGTTGTACCTTGAAGAATTACTCCAAAGAGTGGTGGTGGAAGAGTAGTCCATGTCTTGTTGCGCCACCCAATCCGGCCGCCCTCTGTGGCTGGGAAATTGCCGGAGACTGCCCCGATCGGCGGTGCTGCCAATAGGAGATAAGTCATCCTCTCCAGACCCATCTGAATGGCCTGCAAAGTCAAAAGCTTTTAACGTTTCATATATCTAGCATACACATGTTTATGATATACGAATGCATGCATCTTAGTACTTTGTATAATTTATTTTGGACTAGTGTGGAGTCTTGTTCAACATCTGATATCTCTGTGCAGAGCCTTTTTTTTATTAAAGGGTGTGTGGTTTGTGTAAAAGTACGAGAGGAGGAACAAGAAAGGAATAGTTTGCGGTAAAATTAAAGGTCATAGTAAAAAAATGTAGGGTCTAAAAAGAACAAGGTGTGACATTATTTCCCCATTATGTTATGACAAAAAAATTAGTTGTTGCATGCTTAAGAAAAAGATAAGGCTGCTAAAAAAAGAAAAAATGGGTTGAAGATTAAGCAATACGAATTACCTGAAGATGCTGCAGGTTTGTCAGTGGTCTTAACAGTTCGATACATCTGGGACGAAGTCATGAACAAAACAAGGCATTATATAAAAGGCTTTTCCATGGTTGGAAGAAAATCCATTAATTAGTGTGCGTGACTGCGCAAGATGTGTATATATGTATATAAAAATCCAAATTTTTTATTGCAAAATTCATTAAAGAATAGAAAATCATTTCCCATTTAGATCCCTTTTTTCACTCTCTCTCTCTCTTTCTATGTTGGCTTCTGGGATTGTCTGGGTGGGTTACCTCATTAATCACGAGGTTGATGTTTGATGAGGTTGTAATGAGAGGGTGTATTATTGGAAAATGATGATCTTTGTCTGTTCTCTCTCTTTCAAAGCAGAAACTGTTTTCTGTCTGGTCTTCTCAGACGTTAAAGGCTCACTACTCAGCTGACTACAGACTTTAAATTCATTCATCCACTCCTACATTCACTGCTTTCTTCATCGGTTACCGTGCCAGTAGGATAGACAACAAACACCGCCCCACATGAACATAGAAAGAGAAATTCAAAACTATACCTGCAAATGGCTTTTCACATGAGCTAATGTTAGATCCTTCACATCCATGAGCTCAAGAACTGATTTTGGAGTAGCTCCTGATTCCACCGTATCCAAACGCATTAGATAAATAAAAATAGAGAAACAGACAAAGTAGAAAATCAAAATATAGTCAACTTTAGAAAATGAGAGGACAAACAACAAAAAATCTTTCTTTTCGATGAAATCAGCTACTTGAATAATCACAGGATACTATTAAAGATAGAGGGGTTAAGATAAATTAAGAAAAATTAAAAGGGAGAAAATTAATGAAACGTTGTTTACTTTCATGCCCTCCGAGAAGTTCAACCGCATGGACAAATCGAGCATGGAGGGTGCTTGTCCACCTCATTCTGGGTGCTCTCATGCTCCTCTTGTTGGGAAGCTTAGACAAAAACCTTGATCTCATGAACCCTGAAGAAGCTTCTGAAGAGCCTACCCCATATTGGTGCAATGGATGAGATTTGAAAGCATCGCCGGAAAACCCATTAAACCTTGTGGCAGTGGCTGTCCTACAACCCACGGTGGAAGCGTTGTTCAAGAAGGACATGGGATCCACGAAGTAAGGCGAAGGTGAAGAAGAAGGAGCGGTTGTGGAGCACAGAGAGGAACACGAGGAAGAGAGAGAAGGGTAAGAAGGCATGTGATGATATAAGCACATCTTGGTATGAGGAGGATCCTTGTTGTCTCTAGCATGGTCCATGGCCACAAAAGGGAATGAACGGTTGTGATACACCGGAATCCCCTTGATTGGCCTCAAGCCGTCTGATGATGATACATCAAGCAATGAAACTCCATAGTTTATGTGATTCAAGGGAGTGTTGGCAGTTGTAGGAACACTTGTTGGAATATTACTACTAGTAGTAGTGCTGCTGCTGCTGGAGTGGAGAAGATGATGGAAATGGGTTTGGGTTGGATAATAAGGGTTGTGTGGTGGTTGAGTTGGTGTTGGTGCCGGTGTTTCCCTTGCTGAAGTGAAATTTCTTCCGAGAGAGAGTTCTGTGTGGGCTTGAGACACAGTCCTAGAAAGGAAACTAGGTTGGGGTTCATAATTGACGATGTTGTTAGTATTGGAAATTAAGGAAGAGGAGATGCTTGGGGGGCTTATGTGAAGAGAAAGATCAGGAGCAGTGGTTGAAGTAGGCTCAATGAAAATCCCCTCCAAGGTCATCTTCTTTATTTGGATAGCTTGATTCTCACAATATATATATATATGTATATATATATATATGTATATATCAAACACCTTTCCTTTTCCTTTATTAAAATGGCATCAGATTTTGACACTCCTCAGCAATTAAAAGTGCAATATTCACAAGATGAGGAGGAGGATATATAAGGTAGCTAGACCCTGCAACAGTGTGTGTGATATAATCCCTTTTTCACTTTTGTATTTTCAGTCTTTCCCAAGAAAGGAATCTGGAAAGCTTACCAGGAAGAAGTTGTGAAAAAAGAGAAAAAAAAAACTAAGATGAAGAAAAGGAGGTATGGAGCTAGAAGAAGTGAGTGTTGGAAATTTTTGAGAAACAAAAAACAGACATGCTGAAGAGGTTGTTGTGAATGTGGTGAGAGAGAGAGAGAGAGAGAGAGAGAGAGATTGTTGTTGTTAAGCTATAGCAGTGAGTGAGGTAGAAGGAATGGAATTTTAAAAGAGAATTGAATTAATAAAAGGAGAAAGAAAATGGAGAGAGGGATGGGAAGGAAAAGAGGTGGATTTGGGTTTTGTTTTCCTCGAGAGTATATATCGGAAAATGACAGTAGAAGAAGATGAAGGAAGAAGATAGAGCACAAGATGTTTCTGTTTTTTCTCTTTCTCTCTCTCTCTTTAGTCAAAACCCACAAAAATTGTACCAAAAAATAAGATGACTTTAGATTTGCCTTCCGCGGAGTGGACGGGATAAAAACTCTTAGTCACTGTGATTCCTTTTCCCCCACTCCCTTCGCTACCATCATCATCTCTTTCTTCATCACAATCTCAAATATAATATTCATAATATTGTTATTATTATTCTTTTAAGTAAATTAACCACTGCTGTCTCTTTTTCTTCCTTAAATAGGAATGCTTAGCTATAGGACAATACTCTTCTTTCCTACAAAATTATTTCGTTTTTGGATTCACATTTTGTAATCTTCTCTGCACCAAAATAAAAAAAACCACACACACACAAAAACAGCTGATTGACTTATCAAACAGTGACAAAAATCCCACCCTCTTTTTTCTTCCTTTCTTCATTACCCTTTATTCCTGTTTTTGAAAACCATACGAAGACTTTCACTCTCAATTTAATTCCCATATAAACTTCCTCTCTCTCTTTCTTCTGTTTCTCTCAATATTTTATTCAATTTTAATGGTGTGCATTTCAAGATTTTCTTCATTCATTAGTTGGGAAATTATTACAAATAATTGTCACATTTTTAATTTTCATTTTTCTAACCAGGTCACATGGTAATCAATCAAATTAAATTAGCATTCATTACATTAGCTAATCAAGTTATCGTCTTACAAATTTCAATATTTCGGCTATTTTAAAACTTTTACATTTCACTTTTACTTAACACCTACATTCTCATCCATAATCAACCTATTTATAATCATTCTAAAAGATAATAATTCTTATTCCAAATACATTCTCTTACAATACCAATAAATAGCTAAAGAGTTTCGTTACCTATTTATATTTTTTGGTAATTTCTTTTGTTTAGAAATTGAAAATTGAATGAGGGTTTGACACTATATTGGAATGATTGAAAATCCTTTAGCATTGACCAGTGTTGAAGATGGGTTAGGGTTTCCAAAACCCTAGGCTAAATCGAAGATAATAGTAATTTTATGATAAAAAAGAAAAGGAATCCATAAGTATGATATTGGGAAGTAACCCCTATCTTTAAATGCTGACACCGTAGATGACAAACAATGCTCTAAGCTTGGTCTTGGAGTCTCAGCTTTTTTAATCAAGCAGTTAATTAATGAAGGTTTATAGTTAGTGTATTGTCCCACTGCCACCAACTCCAATGTTACCAAAGGAAAACACTAATTCAGAGGCACTGTTTGCGGGATCCATTAAATGCTCAAATTGGGTACAGTGAACTTCATTAATTTCTTCAGCTTTCACATACACATTTTTTAATTATTTAACTAAACTAAATTCATTTTTTTTTTATTTTTATTAATATAAGTGCTCGTGCAATAATGTAATCTTTTTTATTTAAAACACTGTTTTTGCTTCCCTGTCCAAAAACTCACCATCATAATTCATGACCTTGTTCTCTTCTCATACAACCCTCCAACCATTCTCCTACAATTTCTGTCATCTTCTTTTGACGCGTTATGGTGATATAATGGTCTTTACCCAACATGCACACAGAAGTAGTTAAATATTTCATTCGTATTGTTCATCATATAATACCAAATATTAAATAAATAAAACTCCTTCTACAGATCATGATCATTACAAAACACCTTGAATCCATTTTTCTATCTTCTCCGTCATTGCCCAGGAATTTTCAGCAAGCTACTGTAGTAATATTTTTTTTTTCTAAACAAATTTACTTCAATTTAATTATGTTTCAGCTTCTCATAACTAAAATAAACAGTTATTTAGTTTGGAGAAAGAGTTTCCCACGACTGTTTGTAAGTACATTGCTCATTTCCTTTTTAAAATATTTTTATTATTTAAGCTTTTTGTGCAAAAGTAAAATTTAAAATATCAAGAGTCTTAAAAAATAATTTTTAAATCAGTAATTTATTATTTTAGATTGTATATAAGTTTAACTATGCAGGGTCATATCTACCTACATTCAATTTCCATGCTACATCCAACAATATAAACATATGTGTGATATTAAAAGTTTCTCAATTATTTTTATTTAAGTTATATAACCTTTAGTATATTTAGTACGTATTGATTTTTTTTTTCTTTTTTCTTTTTGTTTTCATGTATTATATGAAAGACCTTGTCGTTTATACTAGAGATATGACTGTAAAGAAATATAAAAAAAAAATCAAAGAATATATATAATGATTTAAATTTAAACACTATACCTTGTTTATTGTATAATAAATATGATTTTAAAAAAAAAAAAGAGAAAATATTTTGAAAAAATGTATATATAGATTTCAAATGATTCATTTTTTACTTCAACTAATATTTTATTCTCTAAGTTATTAAATATTCCAAATTTTCTCTCTAAGCTTCATAACTAACTAGTCATCTCACCTAGGTTAATTGTAACATTGTTCAAGGTAAGTTGTCGTTCTTCCCATAACTATTTCTATTTATTTTTCCTTGTTCTTTTGGTTGTTTATTCAAGTATAAAAGGGGATCTAATGGCAATATAAACAAAAGGAGATGATGATGGTATAAAGTTTTGAAAGTTCTTTTAGCCTGTTCAAAAGGTTTGGTTGCTATTTCATTACAATTTAGCTAAAGAACTAATTAAGTACACTGTTTATTTGAGTTTTGAATTATATATTTTGAAACATATATAACGTTGTTTTGGATTCATGTTAAGATTCCTTTGAATTGGAATTGTGTGGAATTATGGTTTGAACTATTTTCACTCATTTTGTGTTATATTGCAATTTGTTTGGAATAGTTATATTTAGTTTCAATTGGTCCATAATTAATGTTAATGCATAAAATATATTTTGGTTGTTTTATGATAGAATATTCGCGATCATTGTGATGAAAAGTTCTAAGACCAAGTTGGTGAAGTACTAAGCATTTGATCTAATAACATTATTTAGTATAAAGAGGTGTGTGCTCTAACTATTAGTTATAGTTTTTGGCATAATAATACATGTTTGATATATATAAATGTATCTAAGCTAAGGTCACATGTTTGATTCTTAATTGAGCTTTTTTATTTTTGGAATAAATTGTTGCAAGGTATATTCATTACCTCTCTTTATAGGTTTGGTGATTATATTATATAAAATTGATTTTTAACGTCATTCCTTATACGTAAGATATTACTAGTAAAAAAGTTTTTTTTTTGAATGCACATTTTTTTTTAATAACCTAATTGTTTCTATGTAATATACTTATTTTTGTTGATAAAAGAATTAGTACGACTGCTTATTGAGCATTTTCTGAATTAGTCAACACCATACCATAAATCAAATATCAAACTGGGTGGTAAGTAAATCAAACAAGAGTTTGTAATAATTTTTTTTATTTTGTTGATGAACAAGTATAATGTCATAATCAGAATTCAAAAACATAGCACTTTATCTCATATAGTCAAAATTGAAATTCTGAACTTAAAAAAGGTCAATGTTTGAAATTTGAACAGGAGTGGGGTGATATGATACCTTTCATCCGTACATGCATTATGAAAGGCTTAAAAAAGTGGATGTATAGTTTTGTTAAAATTCTGTATGGTTAAAATTCTTGCCATTTTCAAAGCAGCTTTTAAATGTAGCAGAAAAAGAAAAAATGTTTCTTAATGAATTGGTCAGAAGACTGTCATAACATCCATAAAAATACTCTGCTCTTCTGTGTTGACACTCATATTAGGCACAACTTAGATAAATATTTTGTACTTGTATATCGTAATTTCATCTAATGCTCAGAAATATTACCATACAACTCTGCAACTAGTTTTTTGGGTCAATTATATATTACAGTACAACTTTTCTCGTGAAATTAGCTCAGTCAAAACATTTCAAATCAATCAGTTAACATAATGTAATGTAGTGTGAAGTAGCCGACACATTGAATGTGATTTTCAAACGTTAAAATAAAATATATTTTCCTTTGTTTCTTGATAAGATCCACGTGGAAGATACAAGGTCAATAATACTAAGACCACTGCCAGTATATAACATACAAGAAAGGAAGAAGAAAAAAACAAGAAAAAAGTGTGCTAAAACTTTGTTTTTACATTCAGTCATCACCTTTTAAAAACTGAACTCTAAACAATTTTTTCTATTAGAAATCTTGTATAAAGAATGAGTAATTAAATTCAAACTTGAAGTATACTGTAATATCAAATTTAATTTTAATTAGTATAATTGAATTTATGGAATTATTCTTAAACCACTTGGTGACATAGGTACTAGTGTTTTTGAGGGATTTTGTCACTTCAATTTTTTTTTTTAACTTTCAATTTTCTTTTATTCTGTGTGCTTTTTGAATATTAAAATTTTTATAATTCCTTTCATTACATCGGTATTTTCATTGTTTGACTCAAATATCTTTTAAAAAAATTTAATAACTTTAATTAAATAAGAAAAATATAAATTTATGCTAGTGTAATATCTAAGCTTGTTTTAATTAAAATTAAACTTTAAATGAACTTACAGAAAATGTGTAAACATAGAATATGCATATATATTTTATTTAATTTATAATTTTATTTTCTCAAAAATAAATTCTCTCTAACTTTAAAGAAAAATATGACTGCTGGTATTTTAAGTAGTGTTGAGATACAAACTCTATAAGGAATTTATTAAATTGATAGAGTGATGGTTGATGGATTACTTGGATTATTACTTGATTTTTTAAGTGTTAATAAAAGCTTAATATTACAATCATGTTAATCTAAGTAAAGGGGTTGATGGTTAAATCTATTTACTGAATTCGATGTTTGGATATATGAAATGTAAGATGGTTGAATTGTTAGATATATATGTATATGAAATATGTTATATGTATATTTACTGTATTTTGATTCGTTTTTGTTCATTTTAATCTAGTTGGTTAGTGTAGTTAATTTGGTTAGTCAATTTTGTTTTCTTTATATCTTATATATAGGAAATTTTTATAATAGGGTATCTCATCATTATGGATATCTCTTGTTCCAAATAATTTTATTTTATTTTCTAGTGGAAAAATGTTGTTTAACGTCAGTTCATAGACGTCTATTAGAGCTCCACCGACGTCATATGATGACCGGTGGCATTACCGTAAATAAGATGGTAACCTAGACGTTGGTTTCAAGGTAATACGACGTCTATTAAGCAATACACGTCAACTCTGTCGTAAGCCGACGTCCAATGTAATGAGGTAGGCGAGAAAACAGACTTCTCCTGCGCATTTGACGTCGGTTGTGATGGGGGGCCGACGTCTACTTGGGTGCAGTTAATGTTGGTCACCTGATTCCCAGGCTATTAGACGTCAGATTGTCAAAAATCGACATCTATGGCCTGTCCGGAAGGCGGGAAGACAAAAATTTTCTACAAAATAGACGTCGCATTTCTGGGTACGCGACGTCTATGTGCCTGTAATTAATTATGTGCATCAAACTCCGAGGCACTTCCACGTCCGACAGCAGAAAATCGACGTCTATATTATTATAGACGTCGGTGCCCCTTCACAACTATCGTCTACGTTCCTGACAGGAAGTGAAACGTCAATCGGTTCAGCGTCCTAGACGTCGGTGTCCCTTCACAACCGACGTCTAATGGGCATTCAAAAAGTCAGTTTAAATGTTAACTTGGTCGTCGAATTAGTTAGACAACCGACGTCTAGATTACTATAGACGTCGGTTTCACAAGCAACCGACGCTCAATTTCATTTTAAATAAACTGCAGACTCTTCACGACATTCAGTTTCTGATATCATCTTCCTCTCTTCTCTTTTTTCTCTTGTTTCTCTCTTGCGGCATTGCATTATTGTTTCTGATATCTTTATCGTCTTCCTCCTCTTCTTTTTTTCTTTTCCGGCATTGCATCCCAGGTAGTTTTTTTTTATGCTTACCGTTTAAACTTTGTTTAGTCTTTCATCGATTATCTTCTGGTTCAACTGATTAAAATTTGTTTTCTTTGTGTTGTGTTTTAGTGCAGTTTTGTTCCTTTCTTGGGGTAACGTAGTAACACATTCTCCATTTGCTAGCTGCCTCCCAGAAAAAACGACGTCTTGTGAATTTTTTTTGGTCGTTTTAACCTAAAAACGACCCTGGGTCGTTGGCTAGTTATCGTTTCACCGTGATTTTTCCCTCTTGCGGATGAAAATGGAACTAAGCAACAACCCAGGTTCGTTTTTGGGTTGAAATGCCATAAGAAATTCAAAAGACGCAAGCTTTTTTACAGGGGAAACTAGCAAAAGGAGATTGTGCTACTAGGCTATCCAAAGACGGGAACAAAACTGCACTAAAACACAACCATTGTATTAGACGTCGGTTAATGTATACACTGACGTCTATAGTACCCTTTAGACCTATGTCAGTGTCATTTTCGAAGTCTTTAGTGCCTCTTCGACGTCGGTTATTGCTCAAATCGACGTCTATATAATGTCTTTAGACGTCCAATTCCGACGTTTAGTGACGTCGAACATGGCACTGACTGACGTCATTATAGACGTCGGTTATATTCGTGTCCGACGTCTCATTGACGTCACCGGCAATGACGTCGATTGTTTAGTAAACATTAAAAGCCCAAAATAACCGACGTTAAACAACGTTTTTCCATAGTGTTTATAGAGTTTCTTTTTCACGATGTTCTTAAGAATAATGCATATTTTTTTTTTTAATTTCTTCTTTTCTCTCTTGATGTTGCATTGGTTCTTGTCTGTTTTTGTTTTTTCATTTTGTTTATTTGGCTATAATTTGGAGAGTGTATGATGTCAATATATAAGGTATGAAATATCATAATGTCAGAAGATTTTGACTCAATTATAGGAAATGAAGTCACTCAATGAATGATAAATTTGGATATATAATTGGTGTGACTAATTACACATATAATAATAAAATATAATTAATGTATTTATGCATTATGATAACATATAATGATATATATATTATACAGTTGGGGTGATGAAGAGATTAAGGAGGTGGGTAAGTGTAGTTATGAGGATAAAATAGATGGAAAAAAGGGGAAAGCATAAGTGTTAGAAAAAGTGGGATGAAGAAAAAAGGAGGTTTTGTTAGTGATGATTGGAAAAAAGAGTTAGATATTTATCTCCCACATGATGACATTTATTAGATGTCAGATTGAGAAGAATGTATGGTAGAGAATATGGAATGGCGTGTATTATCATACTTAATATTTGGTACAGAGCTGTACCGTGCAAACAATGCTCATTCCTCTCTTCCATCATCACCAACCATTCATCATAAGGGTCCCATCATATCAAACATTTTCCCCACATCTTCAAAATAACACAATCAAACCTATCTCTTATTATCATATTCATATCACATTTACTTTTAAAACATATCAATTCTAATGTAAACAAGCACTTCAAAATAGTTTTAGTGAATATTTCAATCATATTAACTATTAACATTGCATTTGTTTTTACTTTTTTTTTTTTTAAAAAAGTTATGTTTCTCTCTAAAACATTCTTTAAACTAATTAATTACATTGCATGTGTTCTTTTAAAGGAGGAAATTGTGTTTTTGTTGTTAAACCTATTTTAGATTAATTTATTTTGTAGCTAAAATAAAATAAATGAAAACAAAAAATAAGACATTTAGTGTCAATTTTAATAAAAATAGATTTAAAAAGTATATTGCAAATACCATAAAATGTTCCGTAATTGAAATCAAATACAATTAAATTATGACGTTTGAATTACTATATTTTTTAAGTAAAAAAGTTACATTATAACGAACTATATTATTTTATATGAAGATAAAGTTTATAGTAAACAATGTTTTTTAGAAACAAACTAATTATTTTAGTACTAATTCAAAAGTTGTAATGTAATAAACAACTTTTCATCAGAAAATTTGAACAACAAAATAATTATAATAAATAAATTGTGTATTTCAATCTTAAAATATCTAGCAAATTATTTCGATTCAAAGTGTTTGAAAAATAATTTAAGCAGAACACATATATTAAATATTCATTAGTGTGAAGGATTTGTTACATCACTCATTTTTATGTCTGACTAAGCTAATGACTTTTTTTTTAAATAACTTCAATTTTTTCATGTCGGGAGAGATTTTGATATATGACTTAAATTGTTTGCATATATTATTTCCTCATATTTTCAATGCACTGGTGTAGTCAGAGAAAATGAAATCGGTTCTTTTTGCCTTTTGGCAGCAATTCTTAAACTGAGGCATATACAGGTGAGGTAAACATTGTAGATTTTTATGTTTCGATTCAGAACTGACACAAAAAGTTGGACGATTTTGCCTCGATTCGAAGCCAATCGGTGCAATATGTATTTTTTTTATTTTTTTTTCGCTGGGACTTTATGCAGAGTCTTCAGGAATCTACGTGCCATTCCTCGGAAATCTTCTCGCTCCCTCTCTCTCCTCCGCACCGAAAACCTTCCCTTAAAGGCCAAAACTTTCGATCTCCAAGACCTAATTATTGAGTCCAAATTATACGGCATCTAAAGCCCCTCAACGGCCGCGACTCCCCCTCCGCCCTCACCGCCGACGTAGCCTGCGGTGCCCTCCACGTCGCGCACGATAGCAAGATCACCTCCTTCGACTGGTCGCTCCGCCGCAAGGCCCCCGTCCTCACCCACTTCACAGTCGTCGTCTCCCTCCGGGCCCTCTTGCCAACACTGGTTGCCGTTGGCGCCAACGACTTCTCCGGCCTCCAAATCTTGGACCTCGAGAACAGCCGCGTCAAGGAAACCCTAAACTAGGAAAACGTCACCAAATCTGGGTCCACCATCCAAGCCATCGGATCCTCCTCGGAAAACAAGTTCGTCAACTTCGAATCCTCACGCCGAAACTGCAAAAGATGTTGTTGTCGATGAGGTGAAAGATGCACGAGGCGGCGATGAAGGTTGAGGCGCGACAGTAGGAGGCAGAGTTGCAAAAGTTTGAGGCAGAGCGATGGAGGCGGGCCAAGAATGGCAATGGAGGCTCGACGAATGGCAATGATGGAGGAAGAAGAACAATGGTGGAGGAAAGTGGTGGAGGAAGAACGGCAATGGCACAGAAGAAGAAGAAATATCACGTGAAAAAAAAACACTTGGGAACTGTGAGACTTGTAACTCTGCTATTAAAGAGTCTGATGCCTAAACATTTCATTTTTTTTCAAATTAAATTGAGACATATGCTTAGGTTGGCCGCTCACTTGAAGCAGAAAAGCACTATGGCCTCGGTTTCAAGCAACTGAGGCATTATCTTATTGTATTATATTACTCTACACGTAAAATGCGCAGAAGGAGAGGCTTTTTAGCAGGCTATACTGCCTCGCATGACTGTAGAACCAGTGCAGTATCTCTCTTCATGCTTTGGGTGATTGCAGAAACGGTGCAGTATCGCTCTTTGGAAAGGAGAGCAGGCGGAGCATGCGTATATGCTTCGGTTCCATCATGCAACCGGTACAATATCTCCCTCGTCAAAATGGTGTCAGACGGTTGGCAAGGAGAGCAGGCGTATATGTCTCGGTTATCACTCAAAACCGAGGTAGTAACAGTTTTTGGCACCGGTTCCTTTGGAACTGCAACATATAAGTTGTTTAGATTTACTGAATTGCCAGCGCTTTTTTATATGCTTCGGCTTTGATGAAACCGAAGCATAATGGCCGAGTTTGAATGCCATTTTTTTACTAGTGATGGTGTGTGATTTTTTTTCTTTATGTTTTCTTCTTCATCGATGACATTTAGCATATTTGTGGAGGTTACGAAGACCATTTTGATGGTCGATTATTGGGGATGTTTTGTAGTGGAGGGCATTTTTCTCAAATTGTATTAAAAAAAATTGTATAGAACCAAATTGTTAATTGAGATACGTGTTTTATATCTTCATTGTCTTATTAAAATTGAAATTGCAAAATATATATATATATATATATATATATCCATTATTTTTTTTATTAGTGTAATTTTTTTAATTTAAATTATGTTGTGTTCAATAAATTTGAATATTGAATTAACTTTTTATGAGTGAATGATATTATATGTTTAAAATTAAAATCTAAGAATAATATAAGGACAAGTTTTTTTAGTAATAGTGACTTAATCTTAGCCATTATTAAAATGTTTAAAGAATAATTCTGATATATTATTTCAAATAGTAGAGTACCATATATATAGATTTAAGGATCCTATAATTTTTCATCTATTAAAGTAATGACAAGTGCACAAATCATAATAATATCTAAATTATAACTAACACGATATTTGATTGCCTAATATCCGTTAATAGAATATTTGGCATATTTTAACACCCCCACTCAAGTTGGTGCATGGATATCACACATTCCCAACTTGAATAGATACTCATTAAACAATCTTTTTGACACTCCTTTGGTGAGAACATCAACCAAGTACAATTTTGATCTTACGAAAGGAAAATGAATTACTCCAGCTTCAAGCTTCTCTTTGATGAAATGTATATCAATCTCCACATGCTTTGTTCCATTATGTTGGACAGGATTGTGAGCAATTGCTATAGCTGAAGTATTTTCACAGTACAAATTCATAGCTTCATTTTGTTTAAAGCCCAATTCTGATAGCAAATTTTTTATCCACAAAAGTTCACATGTACAAAGTGTCATGCCTCTGAAGTCTGCTTCAGCACTGTATCTTGGTACTATAGATTGTTTTTTACTCCTCCAAGTTACAAGATTCCCTCCTACAAAAGTAAAGTATCCAAAGGTAGATCTTCTATCATCTTTTGAACCTGCCCAATCTGCATCAGTGTACCCTTCTACCTTTAATTTTCCATGATTTGAGAACAAAATTCCTTTTCCACGAGTAGACTTCAAATATCTCAAAATCTTCTCAACAACATCCAAATGAAGCTTATGTGGGTCATGCATAAATTGACTAACAACATTTACTGCATAGATGATATCTAGACGTATATGACACAAATAAATTAATTTCCTACCAGCCTTTGGTATCTTCCTTTGTCTATGCTTGCTGAATTTGAGTATTGAAAGAGTTTATGATTTTGTTCAATTGGTGTATCAGATGGTTTACTGCCAAGCAGCCTAGTTTTTTATAGCAAGTCAATAGTATATTTTATTTAGCATAGAAAAATACCATGTTTTCATCTAGCTACTTCAATACCCAAAAAATATTTGAGGTTTCCAAGTTGTTTTATCTCAAATTCAGATGCAAGGTATTGTTGTAAAATAGAAATCTCATCTCGGTCATTTCCTGTAACAATCATGTCATTTACATATATAATCAAAGCTGTAATTTTTCCTTTTCCTTCAAAAATTAAGTGTGATCAGAGTTACTTGCTCTATAGCTAAAAGCCTTCATAGACTTGGTAAACCTTCCAAACCATGCTCTTGGGAATTGTTTTATTCCATATAGAGCCTTCTTTAATTTGCAAAGCTTCATTACAATTGAATCTGTCATGCCTGGTTAAAAATCCATATAAATTTCTTCTAGAATTTCTCCGTGTACAAAGGAATTTTTCACATCAAATTATAGAAGAGGCCAATCTTGGTTTGCAACTAGCGACAAGAGTATTCTCACAGTGTTGAGCTTGGCAACCGGTGCAAACATCTCTTGGTAATCTACACCATAAGACTGAGTGTAACCTTTAGCCACAAGTCGTGCTTTATACCTCTCAATAATTTCATCAGCTTTATGTATAATTGTAAAGACCCATTTGTAGCCTACAGTTTTCTTCCCTCTTGGTAAGGACTCAAGATCCCAAGTCTTTTTTTTTTTCTAGAGTTGTCCTCTCCTCAACCATTGCTTTGGTCCATCTAGGATCTGCCAAAGCTTCCTTTATATTGCTAGGAATATAAATTGGAGATAATTGAGATACAAATGATGCATATGACTTTGATAACCTGTGAGATGACACATATTTACTAATAGGATATTTAACTTTGGCTTGGAGGTTGACCACGGTTAGAACAAGGTGGAAGAATATTTTGACCAGTAGTAGACTTAGTGTTTGGTGTGCTGGTGGTCTCATGCAAACAAGAATCAATTCCATGATCAATTTTATCTAAATTAGTATTATCAAATATAGGATCAGAAGGTACCTCTGAAGAGTCAAGTTGAACTTATGGAGAAGATTAAGCCAATTGGTTATGATCAGAAGACACTGTATTATCCAGAAAAGAAGTGTTCATATTTAGGATTGGCTCACTTCCTGCAGAATGATCCTCACATGATAATTTATCTTCACAATGTAATTTTATAGCTGAGATATCAAACATACTAACATCATGGTTATGCACTTCACTGTCATTGCCTCCCTAAAGTGGAGAATCAACATAAAAAAATTCATGCTCATTAAATGTCACATCCATAGAAATATAAAATTTCTTTGATGGTGGATGGTAAGCACGACAACCTTTTTGAGTTGATCCATATCCAACAAAAACACATTTGATCGCTCGTTCTTCAAGCTTTGTACGTTGATGTGGGTGTAAGTGAAAATATATAACACATCCAAAAATATGAGGAGGTAAATAAATTATGGGAGGAAGGATACAATGATTAGACAACACATCAAAAGGCCTTCGAAAGTTAAGGACACTAGAAGGGGTTCAATTAATTAAATAAAACGACAGAGCTCACAACCTCACCCCATAAATGAGATGGGACATTACCATCTATCAAAATTGATCTTGTCACCTCTAATATATATCTATTTTTCCTCTCAGCCACTCCATTTTGTTGTGGTGAATAAGGACATGTAGTTTGATGCAAGATGCCTTTAGAGTTCATGAACTCTATTAATTTAGTCTTAAGATATTCCCCTCATTGTATGATCGAATGACCTTAATAGATGTGTTAAATTGTGTAATGATCAGATGATAGAAGGAACGAACCACATCACACACATCATACACATCACTTTTATGTTTACGCAAATATACCCAAGTTACCCGAATACAATCATCACCAAAACCGATAAACCATTTGCTTTCATTATGTTTACATTATGGGGCAGGGCCCCAAACATTTGTGTGAATTAATGAAAAAGGAAAATTAGTTTTGTTATTGCTTAAAGGAAACACAACACAATGATTTTTTGCCATAACATAAGTTTCACAAAAAAGAAATCAGAAATATTGCATTTATGAAATAGTGATTGAAATAATTTTTTTAAATATCCAAAAGAGGGATGTCCTAACTGTCTATGCCATAACCAAATTTCCTTTTTGTTTTTATCTTGTATGTGATCATTCGCAAGACAAGCCAATCCTCTTTTATGGGTTTGTTATGAGACATTTTCAAGATAATACAGTCATTCACTCTCTCTACCACTAGCAATGAATGTTCTGAAAAAGACAATAGGTTGGGTAAAACAAGGCAACACAAGAATGTGATTTGGTTAACTTGCTGACGAAGATAAGATTATAGTTTAATGTAAGAACAAATAAAACATCAAGAATCGATAAGGAGGGTGAGAGGGATACAGTACATATACTTTCAATAGGTGATGAGACCCGATTGACATTAATAATAACAGTTTTAGAACAATTAGAGGAAAAATTAGTAAATATATGAGGATCACAAGTCATATGATCAATAACACCTGAATCAATTATCCAATTACTACCCTTAGTAACAACAGAAAGATTAAGGGCAGAGTTAGATATACCTGACTTGGTCAGAAATCCCGCAGGAGGAGAAATATAACTTTTGGAAGCCGCGGAAGTTCCAGAATCATGTTTCTTCGATTGATTTTTATTCGAAGAAGTCATAAAAAATATTCAATGAAAAAAGGCATTGATTCCTAAATTTTAACTAACATAATATTTGACTGCCTAATATCCGTTAATAGCTTAATAGCTTACTTGGTCCCTATGTTAAGTGGTTTTTTTCAGTTTAGTACCCGGTTTTAAAAGTGTATACATTGGGTCTCAAAGTTGTCAAAATTGTGTGAATCAAGTCTCTTCCATTAAATTGAGATAAACGAAGTTAACTCCGAGTTGACGTGGCAAAGGAATATGCACATTTTCTTCTCTTTCCTCTGTTTTTCCTGTAAAACCCCAATTTTCTCTCTCTTTTCTATATCTTTATTAAATACTTTTTTTCTCTCTCTCCTTCCTTTACAACCTCTACCTCTAGAATTATTAGAAAGGTAGAGAAGAGAAATTGACCGAACGGTGTCAGTGATCGAACAGTATGAGTGACCAAATAGTGTCAGTGACCGAATGGTGAGGTGACCGAATGGTACGAGTGACCAAATGGTGTGAGTGACCGAACGGTCCAAGTGACCGAATGGTTTCAATGACCGAACGGTGTAAGTGACTGAATGGTGTAAGCCAATGACCGAACGGTGTGAGTGAATATTTGAGGGTTCCAATATTTATTAGTGTTGTTGAGAATGGTGTAACCCAATAATCGAGCGGTGTGAGTGAATATGAGGGTTCCAATGACCAAACAGTGTGAGTGTTGTTGACCGATCGATCAATTTATCTTCTCTACCTTTCTAATAATTCTGAAGGTAGAGGTTGTGGAGGAAGGAGAGAGAGAGAGAGAAAAAATTATTTAATAAAGATATAGAAAAAAGAGAAAAAGTTGGGACTTTGCAGGAAAAGCATAGGAGAGAGAAGAAAATGTGCAGATTCCTTCGTCACGTCAGTTGGGAGTTAACTCTATTTCTCTCAATTTAACGGGGGGTACTTGATTCATACAATTTTGACAACTTTGGGACCCAATGTATACACTTTTAAAACTGGGTACTAAACTGAAAAAAACTACTTAACTTAGGGTCCAAGTAAGCTATTAAGCTTAGAATATTTGGTATATCTTAATAGACATTACTTTGCTTAAAATAGTTGTAATTAAATTATGGAAAAAAATTTAAATGTAATTTAGATTACTCATGCAAAAAGATTATATAACTTCATTTTAAGAGAAAGAAAGTTTTTCAAAACGCGATGATATTTCTGAAATTATTTAGACAATTATAGCCTTCAATTATAAAATAAGTGAATCTTATACTAGTATAGGCTTTAGTTCTTTAAGGAACTAAATCTATTCTTTTAAAGTTAATTTCTTAGAAAAATTACTTTCCTGCCACAACATTGTGTCACTGTAGTCTCTATTGCAACTGCAAAAATCCACACTTTCTTTCTTCCATTGTTCTCTCATTTCCATGCGAAGCCCTTTTCTATTGTGAAGCATTTTGTTCACGTTTCTTCTCCTTGCAAAACATATTATTCTCCTATCCTCTCCATTTCCATTATTGGTCACCATGAACCATCTATTGTTGCTTAGAGGTTCATTCTTCTCTTTATCGCATTTGGTTTTGGTCTATTTAATGTTTGTCCATTAAGGTCACACTTTAAAAATGGGAGTGTCGTGGAGCTACTTTAGAAGTTACATGAATAGTACATTTTATCACTATATTATCTTTTTAATTTCTAAAATTAGATCATCGATTTTAGTTCATAGCATGTCTTGTTTAATTATTATATTTTGTTCACTTGAACTTATTTTTCTAGTTTCTGGTCTAACTTACTAAAGGTTGGAATTAGACTTTTTGTTGTTGATGAAACCCATTGCATATCAGAATGGGGACATGATTTTAGGGCGGAATACAAGCATTTAGACAAGTTACGTGAGGTCTTGCTTGATGTTCCTTTTGTTGGTCTAACTGCGATTGTTACTGAAAAATAAACATCTTTTGCTTTGGCTTTTGGTGAAGCATATCATGGTTGTACTTTGTAATGACTCTGATATGCATTTTATTCCTTCTTTGTCTTTTATATATTAAGTGTACAAACTGTAACACCAACACTTTACTCACCTTCTTCTTCTTCTTCTTCTTCCATGGCTTTTAGGTTCAACATTGATCATTAGATCATTGATCACCGTAATGTAAATGAATGAGTGAGTGCAATGTAAATGAGTGAGTGAGTGAGTGGAAACCAAGCCCTTCGGAGTGCAAACCATCCCCTTCGGAGTGAAATGTAAATGACTAAAGGCATGGTCCATTTTATACTTTTAATTGTATTGTTTCAATGTAAAGGTGCATGTTTCTTTGACTACACTTAGCTGATAAGTTGTTGATCTCTTTCAACATTCTATGTAATCAAATGTCCAACTTAGAATTATCACCAGGTAGAATTCATAATATAATATTATTACTTTAATTCTTCTTATTTATCAATAATGTTCTCTACATTTATTCTATGATATTTCAATTTTAGGTTAATGTTTGTGATTAATTTAAATCTCAATGTTATTAGTTTTTATAGCATCGCATGTTTGTTGTAGTATGAGTGTCCAAAGTTCATAATCGTATGTTACATATGAATTTATCTGTAGCTAATTACATACGGATTTATCCGTAAGTAATTACCTATGAATATTATCTATGGATTTATTTGTATGTAATACCTACAAATTTATCTGTGTAATTATCTACGGATAAATTTGTAAGTAGGTACTTACTTATGAATTTATCCGTAGGTAATGTTTCTTACAACTATTTTACCTATGAATTTTTATCTGTAGGTAATTTGTATGTAACATGGTTTTGCCTATGGATTTTTACATTTACAACAAATTTTGATCGTAGGTAATAACGTCTTTTCTTGTAGTCTATCAGTCCTTTATTCAATTTATATAATTTTATCATTAGTTTTGTTAGAGGATCATCCTCTGCTTCTACTATGTCATGATCCTCATGGATCACAAGTTCACACATATGTTGTTTTTCAGGACGGAAGAACTAAAATAAACATTTTAAAACTTATGAATCATTTATTTCTAACTTGGACATAAAAATACTAAAAATAAAACTGTAATATGTGTGGTAGGCCAAGATATGACATGATCAAAGCTTTAGGCCAAGTTATAAATATGCTTAAGGCATCTCCCACAAATTGTATTTCAAAAGTTGGCACAAGCACTTGATCTTGGAGGTCTAAGACTTCATCAATTGTTACACGTGCGTAGTGGGGCAATAGAGGAGCACCATGAATAGTTCGTCCTCTTACAATCTGTCGTCCTACAACCACTACGCACGAGGGATATCCATAAACCAATAGCTCATACTAACAAATTGTGTTAGTATGATCTACAATAGAGCATGAACCTTTGGTGTTCACACGAAGTCTTGTTCGATCTTCAGTGGGGAAATCATATTTATATTCGGTCATGGACTGAAGTCTTTCTTCAAGTGCTCTTTCTATTTCTTATAGTTGTTGCAAGTGTTCCATGAAGCGTTGCTCTAAAAAAATCATGCATTGGTTTAGTCTTTCCTCCATTTGGAGCTCCAACTTTCTCAATGCCTCCTCACTCAAGGATTTTGTACTTCTTTGTGCATGCCTAAAGTAGTTTTTCAATCCAATAGCACGTCCAATGCCACACACACGACCTGGGTGGTCTGGTTTTCCAATGGCTATTGTGAGAACCCTACCTTGGTTAACATATGAACCCTGAGTTTGTTGCTTAGGAAACTCATCTTGCAAAGTTTGTTACATAAAATTCATATGAACTATGGTTTTAGATTAAGAGTTTGTACTTACAATTCTTTATATTTGTTGAGTTGATTGTGATGTGACTTGAACATGAGACTTAGTTTGTGCAGCTTTCAACATCTCATACCTAGCAGGTGGAAATGCTAGGTCAGGAGACTTAAGTCCTAAACCCTCTGCACAAGACTTTCTCATCTTTTTTCTCTAATCATGCATAACGACCATGTGAGAGTACGTGTGGTGTATCATTTAGTCTTTGTCTTTATTGGAGACAATTTTTTTTTCTGTCAAACCATAAATATTAATGTGTAAATCAGAAATGAATGTCTTGTATGACTACATCAAAATATTAAGAAACAAACCTGTCAGTCCCCAGACTCTCTGGATGGTTTAAATCATCCACTCTTCCTCAAATATTTTATACTTTCCATAGTGAGTGTCTTGTTGCTTGTCTTCGAAGACATAAAGACGTGCTAGTCTAGTCTTGAAGTCCCTCCATTTAATTGCAATGTGGGATAAGACTTTCCTTCTTATTTTCCTAGTTATAGGAATGTAAAAATTTTGTTGTTGCAAACAGAAAAAGATGTTAATGATTAAGGTAAAACATATTAAACAATGTATCTATTTTAAGTAAACATACCAGCATATCCTGCCATATGTGTTATCTTTTGGAAGCATTTCCTTTAGCAACTCCAAATATTCTGTGAAACTTTTATCGGTCCATCCATTCCTTGCTTTTAAACTAAACAATTTCAAAGTTGCCGACAGGCATGTAAAGTTTATGCATCTTGAATACAACTCTTCCTCTGAATCCTTCTTTAAGATAATCATATAAATGACCTCTTCCAAAATTTTATTCACCAACATCATGTACCATGTCTAAATGATCATTCATCCATTCATCCACATAATATGTTCCTCTTGACGTTGTAGGCTTGTGTAGTACTTCTCCATGTCAAGTCCAAACTATTTAACTCCTCACTATACCATAGATGAACAGATAGTCACACATGTTGTCCAAGTCTTGACATATTTGATTAAGACAACGAACACAGTGACAAAAATATGTCATGTTCATAAAGTGTACATATTCTTGAACATATTGTAAGACTCAAAAATTCCCTTTTCATACTCTTCATTGGTACAACATTCATTCATCCAATTTCAATCTATAATATTTTTAAAAAGTGAATAAAAAATAAAATGCAAAAAATTACATTAAAAAAATTATATAATATACAAGAAACATACAAAAATCAATGACATATTTAAGAAACAACACACAAGTACAATAAAGGAAACTGAAATCACATATCGAATAATACATCAGTATATTGTAATGTATATCAATGACATATCTAATTAGTATTTTGATAGCCCAAAGGTCATTTTTATTGAAGTTGTAATGATTCATGCAACTATATAACATCGAAAAAGTAAATCTCCAACATCAATTAACGTCAGAATTTGAGTTTTCTTATATCTTATACTTATTTAACATTGAAAAACTCACATTTTTGATGTCTAACTTAAATATTTATTTATAATAATGTCATCGATATTTTTAAAGTTGATTTTTTTTCTCTTTTTACGAGAGGCTTATGTTTTATTTTTTTGAAAATATTAAATAAATTTAAATATCATTATATCTAGATGTTAAATTAATTAACTTTTTTTATACTTAAACCTGGGTTGGATGAGAAATTTTGATTAGTTTTTTTTTTTTTTTTCATGAAACGATATGAATTTGGTAGTAATTAATTAGTAGGTGTGGTGAAGTAAGGAAGCCGACATAAGCAGTCTCTATTCTTGTCATCCCCTAGAATCCTATGGAATCCTAAGCACTTTAGTTACATCTTTAGCAATTAAATCTCTTGGTTGCAGTAAGTTGAAAAGTACCACTACAATCTAAGTGATTGTTAGTTGTAATTCGCAATGCTACAGGGACAACATATTTTCTCATTTATGAAGAAGGTACTGGTGGAAAGGTATTGTTGAGTGAATGAAGCCATACATGTTGATTGTACAAGATATTGACTTTCTCTGTCACGCAGATCACAGAGAGAAAACAGAGTCTGAGGAACATGAACAAAATAGAAATGGAAGTAACCCCATATTAATATCGGTCCCCTCATACCAGGCACTCATGATGTTGAAAGAAAGAAATGTGTGACAAACACAATTGTCCAAATAAGAGAAAGGAGAACTTCCTTTTGCTGTGAATTGTTTCAACCCACAGAAGCAAAATAACTGCTACATGAAAGTGCATATGGAAACATTATGTAAAAGGAAATAAAGGGTACTAAATGGAACAAAAACCTACCAGAAAGATAACATGAATCACCGATAACTCTGTGTTTAATAGGGAGAGATCCAAATCAACGACATTATATGTCTACCTGCCAACTTGTCCCTTGCTCCAGGTATTTAGAGCTTTACACCAATTATTGGAGTCATGAAAGAAAATAAAAAGTAAAATATATATATATAGAATTCTTGTGATGTGATTTGGTAGAGAGGGAGAATAAAGATGTGTGTCGGGAGAATAGGAATTATGTGAGACCAAGATAAAGATAATAATAATTAAGAACACAAACTTCTTAGTGCTTTTTAGGTTGTATTATATAATATTATATTATAAAAATAAACAAGGAATTGGAATGGAAGAAAAAAGAAGGATTTAGATGCATTTCTTTTTAAAACTCATGAAAAGCTAGATTCCCAAAGAAGAAAGAGTAGAAAATGATTGACATGTACAATGATTAACGTAATACTCAGAGTGTTTACATGCATTAAAAAAAGATTAAGCTAAACCATTCACTGCTTAATGATTTAGTTTATTATGTGCAGGTGTTTGCTTTTTTTAAACTATAATAATTTCGTGCGTGAGGTTTACTTTACTTTAAATTTTAATTTACTCTCATCTTTATGGTAGTGGGGTATTTGACTAGTTCTCATCGTGTCCAAATCCAAACCTCGTTGCACAGACAAAAACATTATTAACGTATTCCGATGTTCTTTTTTTATATATATTAACGTCGGTTTCATTAACAAAATAAGACATGTCCCATGAAAAAAATAATAATTTTTAGTTTTTGTTGAATGAATTTTTTTAAGCTTACATTTTTTATTATTAGAGTTTTGATATTGTTTTTCAATTTTTTAGTAAATGATATCGCTCTGAGAATATTTTGATGTGTAGTGTCATGTGTGTGTACCTTCCTTCTCAAAGCTATTGAGTAAAGAATATATTGGGGAATGAAAGTCTCCTATGATTCTGCTGGACCCTACCTTTTGACTCTTTCAATTCCAAACTAACATATATAATAAACAACAAAGACATGTTCCATTCTAGTATTCAACATCCAACCAAACCAAATTATTATGTTTTGAATGAAGCAAATTTTGAAACTCCATTTTAACTAAAAATAAATTCATAAAGGTTCCGTATTTTAATTTAACTTTAATATGTGTAAAATTTTAAAAAAAAAATCAATTTTTGTAAACATAAACATGCCTCTCGTAGATCTAAACGCGCACATGTATCATGTATACGGTCTCCAACACACAGCTGTCCCGATTTCCGTCGCTACGTGATTTATTTAACTTTTGAATTGGGCCCACCCGTGGCCCGTATCCAGCCATAAACTTTGGAAATTATTTCACTCTATAATTTTTGAAAATAAAAATTAAAAAAGAAAATGATCTTTCACTGTGGAGATAAGAAAATAGGAATATTTATAGTGTGTTGAGAAGATGAATAAAAAGGTTTTGAAGAAATTGATGAATTGAGGCAAACACAACATTTACTTCTTAAAGCGGTTCTGCGTTGGGTCTTAGTATGATGTTGTGGAATAGAAAAAAGAAAAAAGAAAAAAGAAAATCGAAAAGAAATTATGATTGTGATATTGAGTTTGAAAGAGAAAAGTAGTGTGAGAGGAAAAGTTGTTTGGTGATTCCGAAAAGCAAAGAAAGTAAAATGGGAAGGTGCTTGTTGTTTTGGTGCTTGTGAGTTGCAAAAATGTTCACGTTTTCACGAAAGTGGAAAAACTCAGCTCAGCGTCACCTTCACCAAAACTATGGTAATTCCTTTTCCTAAACTTACATGCACATTCATTTCACTTCTCCTTTTTAATCCTTTTGCATATTTCTGGGAATATTTTCAATCTGTCTTTTCTTCCATTCTGGTTAGTGAAGCAAACTACTCAAACACGCCTATCTCATAACTCATCCATCATATAACGCAATTCAAACTTTCACACATTTTTTTCTTCTTCTTTCTTCTTTTCCTTTCCAATTCAAATACAAATATAATTTAATCCCACAAAACCAACTTGTAAGATGAAGTTTGCACACCTCATTTATATATTATAATTTATCTTTATCTGTAGTCGACGTGGAATTTCCAACAATAATCTTTTTTATTGCTCAACTCTCCATAATTAACTCTCTATGTCTCAGTACAATCCACTTTTATTAGAAATTTATGTACTACATATAAGCTCCAGGAAAGCTATAAGAATCTACATCAATTTCCAAATTACCCATTTACACACAAATTGACAGCTAAATAATTTTCCACACCACACACACATATATATATATCCTTTAATTCTGCTAATTAAATTAGCAAATTGAAAATTACGAAAACCATTGACTTCATCACGTGACATATTTGAAGTTTCTGGAGAAGAGCAACATGGATTGGAACTATGTTTTTTAAATTCAAATTAAAAATTTACTAAACTTAAGAAATCAGTTTGCTAATTCTAACACTTCTGAGCATCTTTAACATTAAAGTAACGTTTTGGCAAGATTTAACTTCAAAAATAAAATTGTAATATTCACTTACCAATGAAAATAAGGCAAGTGTTGGGATGTCTTCATAATATGTTTTTGTCTGAAGGAAATTAAGTTATTAGGTAGTCGAATTTTTATTTGACAAAATTTATATCAAAGAAAAATTGTTGGATGTAATGTTGTTTTGTAGTTTTTTTTAAGATAAAGTAATTAAGAAAGTTATTAGACTCTAGTGAATTCGAGTAATTTTTCAAAATGTATCTTTCTAAAAGAGGAAGAAAAAAAGTTGGATTGGTTTAACCTATACCAAATCTACTTACACGACTAAAGTAATCTATACTCCACTTCAATCCAAGAATTGTTTCAAAAACTTCAAGTCACCACAAAAAAAAAAATACTATCTAAATTAATTGAAATCTTTGCCCAAGTTTTAATTTAGACAAAGTTTTCCTTTTGTATATAATAGCCAAAAGTCATGCACCATCAAACCAAAACTATCTCTAAAAAAATAACTATTATTATATAATATTAGCTTCCATAAATATAAACTTGAAACATATATATATCTTTGAGACTTACTTATAATTTTCTCATGAAATATATATGCAAATTTATTGAAAAAAATACATCAAATGTTAATAAAAAGATATAATATCTTATTGGTGTATATTTCAAAATTTTGTTTTGAAATAAATATTTACCAAAGTTCCTCAAATAATATGAAAAAAATGAATGAAGAGCAAATTTAAAGGTTGCCACCTTAGTTTAATAAACGTGCATGAGATTTTCTAGTTGTATATGTTATCGAAGGATTTACAATTTTGTTATACAGTAACATTTGTCGTTTTTGTCAACAAAATGGTATGAGAAATTTTGCATCTTTTATCCAAAAAAATGTACGAGAATGTTGCAGTTTTTGTTAGATAAATTGCACAATTTTATCATATGTTTTCATTTCTACTATTTTTTATAGATGTTTTTGGCTTCAAAGTTATTTTGTGATTCCTAACAAAATATATATTAATTAGAATTTAATTCTCAACTAAGAAAGACTACAACAACGAAATTAATGTTCAAAGAAAAGTGAGAGATATGAAACATTTTTACATTTTAAAGTTGTTTCTTTAGTTCTTTATTTGAAATGTTGTAATCCTGTTTTCTTGCATAGTATGCATTTTGAACAATAGCACAGATCCAAGGTTCAATAATGAACATTTCTTAAAATGAAAATGAAGATAATGTATATGAATTGTCATGGTCGTACAAATAGTGAATTTGCAAAGTCAAATATCTTGATAATTGTAAAATTTTGTCCCTTAATATTATTTGGAACAAACCTATATAATTTGTGGCCTACTAGGCATTCTTTAGCATGCGCATGTCTTGCTTTCTCTCACTCACACGAAGAAAACTCGACACTAACTTAGTATTTACATGTGAAGAAAATTAAGGTGTTTACTATATTATAATTATGAAAGATGTCTAATATTGTTTTAAATAATTAGAAGCATCTAATAAAGCTGATTTAGTGTTATTTAATTCTAGTTCTTTCAAACTTTGTTGTTTAGTAGTAATTACATAATCTACTATTAAAGTAGGTTCCTTTATCAATTCTCTCATAATTTATGAATAATATGTATATTTAACATCTTAAATATATAATATCATTTAAATTTTTTATTATTTATAAGTAAATACATTAGTGGCAGATGTTGGAAGAAAATTTGGAGCTATTCAGTTTCAACTAAAAAGATGTCTTAACATACTTTTATCAACATTGTTTGAAAATTTTAAAACAAGTCCATTTTTTAAAAATCTTTTTATTCATAAAGTTCAAACATGAAATCGGTTAAGATAGGTAAATACAATTCTTCTCGAGCCAATAACTTGTAAACATCGATTTCATTTTAGCAAACTAATAATTTAGGAAATAATTTATTTATTTTTGTTCGTATTCCCTATAGAAAGATAAAAACAGATTAGGAAAAGCAAATGATAAGCTTACCTATATTTAAATATATCTTTCTCATTAAATCATATGCTTGTAAAACGTTTAAAATTAAGTAGACATGACAACATAGTTTAAAAAATAGTAATCCAATTTTATCTCAAACTTCTAAATGGATAAACGAATACAAAGAACGATTTGAACTCTAAATTTGAATTGAATTTCCTTCTATTTAGATAATGTCGTTCCTTGCTAATTCTTCTTATGTTTAAAATAGTCAAGTAAAAATCATGTAACTTTTAATTAAAAGTTTCATATATATATATATATATATATATATTTGTAATAGTATTTTACTTTTATATACGAATGAATGTTGTTGTCAGATTTATGTTTAATATAAAAGTTTGAAGTGATTATTAAATGAATAAATTGAATATTAATCGGAATGCGTGTTGTATAAGGAAGCATTGTAAGTTTCCTCAAGTGGCTAAGTGTCGGGGTTGAAAAACCAGTCTCCTAGAAAATGTTTGTTCATAAGGCTTGAATGAGGGTCAAATCCAACAATATTCATGAACCTGTGATAAGTAGTGTCATGTCATTGGATGTAAATGTGCAACAAACGGACCTTTATCCCTTCTGTAACACAAAAGAAATAAGAAGACATAAAATAAGAGAACAAAAGTAATGATTCCACCCAACATGACTCCTAATGACAACCTTTTTTGCTCATAAACTGCGATTTTCCCTAAGTTGTTCATCAGAAGTAGTAGATGAGGTAGCTAGAATTTATGCCAGTGAGCAATGTTACACATGCTGGTAGAACAGTGAAGTAGATTCCTTTCATGGTTTGAAATTGGTAACTGTTGTATATAATTCCCAAAGCATTGACAGCCTCATTGAACACTGAACAAATTTAGTCTTACCCTAGGAGCATAGGTGCTACACAAGTTGTACATCTAACAGCATTTAATAATTTATGAATATAGAGAGAAAGAGATTAAAGAAAGCATGAGAAAGACATGTCAAAGTCCACTTTTGTTGTGAGATGTTTGGAACTGAAGAAAAAGGGAAATGGGGTCCAAATTTGAAACCCCATTGCAAGCGAATATATTGAAGGTGAAAGAGCACCACCCAGAGATTGTACCTTGTAGTGTCCACCTCTTACATACCCAACTCAACCACCCACTCTCCCATCAATCACACAACTTCATCCACTACCTCTTTGCTCCTCTACAGTACACTCATAACGCGTCCAAATTCTAACCCCTATATAGCATATACTCGTCCTTTCCTTCTTTTTCATCTCCATAATTCTACCTCTTATTTCTCCAAACAAAATCTGCAACTTTTCTTCATCAAAAACTCCTCTATTAATAACACTAAATAATCCTTCTGAAAATTATCACTTTCGTCAATTTTATCTTTTCAATGTCAATTCCTAAACAACACTCAAAAGGGTGACTGAAACTTTAATTTGAGGATCAAAAGTTAATTTCTTGACGGATATTTACAAGACTGGTGTTTGTATGAATAAATATCTGAAAATCATACTGAAAAGTCAAAGGCCTTACTGAGGTTGGTTAAAAAGGCCAATTTTTTCTTAATCTTTTTGTGAAGTGATTAAAAGATTGTTAAAGAGAATGGGAAAGACAGTAATTGGTAAGAGAAAAGCATGGTCATTGGCATCATAAATTGTTACAGGTGATACGTGGAAGAAAGTTGTACGCTTTGAAGTTGACATATGGTATATGTATTTGTGCGTGTGCAAGAGAGAGAGAGAGAGAGAAGGTTTAGCAGAATAGGTGGTAATGGCGGTGGTGATGAGTATGTATGGAGTGTGATGACTTGTAACCCTATCATGGCCCGTTCTTCGAAAGAAGAATAATAAATGCAAAGGGTCAGAGAGAAAACAGTACTTTTTTGGCAGAACAGAAAAGAGGGTCATGATGTGAGAGGTGAGAAAATGATTTTGTAATCGATTGCTTTATGATTGATGAGCATTCAAAAAGTATGCAGTTGACAGTGAGAGAGAAAAAGGTTACTGCTAAAAAGCCCTTTTGAAAAGTTTCTTTATTTTAACTTTTACTTTTATACTGACAAATCAAGAAAACTGTTGAGAGAAGAAAGAGAACAAGTATTAATTATGAGGTTATGATGACTATATCATCAACATTGCAGCGCATGCATAGATAGATAGATACATATAGCTTCTTCTTCCTCTTGACTGGATTAACATGTGCAGTACACTTTGTCCTCTGTTGATAAAAGGGAAAAGATAAATTGGTGCCACTCAACTTTCTCATTTGCTTTTCCCCTATGCAGACAACACCTACATATCAACTACTTTTCATCCAAACCACACTCTCAATACCTAATTAATAATCTCATTCTTTACATATTTAATGTTCTTTTACCCACTTAATTAACTTTGAACTGTGTGCAGGTAGATCAATAAACATTCACATGTGATTTCTCAATGCACGTTAACAGATTTTCAAGCTCTTTTCGCCTACTTTGATTTTCAGATGTCAAAACACAATGTCTTAATCTTTTCCTTCACGAGAAATCGAACATACAATGTTACAACCAAAATTATGACCTACTGAATATACTTTTACTAACTTTTCATCATCATTCCGACAAATTTCAGGCACTAATTAACAACGAAAAGTAACTAAACAGTTCTGAATTATCATAATAATATATAAATGATGATAAAAAAAAGTGTAAAATTAGTAATTTTTGCATTTAAAAGAGAGAAAAAAAAAGATTAGGGCATTAATTAATGAAGATTTAAATGAATGCATGGATGTGTGTAAAAGAGTGAGGTATCACATCATGGGTTCTTAAGGGCCCTGACAGTGTCTTTCACGAAAGTCGCTGACTCTGTTGTCTGCCCCGCATTTAAAGCGCGCTCTGTTTCCCTACTCTCCAACCCTTCCTTTCTCTTTCTCTTTCTCTTTCTCTCTCTCTTTCTCTTCCTTCCCACCCAAACAACCATCTTTCAAATCGCGTTTTATAAAACCTAATATAATTGTCTAAATATTATATTAAGAATTATTCAATTAAGTTTCTATGATAATAATTACTCTTATTTATATAATGCAAATTGATCTTATATCATATAAAAAAAAATCTGAATAAGCTTGTAGCCGAGTATATACACACTATTTAAGAATAAATAGATAAGAAGATTAAAATTTGTGTAAAACTGTTAGTTAACCTTCCATTAACGATCATAATTATTATTATCTTTTCCTAAAAAAATACTTCCATTTAATTAATAATTCTTAGAAATAACGAAACTTGATTAATTCTTGTACAGTATTTAAACTAGAGGTTTTTTTTTTCACCATAGTTCTGATACTATGTTAAAGAGTTAACTTTAAACCTAATTCAACTTCCACAAAATCGAATTGTATGAAGAGAATTACACTCACTTATATATTATAAATTGATCTTATTTATAATCAATGCAAGATTTCCAACAATTTGTACTTCACTTTGTTAGTAATTATTTTCATAATTCATTTACTCCATATGTTGGAACTTTTGGTATCATAGATGGCTCAGTTGTTTTTATGATCTTAACCTAAACTTTGAAAATAATAATAAGAATTCTTACATTTTCTGAAACTTAGTGTGAGTGATAATTATAATGTAGATAACACATGGGGTGGTGTATGTGATAGATGGGCCTAGAGGAAGCAATTATTAAAAGAACACTCAAAGTACTTCAACCAAAGAGTTTAGTTTTCTAATTATATTGCATTGCATGGTGTTTTTAATAAGTGAAATGAATTTTTGTGTTGATAATGATATGTAGTAGTTAAGGACTAATTTTGCTAGTGTCTTTACTATTGGGTTGTTGAAAAATTGAATGTGAATAATGATTAACCTCTACCACATGATGAGGTAAAACAAGGGACAATATTATTGAACAAATCGATAAGGAATAAATAACACAATTCACTTTGCCTCATCAAACATTTTTCTTTTAAAATATTTAATTAAAATATTAAATTAAAATATTAAATGGCCCTTCTTGCAACCCTAGCTACTTATAGCTACCAACTTTCACAATTTAATCAATTTACTTATCGCAAACTTAGCATTTATATATGTTTACTTCCAACGTGTGGTGTGAATTTTCATGATTCAAAAATCCCTCTTACGCACAATTGCTTCACATTCTCATCATGGGTAATCTAGAACAAATCAGTTGTTGCAGTTTTGTATACACTGTACGGACTTTTTAGAAAAGAAATTAAAGGAACATTCTACAATTTTTTTATATAATTGAATGAATTTATGAATAAAAAATTAGAGATAACGACAGGGACACATTTTTTAACACTTCTTATGATGTAACTTTCTTAAAAACTATTAACTTTCGTGCTCTTTGCTTTTCATTTATTTAAATACATATTTAATCGGTATTGGTGATTTTAGTAAATTTTAATTAATTATAAAAATATATATATTTAAGAGATAAAGGTGTCGCTCTTTAATTGAGGTGTCACTTGAAAGAGATTAATAATCATCCTTTGTAAAGTATTTTGTTATTTTTTTTAATAAAAAATTATTATTTTTTCTCTATTGGTGGTGTTTTCCAAACTATAATGTCTTTCACATTTTCTTAATGATGGTTAGTGAAGTACAATAGTGTCAGGGTAACTTTTAGAACTTAATAAAAACCAACTAACTCTGCAGTGAGTTTATAAGTTTCTTTAAACTAGATTAACCTTACAAAGAAAAACATAGGTTTTTACATCCTCCACCCCTGCAATTTCTTCATGCACTCCCACAAATTCTCAAAATGATAATTTTGCCTTGTGTAAAATTGACTTCCGAAATACATAGTTTGAAAATTTTCCAAAATAAACTTTTCGAAATTTTCAGAAAAGTTTTTTCTATATGAAATGTGTTCGGAGAAGAACTTTCTAAAATACATTAAATACATTCCGGAAAAAAAAAAAAGCTTTTTGGAATGATTTTTTTTTTGTGCATTTTCTCTCTTCTTCATTCCCTGCAACGTTCTCCCTCCATTCTTCTTCCTCTGTAACAGTGGTGATTATAGAAGTGGTGAAACCAACAACGGTGGTGTGATGGCAATCATTGGGGTGAAGGATGTTTGAGTCTTTTTCATTATGTTTTGGGTGTAGTTAGTAATTGTTGGGGCATGTAAAAAGCAATATCCAAAACTATAACATTGGCCAGTTCACAAGAAGTGAATGCCATGGTTTAATGTACATGGATAAGATGCCCACAAAAGTTATATTACTTAAGGCCCAAACCTAAATCACTTTTTAAAATAAAATATACAAAAATCTTTAAAATGAGAATAAACATTTACTTAAAAAATGTTTATACACATGAAAAAAAAAATATTAACACTACAAAAATCGGAAATTTTTCTGGGGATTATTTTGAATATTACCGGCGGTTTTAACTCCTGGATAGTGCTTTTCTGGCGGGAATAATGACCGTTGGAAACACGTGCGTCACTAAGTGAGTATCGGCGGTATTTTGTAAAACCGTCGGAAATAGTGGGGGTTCCGTCAGAACCGCCGAAAATTCCAAGGGTTCCATCAGAACCGTCGGTACTTTCAGGGGTTGTGTCAAAACCGCCGGTAATTCCAGGGGTTCCATCAGAACCGCCGGTACTTCCAGGGGTTGTGTCAAAACCGCCGGTAATTCCAGGGGTTACTGAGAAACCGCCGGTACTGCCTGGGGTTCTCTAAAACCGCCGGTAATTTTGTATGTAGATTGATTTATTAATTCAGTCTTCATAGGAAGAAATACATAAAAGGAAAAGTTGGTTCTCTAATTATAATTGTTCAATGACCATTTAAGGATATCTACCCATTCCACCTTGCAGTTTCTTTTTCTTTTGTGACATTCTAATTATAGTGGCAATGCTTAAAACTATTGTGGCAAAAAGTTGTTTTACTTCTTCACTTTGAACTTTCTTTTTGTCAAATTACACTACTATATTTTACCATTTCCAATTTCCATAAAAAAATACCAGAGTAAGATGACAAAATAAAGGTGTCAGTCTCATTATGCAATGTCTCGGTTGTTTAAATTGTCTTATGTGGAATACAATAATCACTTCTGCTCATACGGTTAAATAGACTTGTCTTATGTAGACAACTTTGTTAAATTTTAGTATTAAATATATAGTCACTGGCATGCAGCAAAGGTTTATGCAGCATAACAATTGGTCTGCACATACCTTTTATTAATTTAGTTTTTGACAGAGACCCTTTTTGGATCTTGTGAAGTAGTTTTTTCCTAGTACCAAGGATGCCACCAATGGGCCCATATGATACATGAAGTCTAGTGTTATACTCAAAAAGTCACAAATAACACAATTAAATAGGCTGAGTGAAAGAAATCATAAGATGATTCAAACAAAGCAGAAGGAAACATGTTATCCTATACATGAGTTGCATCACAACAAAATATTGTTTGTACCAACCTCTTCATAACTACTACATGATAAATCACTTGACCTTTTTTTTTCTTCTGAATAGCAAGAGGAGGATACTCTCTAATGGATGCAGCTGAAAAGCAAGATGACCACAATACCCTGGCATCACAATTCAGTTCAATGCTACTATAAAAGGATGTGTATATTATTAACTTGAAAACCTAAAAGATCACACCATATATAGCAAGCATAACATTTACAGTGGCAATCCATCTCAAATAACATCCAACATCTCAAATAAAATCTTTTACTTTGACTAAAAGATATTCAATAACAATATCTAATTTTCTTCTTCTTCATTGCATCCATTGTTTGACACACTCCCTTGATCAGATACCTACAATATAACATAATAGTTAGTTGATAATATATTTAATAAAAAAATCATACAAATAAATTTAACAATTATTACTGATGATCGTTGAAATACTACAAATTGTGAAGGCAATGAGCCTTGATGATTTTGCAACAAAAGTGTCATCATTGCCTTCATTTCACTGACTTGTGATGTCAATGAAGATACCTATAACAGAAAATTTATTTAAAAAGTAAGAAATATGATATCTAACATGTTAATCTTAAAAGGAACAAACCAAGTAAATATTTATTAAATATTCATTAACCTGAGATTGTAATTGAACATTAGAAGAAGTCAGTGAAGAGACCTATAACAGAAAAATTTATTTAAAAAGTGAGAAATATGATATCTAACATGTTAATCTTAAAAGGAACAAACTAAGTAAACATTTGTTAAATATTCATTAACCTGAGATTGTAATTCAGCATTAGAAGGAGTGGATGAAGATGATCCACTATGAGAACGAGCATGAACTCCAAAGACTTTAGATGGACAAGGACCCAAACCTAGACCGCGAACACGTCCACTATGCTCTTGGCTTCCTAAAACATGAGCCAATGAATCTGAACTTGATATTTCTTTTGATTGAGACGGTGTTGTAGATTCATATGCTTGAATTTTTTCCTACATACAAGGGAAAAAGGATGGAAACAGTGAAATAATGCTTAGGTTTGAAACATTCGATGGCTAATCTCTGGTCTATTATTCCAGTTTGGTATATATCAGTGGGTTTTCATCAGCAAGAAAAATGTTATTTAAATGATTTAGTAATTTCCCTTCTCATTTGAGGCCATTTTTCTTCTGTATGTTCTTGTGCAATCTTGATTAGTTTGTTTATCTGGTTGCCTCTTGATTTTGTTGTTGTAGCTTCATCCCAATTTTGCTGATGCATGGTGAAAACTATTAATAGCTAGTGCATACATGCGAAAAGGAAGACTCAATGAAGTAGCCCAGTGCTGTCGTCAAGCACTTGCTATTAATCCTTTAATGGTATTTTTTTATTGTTTGATGATCAGTAGCTTCTCATGCTAAGTAGAAAGCATAGAGTTTAACCTTTTACTCTTTCCTTCTCATGCTAAGTTGAAAGCATAGAGTTTATGTATTTGCTTTCTATTGCACTGCAGGTTGATGCCCATAGCAACTTGGTAATTTAATGAAAGCTCAAGGCTTGGTGCAAGAAGTAAGTCCTTACGTTTGATATTGTTTAAATGATGTTTTTGATTTTTTAAGACCTCTTCTGCCACTATGCCAGTTACCCAGGGTCTAGGTGTACCACATCTTACTGTCAGAGTTACTCTAGTTTCTTTACCCTAACATTGGTTCTTGGGTTATATGATTATCTAATGGATTCCCTGGGGAGAATGACAACGTTAGTTATTCTCTGGGTCATAACCATCTTCCATTTTCTGTCTAGCCAGATAAAATTAGTAAAAATAGATGTATACTGGTTTGGAAGCAAGATGCACCAGAAATAATGTCACAGTTCAGCAAAATCAAAGGTAAAGCATACTCACACAGAACAAAGATTGGAACTTAATTATGCTTGGTCAGTTGTTTAGGTATATAACTAAACCAATCACAGAACAAAGATTGGAACTTACACCAATTTCCCTTGCCTCATCATTGACAAAAGATCCATTGGCCTTTTTATGGGTAGCTATCCAAACTTCTCCTCTGCTAACTTTGTGCCCACATTCTTTTTCCTATGAAAATTAACAAATGCTTATTAGGTGTCATAAATATTATGAGAAACAGAAAATTGAAGATAAATAATAATGCTTCACCATTTCTTCCCTCTTCCTTGCAATGCTCTTGGATCCCCTGTGTGAGCAAGAATTTGTTTTCTCCTATTATGCTTATTTTTAAGGGCAATCTCCTAGCATTGTGATAAAAAAAAAGTTATTAAATCATTAACAAAATTTTATGAAAAGAAATATAGGTTTTACCTTTGTTCTTTCATCAAGTCGATAATCAATAAAAGATGCCCAATGATCTCTATCCATGCCTTCTGGAGCCATGGCAATCAATTCTTCTCTGGTACGTGTGCCATCATCTCTTTGGTTCCACAATTCTTGCCGGCAATCTCTCCATTTATGATTTAGTGCTTTCAAGATATAACTGATTTGAATATCAGAATTCACTGCAAACTTTGCCTTCAAAACAGATTTAATAAAAAATTAACAAACAATTACCAAATAAATTAATTGTGAATGCCTTCTTTAAATGGTATTCTAAATTTACATTACTTACTTGAATGGTATTTTGAATTATGTCTTCTTTGTAGTCTTTGGGAATCTTCTTCCAACTAGAATAACAAATTGGGAATACCTTAAAGCTTCTAGCAATACTTCCCAAAAATCGATTCAATAATTCTCCACCATCTCCAATCGGTTGATACTCCTCATTCCAATGTACAATAATCCTTTCATTTTGAGGCAAATTCCAAACATCATTTGTTTTTAAGTGTTTGGAAGTCATCTTACATTGGTCATCTGTGAAGAAATAAAATTTGTGTCAAATACCCTTGTGTCAAAAAACTTCAACAATAAATATTCATATAAGTAACATAATGCAAGCATTAATATGTTGAACTTGTGTCTTACCAATAACATCAACCAACCATGCTCCCTTGTGTGTTGGTGGTCTTTCTTGTTCATGAGTATCATGATTTTCATCTTGTTCATGTTCATATTGTACATGAGAATTGCCTCCAACTTGAGGTGGTGAATGAAGAGCATCTTCATTTGAGGGCTACACAAGGTTCATGCATCAAGAATGAGCTTCAAATTGTAATGAATCTCAGGAAGTCCTCAGCTTCAGCATAAAGGTCAAAGATAAATAGAACACTTACATTAACTTGAAAAAAAAATTCATTTGAGGATGGAATAGGAGTAGGAGTGCATGTGCTTTGGACTTGAGGGGCAGATAGAGAAGGAGAGGATTGGACTTGAGGAGCAGCACTTTGAGTTGTTGGTGGATGATTAACAATATGACCCCATGTGCTTTGCTGTGTATGATGTTTTGTCTCCTTCTTCTTAATTGTCATTTTCTTCATTTTCAGGTGGTCTACAAACAATTACATAAATAAAAGTTAAACCACCTGTATAAGATATAATAAAGAAGAAAATAAACAGAATAACAACATATATAATAACTAACAATTAAAATTAAAACCTTGTTAATGGTATATTTTTTCATCATCTGGAAATAAAATTTCTAAGTTTTGTTGTTGAAACGGTTCACATTCATGAAATTTGTCAACATCATCTTCACCCATGTTGTACAAGTCTCTAGGCTTTATATGTACAGGAATGCACCAATTTTTATCAAACTCATCATCTACATAATATACCATTTGTGCTTGTGATGCTTGAATGTATGGTTCATCATCATCATTATCACCGGTATGAATCAAGCGTCCAAAACATACACTTGTAAATCCCAACTCATCAGTCACAATCCCCCTAGAAGTAGTTGTATTAGCCCACATACATTTGAACAACACAACTGAGAAACGACCATGGTAGTTTATTTCAATTATGTCCACTAATCGACCATAATAAGGCACACCTCCAAATTGCATTTGATTATCACTACTACTTGCATAACTCCTTGTCCCAAATGTACCAAACACTCCACTATTTTGTGTTTTAAGCCATAAGTCACGCTCCAAGATCCTAAACTTGAATCCGTTAACATTGTAGGCACTATATCGCTTTGCAATATCAATTGGACCCATGGCTAAGAATTTGAAATCAGTTGAGTGAAGGCTAGTTGAGTCATTCCTTATCTAAAAGGGAAAAAAAATAACACGTCAAAGTCAATTATCAATTATAACATAGAATGAAACCAATCATCAATGGACCCAATATACATACACGACGTGAAAACCAATCTACAAATTCCCTATGAACTCTCTTGTCTATCAAAGATGATTGTCGACTCCGACTTCTCAATTGTCTTCGTATAGTGTCTCTAAATTCCCTACACGAAGTGTCCAAATTATAAATAGTTACTTTCTAATAAAAGACTAATTAATAGAATTGATCAAGTGAAAATACTTACTGAAGAAATGGGTCAACTATGGCACTATTTGTTAGAATATGACGATGTGCCTGTAACTTTTCCTTTGCGGATAGAGTGAAATAAGTGAAACCTCCAACTGGTTTTCCGATCGGTGGGAATAAAGTGCTTACAGTACAAGAGCCAATGCTTGGTTCATCATTAACACGACGCAATCTATTAAACACAGTCTCAATTCCATCTAAGTATCTAGAACAAAAGGTTAAGCACTCTTCAGCCATGTAACCTTCAGCTATTGAGCCTTCAGCTTGTGCCTTATTACGCACATAAGACTTCAATTTTCCCAAGTACCTTTCAATAGGATACATCCATCGATATTGGACAGGTCCTCCAAGCTTGGCATCTTCTACTAAATGCACAATCAAATGAACCATCACTGTGAAAAAAGAAGGAGGGAATAACATCTCCATGTGACACAATGTGAGGACAACTCTATCTTGTAATTGGACAAGTTCATCTATCTTCAAAACTTTATTACATAATTGTTTAAAAAAAGAGCATAGATCAATCAAAATAGACGAGACTTCTTTAGGGAGTGTCTTTCTTATTGCCAAAGGTAGAAGTTGCTCCATCAACACGTGTGAGTCATGACTTTTTAGTCCTCCAATCTTGCGTTGTTTGACATCAACGCATCTACTGATGTTACTTGAGTAACCATCAGGTACAGTTATATTCTTCAAAGTTTTTAGAAACATATCCTTATTTGCATTTGACAATGTATATATAGCAGGAAGATATCTACCATTCTCGTCAGGCCACAAATCTGGTCTTATACCCCAAAGTTGTAAGTCCTTTCTTGCCTTTAGATTGTCTTTGCATTTATTATTTGTACTATCATTCAACAATGTAAACAATATATTGTCACAAACATTTTTTTCAATGTGCATAACATCCAGATTGTGGTGCAATAAGTTATCTACCCAATAAGGAAGGTCAAAAAGTATACTTTTCTTTCGCCATTGTAGAGTCTCTACCTTAGGACGATCAACTCTGTGTTGTCTTTTTGACCTTTCTTCAACTATAGGTTCTTTCCCAAATTCAACATGAACATTACCAAGTTGTTGTAAGATATCATGACCTGAGATTGCCACTGGTTGGCTTCTATTTTCAATAGTTCCATCAAACCTCATATGAGCCAATCTAAACCTATGTCTTCCATCTAACCACCGACGATGACTTATAAAACAAAATTTCCCACCTTTGACAAGCTTCTTAGGAGTAGTGTCAAAGTTACATCTCGGACATGCCAATCCTGTATGTGTGTTCCACCCAGATAAGGTTCCAAGTCCTGGAAAGTCACTAATAGTCCACAATATGGCTGCACGCATATCAAATACTTCATTCCCATATGAATCAAAAGTTTTGATGCCAGTGTTCCACAACTCCTTCAACTCTTCTATTAATGGTTGTAAGTAAACATCAATATCGTTGCCCGGTGCTCGCTTTCCAGGAATGATCATGGAGAGAATGAATGAACTTTCTTTCATACACATCCAAGGAGGAAGGTTGTATGGTATGAGAACAACTGGCCAAATACTGTGGTTGGTGCTCAAGTTGCCATATGGATTGAACCCATCAGTAGCTAAACCGAGTCTCACATTTCGAGGGTCTAAGGCAAATTGAGGGTGCATAAGGTCAAATTTCTTCCATGCTTCAGAATCTCTTGGATGTCTTAACATGCCTTCATCCGTACTTTTTGATGCATGCCATCTCATATGCTCAGCTATTTTAGATGATAAAAACATCCTCTCTAATCGGGGCTTCAAAGGAAAATACCTTAACACCTTTGCAGGAATCTTCTTTCGCTTATTAAGAACAACATCATCACCAATTGTATTTCTCTTTTTTGGCTTCCATCTTGATGTCTTACATTTCTTACAAGAATCTCTATCTTTGTCTTCTCCAACATACAACATACAATCATTCGGGCAAGCATCAATTTTGGTGTAATGAAGACCAAGCTTGTTAATGACTTTTTTGGCTTCATAGAATGAATTTGGAATTCTAGCATGTTGAAATGCATCTGCTAGCAACTCTAGTATCATGGACATAGCTTTGTCACTTATTCTGCATAGACATTTGATGTGATACAACTTCACCAAGAATGAAAGTTTCGAATATTTATCACATCCTTCATATAAACTTTGTTGTCCATCTTGCATTAATTCAAAGAAATTTGTCCCATCATGACTTCTAGTATGGCTTGACTCTGCACCCATCTCGTCATCATCCGTCATGTCGTTGTTAGAGCAATGATCTGCAAATACATCATTAATCATTCCGCACATATTATCATTAATTTCAACTCTTCCACCATCTTCTTCGGCCATTACTTGAGGAGCTTCAGCTATTACTTGAGGCGCTTCGTCATTTACTCTTCTCTCCCCGTGTAGAAGCCACACTGTATATCCTTTTGGAAAAGGTTTAATAATCAAGTGATCATATACTTCTTCACGACTTTGCCATTTCTTAAATTTGCATTTCTGACATGGACATATTATCTTTCCCCTAACACCACTATTAGTGAATGCAAAGTCTAAGAAGGTATTCAACCCTCTCATATATTGACTTGTATTTCGAGGCATGTCTATCCATGATTTATCCATCTGTTTATGCCAAGAGGATTAGAAGGTTAGAATAAGATTTATCCATTAAAACTAAGTCTTATACCAAATTAGTTCTAAATTTGAAGACTAAAATAGTCTCACTTACTTATGGAATTGAAGAATTCAAAACTAAGTAGTTCCCCTACTTAGTTATGAAATTGTTGCCTGAAAGAATTTAATACTAAGTAGTACACCTACTTAATATTAAAAGTAAATGATGAATGAATAACACACTAAGTTATTTAGGTGTTTAAAACATAGTTGAGAATGTAATTGTATGAAAATTAATTCAGGTGTTTAAAACAGATTAAGAAATTAAAGTTGGAAAAAAGGACCCAGTGTAGTCATGCCCTGAAGGTCAGAAGTGGTATCAACTGGTTTTCTCCAACATAAAGGAAGATTTGTCCTGAATAATTTAATGAAAACAATTCATATGAATCTTATGACAGGTAATTAAAAGCAATGCACGTGCAGTGAATTTTAGTGAGAATAAAAGAAAACCTTCTCTGCTCCAATATTGAATAATCAATTTCTGCAATGATGATAGCCTCGTCGTGTTCTATAGTAGCCAGAACTTCTCCAAACTGCAATGATGAAATCAATTACCACTATATAGCTGTGTAGTGTATATACAGGAACTGAAATGAATAAGAAAAATTACCATTATAATTTTGATTCAAAATTTCAAATATCAATAAAGTGACTAACTCTACTTTTCTCCTGTTTATTCCAGCAACCAATAAATATACTGTCTACTGGATAGTTACTAACTTTATCTCTTACCTATGTACTCCCGCCCTATATTACAGTTATTTCCCCATTACAAGGCTAATGCTATTAATAAATCCTATATTATAGTGGTTTACTTAATTTTCCTAAATATCCAAACCTAAAAGAAGAAAATGCTTTTTCCTTAAAAATCAACACCGCATAAAAATGTTTTCACTCCACTCAGAAATAATATATATATATATATATATATATATATATATATATATATATATTCAAGTAGGTTATTTTGTTGAATCCTTTGTCCAATTTAATAGAACTTAATAATATTTTATAACATATATTTATTTGAGGATCTTATGATTTTGTTTTGTACTCGATATTCAACTGACTCTTGATGTATGAATTTGTTAGGATGTAGCCATACATTCAATTCAAAGGGGGTGATTTTGGTTACACTTCTTACATACCTTTGGATGAACTTTGGAACTCTAGTCACAGGTTCGTTTTTAATAATACTTGTATAATTAAAGCTCATATATTGGTTCATATGTTAGAGCATGATAAACAAATTGAGAAATCAGTGAGGAACATCGACAATAAGCTTGTTGAAAGCATTGAAAATCATTCACTCATGGAAATGATTTCAAGTTCATCGTTTGGTGAGGTGCTGGATTTTAGGGGCATAGGAAAAGTAGAAAAAGATTTTATTCCTCTATTGGAAGATGTTTGTTCCAGATATCCCTCACTTCTGGATAGTAACAAGTGCAGAAGTCAAAGATTTATTGAATGGGCTTTAACAGCTTTGGGTAGAGTTCTTCATTTTCTCAACACTAAAAAAGTGAGAGATATGGACGATGATGCTTGCAATCATCTCCAAACTTTATGGGAGGAACTTCTCACCTTTGGATTTGATTTGGTATGGCTGAAACCTCATGTTCAATCTACCTTAGATATGAAAACTTGTGTTGGAAGAGTTCTATTAACGGCTGTTTGATCTAAACCAGAATGCTAGGAATTTTAGCTCTAGTAAAAAAGACAGTACTATTCACGGTTCTGCTTCACCAGCACTAGACTTGAATCACAAAGAAAGAATTAACAGCAGCAAAGAAGCCACAAAGAAGAGTGTAACTCCATTTTTTGACTTGAACCAGATATCGGTAATTAATGGCACATGTTGTTTATATCGGAAGTCATTGTTTATGTTTAGTTGAAGTAATGCTCATAGTTTTCTCCTGTTTTGGGTGGTGTGATGCAGAGAGAAGAAGAAGAGTTGCAAGGCAACAATGAGCCCATGAGGATTGAAGAATAAAAGAGAAGTACACAGAGAGTTGGAAGTGATGAGCAGCACAACGACATCAAGCTCTCAGCTTGTAGAAGTGTTGGCGATGGAGCAAATAGGGCAGGGAAGAGGAAGATTTCATGGCAACAACATCAATCAGTAGGCCAATTTTTAACTAGCTTAGAAGATTTTGGCCATATTAAAGAAGCTAATTTTTATGGTCATGAACAATCCACATGCCACTTAATGATGAGAAGTGAGAAGTGAAAATTAACCATCAAAGCTACTTCAACTCAATCAATTCCAGAGTCAAAATTAACCATCAAAGCAGAACTAAACATATAAGCATTCACCTAATATCACATTAGCTCGTATAACGTCAATATTTCAAAAATATACTAAATCGAAAATTCTAAAAATGAACTAGATTAATCAAGTAATTAAATATAAAAATGACAAAATGAATTGATTCAATAAAGCAGAAGGAGACTTGAAACGGCCAAACCCTCGTCGGAATGACGGAATGAATTGATCTGAGAGAGACTGCGTTCGTAGTTGGACAGATCGAGGAAATCGTCGCGCTTGAAATAGACCTTGACGAGTACCAAACCCTCGTCGTGTTTGCACTGAATAGACTTGAAGAAACGGCCGCGACCTGACACCTCCTTCAGAACCAGATTGTACGTCGACGGCAGAAGACGAACCCTCCTTCAGTACTTTAGTTTAAATCGGAGAGCACGAACAATGTCAAATAGGAGAAGACGAACACGAAGCAAGCAGAAGAAGATTGTGGTACCGGGGGAAGGATTTGGGAGAAATTTGACGGAAGGCACGGATGACTGAAGGCGCAGATCCGCAGAAGGAGATATGGGTTGGGTGGAAAATTTTAAAAAATAATTAAAAAAACTACCTGCGGTCTAAACCGCAGAAATTGTTCGGGGTTTCTAAACCGCCGATAAATATCCCCTTTTAAAAATATTTATTTTTGTAGTGTAATTGCTCCAATATTTGATTATTCACAACATAAAAAATTATATATGAACAAGATGTAAATTGAGTAATATTTTAAATTCAGAAAATCACGATGAGATTGAGTTTATGTAAGGTCAAATTAAGCTAGGTTCAAGTATGACAAGATCACGTTTAGTTATACATAACTTATGTTAGGTCGAGCAAAAGTTGGACTCAAGTCAAGTAAAGTCTAATCAAATCATGTGCACGTTAAGATAGACTAATTGATGAGTGTATATTTATATCTTTATTTAATGTTTAACTTTAAACTTTTAATTGATATTTTATGGTTAAAAAATTAATCTAATTATGCTTTCTAATAATTAGGCTTATTGAGCTTATGAGATAAAAATGTTTTAAAAAGTGCTTTTTAGTTAAACAAAATATTTCATTGGACGTTTTAATGTTCGTTGATGCAACTATAGTTAAATTAAGTTTATTCAAGGTGAAAATAAATTGATTGAAGTTATAAAACACCATCAAATAAGGTCAAAATAAGTTAGTTTCAAAACATTATGTTATACACCTCCTAATTTACTCATACACTAAATCTTATTTAGATGGATCACTCAAAAACCTAATCCACATTGTTTCCTTTATCTATTTCACCCAACCTACCACTCACAAAAATTAACCCCATTCAGATATTACCACGTGTCATGATACATCCTTTATCTATTTCACCCAACCTATCGCTCACAAAAATTAACCCCATTCAGATGTTGTCACATGTCATGATACATCATTTTTATATCTATCCAATCACGAAGAGACGCTTGGCATCTATCCATTATTAACAAATTTGCCCAATTATAGAGTGTCACATGTCCATCATCCTAGCATTCCAAATTTAACCATCCAGAATGTGACATGTCATTATCTTTTCCAAATCATGATCGGTAGTAGAAGAAGACATCAAAGACAAACAACACTAGAAAACGCAGATCAAAAAACGTCTCACCCACCACCCACGATAATGGAGAAAGAAACTTCATTTGAGAGAAATAACAAGTTGTCATGTGACAGATTCTTATTGGATAATTAATAGGTCAAATTTTGGTTAAATATTCATTGTTAGTTAAAGTCTAGTCAAACAAGAGAGGTTAAAATGCAAATATTAATATATTTGAGTTTCTTTACAAATTTGGCCTACATTATTGTAAGGACTAAATTGGAAAATTAGTGTAAAAATTAGTTGTTGATTATTTATCAGATATTTTAAAATAATTTATTTATTTATATCAGTAAATATCAACAAACAATATTTCTCAAATGTTTTTAAAATTATATAAGAAAACCTAGGAAAAACACATCCTAAGAGCTTAAGAATCCTTTAGGAAACCTACTCACATTTTCTTTCAATTAGTTTCTATTTTTATCTTATTTCTACATTTCATGAAATACTAAAGCCTATAGGTTTGATTTTGATGCTAAATTAAAAATGTATTTATTTTTTGAATATTGTTTTGGTTTTCATTTATCTAAGTCTTTTATCTCTGAATCAAGTAAAAAATAATGGTTTTTACATTATATCTATTTAACGAGGTGTTTTAATATATATACATGTTGATCATGTGAGTCTAATAGTTTTTAATTTTACTTGAGAATATACTTTGATTAAATTAAGAGCTTTTATGTGATTGAGAATATACTTTGATTAAGTTAAGAGCTTTTATGTGATTGAATAACTTTTTTTTCAATAATTGAAAATATACTTTAATTAAAGGTAAAAATAACAAGAGTTAATAAAAAATATACTTTGGTTAGTTAGTTTTTTAATTGATAAGAAGACAAAACAATATATATTGTTAAACATAGTATAAATTAATTGAGAATGTATTCTTGTTTAATTTATTATATATAATCTAAAAGGTTAATATATTGAGAATCTATTTTGGATAACAATAAAAACATCAATAAGCTTTTAAGTATTTACTATAATTAATTTGAGATAGAAAATAACAATCAATTGAATAATGATCTATAGATAATCGATGATGAATCTATTTTAAAAAAAATTGTAAAATGAACTATTTTCATTATTATTAATTTTATATCTCTTTTATCTTTTCCAATTTGTTTTCTTTCCTTAATTTATTATTTTATTATTTAATTTTTTATTTATTTTACATATTTTTATTTTCTTATACTATTTTTATTTTATTTGTCTAATTTTTTTATATAATTTTTATAAAAACTAATTTGTTTCAAATTAATTTTATATCTATTGGAAGACAATATAAGATTGATTTTATCTTTTATATATTCTTTTGTTACAATCTTAATAATATTAAAGTTACTATATTTTAGTCATATTATATTTTAGTAATATTAATTTGATTGTATCAATAATAATATTATTAAATTTATTCAAACTAAGTTAGATTAAACTCGAATTTGTTCAAATCTATATTAAATTCAAGTTAAGTCAAATTAAATTGAGATTATGATAAGTTAAATCAAATCAAGTTGAAATTATTGAAAGTTAAATCAGACATACACTAAGTTGATTTGAGTTGAAACAATGAAATACCCCTTGTAAAAATAATTAGGTCAGTTTTACTTATGTCAAACTAGACCCAAACATATTGAATTTGGTTCAAACCTTATAATTAAATTTGAACTAGTAAAGATTAATTATGAAATATTATACAATTGACCAATGTTTATGTATTATTTTGTAAGTTCAGAACTTTTAAAAGACTTGTGTTGAAAAGTATTAAATATTAAATGAAATATTAATTTTGTTGCAATGAACCAATTTCTATTTGGTTTGAAATTTATGAATTAGAACTTTTTCAATTCACTTATTTTAATAAAAACAGCTCTTGCCTTAAATGTAGATGGAGTTAATCCAACAACCAAAACCAAATTGGAAAATTCATTTTAAATTGTGTTAAAATTATAATATCAATTCGAGTGTAAAATAAGTTTAAATTCTAGTCAATAAAAAAAATATTAGTTCATCCTCTCTTTCAACGGAGTCCTTTGGAATAAACTTTTCAATGAATATCATAAATTTGCGTGTAATATGGGATGGACTCTATCTCTGTCAAGATCAGAAAAATGGATAGTCGAATCCAAACTTATCTCAAATTAATAAGTTTATTAAAAGTGCAAAACTTTATTGAAGCAGGCTTCAGAGTTTATCAGTCATGTCATTATCATGTGAATGTGTAGGCCCTTCTAGAGGTTATTGGGCTTGTTTCATGGTTGCGCAAATAATCTTAATGGGTTTGGGCCACTCTAGAATGTTGGCTAGTCTTAAACAGTGACATTTATTTCTTTTCATAATGATAATCACTAATAAATAATAAATAATATTATCTTAAAAAGGTATTTATTTCTTAATTTTATATCTCTTTTCATAATAAATACAAACTAATAAAATAAATTGTATTTATTTCTTAATTTTAAAAAGGTGTGACAATAGTAATTAATTACATCGTCAGCATGTAATTTCACAAAAATTAAAATAAGAATGTACCTAAAATTTCTAAGATTCTCTTAAAATAGAAGAATACCAGATACAAGACCACCCTTGGCAAAACCCATCCCTTATCAAATGTAGAACAAAACTGGGATAGAATCATATAATTACTACCCTGGTGTGCTTTTCAGTGCATTTCTAGCATCATTTCAATAAAAACCCCACCAATTATTACAACTAATTATTCCAGCAATTCCTTTTTCACCAAATAAAAAATTAATGCTGCAGCTTCTTTGTTCTGCAATTTCTTGAACCTGAGTTGCTTTCCCCATTCAAACCATGATGCGATCAGAAAACAATGCATGACATGTTTTCTATCATAAGCAAAAATTATAACCTTAACTTATAGAAATTACATCTGAAACATGAACTTAAACACGGTATATAAAAGTAGGAACAAATAATGAGGAATCCAACTCCAAATATAACAATGTCATCTGAGCATTTTAATTTAACCTTGCACCTATGAATCTGTCCTGCTATCAGACACGAATTAAGAAAAACCACAATAAGGTTTCATCTCACATTTACCTGCATGCTATGTTTCAGTAAGACAGATTTCAAATTCCAATCACTCTGCTAAGTCCAAAACTCTCAGTGCATTAAACAAAATCATGAAGTGAGCACAAGTTCCCAGAAAAAAGAAACATGAAAGCTAGAATCACAGTACAAGATAGTATTCCATCTATATTTTTTTGTCATTACAAATTTAAACAATTAATTAACAAAAAAAAGGGCATTCTAGACTTACAATGCGAAACCCTTCAAGTATTCAGGGTCACGCTTGGCCCGTTCTTGAAACTTCTTGAACCACCGGTCTAAGATATCCATGGGAACAACCAACTTGGACCCATCCACACCGCAAAACGATTGCATGAAATTGAAGAGATTCTCTCCAACCTTCATCGCCAACCCTTCGATTCGCTTCTCCGCCGCCACGTCCAGCGACGGCAACGAGGCCAGATCTTCCACCGACACGCCGATCTTTGCTGAAAGCGGCTGCGCGTCCGCCGTCAGCTGCAGCGTCCCACCAGCGCCGGGCTCCGGCCACGAGAGTGTGAGGACGGCGGAGGGGCGCGCCACCGTGACGGCGCCGCAGAAGACGAAGGGCGATCCTGGCGACTGGATGTAGACGGCGAGCGCTTTCTCCGGCGGTAGGGTGAAGCCGTTAAGGAGGAAGATGCAGAGGTCGCGAACCTGGTCGTACGCCTCTCCTGCACAAGTTAGAGGGTTAGTGAAATTGAAGGGTAATGCGCGGCGGGGTGAGAAATAAAGGTGGGGTTTTGAGTTTAGGGTTGATGTTACCTACGAAAGTGTTCATGTCGAGAACCCAATGGAAGGTGTCGATTTGGGCGAAGGTTGAGATGTCCATGGGGAAGCTCCGGTTCGGGAAAACTACTCCGAACATGTTGATAATCTCTTGCTTCTGTTCCCTCCAATCAAATTTGAGTTTCTTCACCAAACATTCAGTGATGTCTTGCACTGTGAAGAGTTCGTGTGTTTTTCTAAGGAATTTTAGAAACAGAGAAAGATCACGGCGTCTCTAGAACATTCTGGATATACATGAGGACATATTCGTCTTTTTAAAGGAAGAGTCATGGAAGAATTGTGGGCAGGGTAAATGGAAGAGAATGGACTGAGGTGTTGTTTAGTATGAGAGATGAAGAAGTGGAAGTGAATGAATTTAAAAAGAAAAATTTAAACAAATTAAATGGATGCAGTACATAAAAAAATTCTAATAGATAAAAATAAAATATTATACTTTTGTTTTTATGATTTAAGAGTACTATAAAATAAAGATTTGGTGAGTTTATTAAAGTTTTTTTTGTAAATATTCTAAGTTTTAGTTTTTTTGTTGGGATCTTTCTTGAACCCATTTGTTTTTTCTCTCTCTCTATATATATATATAGAGTTTCTCTCGGTTGTATTATAACACAAGAATATCAAAATACTTTGAGGTGAGTTTTGTTTTCTTATTTTGGTGTTTTGTATTTTCTTCGATTTGTTTCTCTTTTTCGTTTTTCTCTACTCATTAACGTTTTCTGTAAACGAGTTTCACGTTTTTCTTTTCTGAGCTTTCAGATGGTTCCTTCGTTTTTCATTTCTCTCTGCTGATACCAGACTGCCTCGAGGCAGTGTTTTATCAAAAGATATTTTCATCTTCTGTTAGGCTCACAGACTAGGCCTCGTTTCAAGACATTGGGCCTATTTTAATATGGCATCAGAGCAGGTTCGGTGCCTGTTCTGTCCCTACTTCCGTTGTGCTTAAAATCTTGTTGGGTTCTTAGTGTTTCTTTTGGTTCTTCTAGTCATCATGCAGAACGCTGATCAACTCAATAACCCCTCCAGCCCTTTCTATCTCCATCTTGGAGAAAACCCAGGTATATCCCTCATTTCACAAGTTTTGAATGAATCTAATTACACTTCTTAGAGTAGAAGTATGAGAAGGGCCCTCCTTTCCAAGAATAAACTGAAATTCATTGATGGAGGGATCAAGAAACCTAATAAAGATAACCCCATTTTTTATTCTTGGGAAAGGAACAACATGATGGTATTGTCATGGATAATCAAGAGTCTCTCATCTCAAATAGCTGAAAGTGTTGTGTATGTGGAAGATGCCCGTGAACTGTGGGAAGAATTAAAGGAGAGATTTTCTAAAGGTGACCATTTCAAATTCTCATATTTACTACAGGAAATACATTCTATTAGACAGGGAGAAAGGAGTGTTAGCCAATATTTCATAGATTTGAAGATTTTATGGGAAGAATTAGAATTTCTTAGGCCCATTCCATGTTGTAGCTGCAAGATCCCCTGCAGTTGTGATCTTTCTAAAGCTTCTCACTACAGAGATATGGAATATGTTATTTGTTTCTTGAAAGGATTGAATGAGTATTATGGTACTGTTAGAATGCAGGTATTGTTGATGGAACCTCTACCCAGCATCAACAGGGTCTTGTCTCTTATTATACAGCAAGAAAGACAGGGAAACCATGAGACAGGGTCTATTAATCACAATGAAATCAAAGTTTTAGCCAGTACTGCAGAAAGACAAAACAAGTACTTTCTCAATATTGTAGATGATTGTAGTAGACATACGTGGGCTTTTCTTATGCACAATAAGGGACAAACTAGAGAATTGTTGCAGAATTTCATTGTTAAAATTAAGACCCAATTTGATAAAAATATTAAGGTCATTAGTGTTGAGATTGTTGACAACACAAAATCTATATCAATCTAGTTTTTGATGATGACAACACTTTGCTTAATAACAGTAACACATGTTGCTACATTACATGTTCTCATGCTGTATTGATTGTTATATCTGTTGAACATGTTTGATGTAATGTGTTGTATGTTCCTATGATGATTGTTTGATATATTTGTGGAACATGCTTACAAGCTTATGTGCTATGTGAAATGCTTTATTAAATATGTTTTGCTGCACATTGTTTAAAGTGAAAAACCACAAGCACTTTCATGAACTTATAACTGTGTGACAAAGTTATAGTACAGTCGACTACATTATTAATGGATTCGACTATGCTAAAATCTTTGTACAGATTTTGAGAATCAGTGTTGTGTGATGTTTTGAGGTGAAAATAATTTCAAAGTGTTTTTACTTGTGTCAGTCGACTTTGTCTGGTGTACATTCGACTGTGTTTCTGATCTGATTTGGAATTTTGTTATGTTAACACGCTCCAACGGCTATAATTTTAAAAGTTAGTTAAGCATTGTTGACTTGGTCAACTGTATTAAATGTGTGTTGATTTTCGTTGACTGAGAGCTACTATGTTGACTATCTGTTATAACTGTAATAATGCAGTCGACTGAATTAGTAGTCTATTCGACTGAGAAACAATCTGATAGACAGAAATCTATAAATTGGCTTAACACGATTTGTTTAGAGACTTTTGATGATCTAACATTTTCATTCTTGTTTCAGATTGAATTCTCTGTGATTATAGCTCCAAGAATTCTCCAAGAAGACGGTGGTGATCTTTCTTGAGAGAGATTCAAAGGGAGATAGCTTGCACACTCATTGACTGATCATATACTGCACAAAGAAGGTGCTTCTGGGTTGATCACTTCAAGCTTGGCATCCTGTGAAGACTGCTGGGAATTGGACCTATTGTGATACAGGGGTTTCACGTTGAGGATTGTTCAACATGGTTTCAGATTGCAGAAGAGGGGATTCTTGCTGCAAGTTTGGTTTTTGTTGTTGCAGCTATATTTTGGTTTTTGGGTTAGAGAGGAGATTTATATTTTTGACGTGAGGTCTTCTATAAATTCCTTGTTGTAAAATCCGCAACCATTATAGTGCATTTGCTTCTTGGGTTGGAACGACACTGGATGTAGGCATTGTTGGCCGAACCAGTATAAAAACCAGCATTTGATTTTCTCTATCCCTGCACTCTTTATTTCAGTCGACTTTACTATTTTCGCAGTCAACTACGTTTTTCCGCAGCATATAAATTTTCATTACTTGCATTTCAAGAAAGTGTAAAAAGCTTTGTACTTTTGATAAAAGATTGCGAAAAGATTTTGTTTTTGAAACAACACCAATTCACCCCCGCTCTTGGTGTAAAACTGAAGCCTACCTGTTTCCTAACAATTAGAACTGACAATGGGCCAAAATTTAACTGCCCCAACATTCTTAATTCCTATGGAATAGAACATCAAAGAAGCTGTGTGGAAACCCCACAACAAAATTTTGTTGTGGAACGTAAACAGCAACATATCCTAAATGTTACCCGTAACTTACTTTTTCAATCTAAGATCCCTAATGTTTACTGGTCTTATGCTTTATCTCATGCTATATACCTAATAAATAGACTTCCTTCTCCTATCATTAAAGATAAAACCCCTTATGATGTTTTACACAATTATCCTCCTACTTATCTTAACTTGAAAGTTTTTGGCTGCTTGTGTTTTGCTTCTACTTTAGAAAATAATAGGAATAAGCTTGACTCTAGAGCTAGAAAGGGTATTTTCCTAGGCTACAAAAATGGTATAAAGGGCTACATCATACTTGACATTAATAGTAGGGAAATTTTCATTAGTAAGAATGTTACCTTTTATGAAGATATTTTCACATACAAAGGACAACAGAATGATAGGACTTACTGCAATGAAAGTGAAGAAGGAATACATTTCCTGGATAATCTGTCCTACAACTATGAGAAGAATTTGGCCGAAAATGGAGGAGGTGATCAAATCCCTACTAAGGACATCAATGTCAATAATGGTGATGTTGATCCCATAGAGTAGGAAGATTCTCAAGATCAAAGAAGGTCAAACAGAACCAAAAGGACTCTTGGATACCTAAAGGACTACATACTTCAGGTTGATAAGCCCTCATCTACTTCCCTATGCACCAAAAACGGTTTGAAAACACCTTTCCCTATCACCAATGTCCTATCTTACCAATCTTTATCTGATAAGCATCTTAAATATACTCTAGCTGTAACAGCCAGCAAAGAGCCCAGTTCTTATGATGAAGCTAGAATCAGTCCTGAGTGGACAGATGCCATGCAAAAGGAAATCAAGGCTTTACACGATAATGGTACTTGGTTCCTAACTCAACTTCCTCCCGGGAAGAAGACTATTAGGTGTAGATGGGTATACAAAGTTAAGCATAAGGTTGACGAGACTGTGGAACGGTATAAGGCCAGATTGGTTGCTAAAGGTTACACCCAACAAAAGGGAATTGATTTTTTGGATACCTTTTTTCCTGTTGCTAAACTTACTACTGTTAGATTACTTCTAGCTCTTCCTGCCTCAAGAAACTGGTTTCTACATCAACTTGATGTAGATAATGCCTTCCTACACGAGGACTTAAATGAGGATGTTTACATCGATCCTCCTCCTGGTTTGAACACTAACATTAAAGGACAGGTTTGTAAATTGGTCAAATCCCTTTATGGCCTAAAGCAGGCCAGCAGACAGTGGTTTGATAAATTGTCTACTTTTCTTATTTCTGCTGGTTATGTTGAATCTAATTCTGACCATTCTCTTTTTATCAAGAAAGCTTCAACAAGCTTCACAGCACTGCTTGTATATGTAGATGACATTGTCTTAACAGGGGACACTATGGATGAAATTAGTCATATAAAGACTCTACTGCATCACCAGTTTCAGATAAAGGACTTGGGAGAACTCAAATACTTTTTAGGATTTGAAGTTGCTAGGTCCAAGAAAGGTATACACCTCTGCCAGAGAAAATATGCTTTGGATATTCTTGAAGAAACTGGAATGATGGGAAGCAAACCATGCTCTACAACGTTTCTAACCGATACTAGTTCCCGATACTAATTCCCTATACAAGACTGAGAACTATATGGATAATCCTAGTGCCTATCGAAGATTGATAGGGAAGCTCTTTTACCTTACCAATACTAGACCTGATTATGTTTTACTGTCAATCTTTTAAGCCAATTCATGTAGAAACCTACTAATTATCATTATCAGGATTTGCAGCACATCCTTCGTTATGTGAAGTCCAGTCCCTCAAAAGGGCTCTTCTTTCCTTCCAATTCTGATGTCCAGATCAAAGGTTTCAGCGATTCAGATTGGGCAACCTGCCCTAACATGAGGAGATCCACTACTGGGTACTGCATATTTCTGGGCTCCTCCCTTTTCATGGAGATCAAAGAAGCAAAGCATTGTCTCCAGGTCCTCTACAGAAGCAGAGTATCGTGGCCTAGCTGGCACTGTTTGTGAAATACAGTAGCTTCACTATCTTCTTCAAGATTTTCATGTTCAACCTACTGCTACTGCGGTTCTCTATAGTGACAACAACTCTGCCAGGCATATCGTCCACAACCAGAGTTTCCATGAGCGAACCAAGCACATCGAGCTAGATTATCACGTTGTGAGGGAGAAGATTCAAGCTAAACTTCTGCATCTTCTCCCTATTCATTCCAAAGAACAACTATTTGACGTTTTAATCAAATTTCCACCGCACTCGTTTTAGGTCCATCATTCCCAAGCTCGGACTGGTGAACATCCACCATCCAGCTTGAGGGGTGGGTATTAAAGTTTCTATTTTGTAAATATTTTAGGTTTTAGTTTTTTTGTTATGTTTTTCTGTTGGGATCTTTCATGAACCCGTTCTTCCTTTCTCTCCCGAAATCTATACATATACATAGAGTTCCTCTCGGTTGTATTGTAACACAAGAATATCAAAACACTTTACTGAATAAAAGACGTGAGCTTTGTTTTCTTACCTTGCCGATCTGCTTCTCTTTTTCGTTTTCCTCCACCCATTGACGTTTTCTGCAAACGAGCTTCACATTTTCCTTCTCTGAGCTTCCAGATGGCTTTTTCGCTTTTCATTTCTCTCTGCTGACACCAGACTGCCTCGAGGCAGTGTTTTATCAGAAGATATTTTCATCTTCTGTTGGGCTCACGGACTGGGCCTCGTTTCAAGACATTGGACCTATTTTAATAGCCATAATAGGATGAATAAAGACTTGCCTTTGAAAGCCTGCCAGAAAGCTTTCCTTTCGTCTGCTTCGGAACAGAAATCACCAACATTCATAGGTAGGGAGTTGGACTGAGGTCTCCCTATTTGAGGTAATGATGTGGACGACCTCAGGGAATTTTTCAATGAAAATAGCTCCCTTAGAAGTGTTGGTGCACTTTCACATGGGTCATGGGGTAATATCCTTAGTATTAGATGCATCGTTAGGTTGTGCCGAGTCAAATCAACTCCGTTTTTTTTCCGTTGCAGAAAGGAGATCCCTCCCCCCCCCGCTTTCAAAAATGATGAAGATGAAGTTAGCGGAGCTGCAGGTACTATGGATCCTCTGACTCCCAATCGGGTAGCCTTCCCAGGTCTCACCGGTCTTGCCTGTAGGTCATGATGTGCCTCGAGATGGCCGTCTCCCGTTCCCCTAACGGTGGGGAATCTGCTCCCAGGTCGTCGCTTGCATCTTATGGCCCTTCCTTGAGGTACCTTTTGAAGGTAGGGAGTGTGACAACGTATAAGCTTCCCCTTACTCCACTCCATAGGCCTTCTCATCAATTGCAATTTAAAATTAGATGTTGAAATTAAATTAAAATAAGATTTTAACTATTAGTTTTGTAATTGAAAGAATTAAAAAAAGTGAATATTTGTTTTCTTTAGCTGTCCACATTTGCAAATTTATGCTTAGGGATTCATGTAAAGTAAAAGTAAAGAAATATACTGTGTAATTACGTAATGGTAAGACATTTAAGTAAAAGCATCTAAAATCAACACTTGCAAATTTCTTTTTTACATTAAGGATTTTTTTTTCTCGTAAATTATCAATTTCAAGCATCATTAATCTATTGAAATGGACACACATTACCCTTGTCGTTACGTTACATGTGTATGAATAGAAAATATGTTAAAGTGAATACTTGTTTAACATGAGAATATTATAAATGTTATTAGACTATTTTTTATAATGGATTATTGAGCTCTCGTTATAAGAAATGATAAGATTATACTAAATTTGTTTTTCTCTTTTTATGAATAAAAATTGTTTAAGAAATATTGATCAATATTTTAAGAACGAAACATTTAATATTATATAATATGAATATATACAGTGATATATAAAATCATGATGATTGGTGTGAGATTGAAATGTCTCAATAATTGTAATGATAATAGGCTTAAGTACAAATGATGATTAATTGGTCTTGTTATGATGTAGTAAAATGAATTCTTTCTGATCATGTGAAAGAAAATGAGTTAAGAATATGATAAATTACGTGGAGTTGAATCAATTAAGAAAATTGGTGAGTGGTTGTATATTATCAATTGAATGAAATAAATTCAAAGTTTAAATCCTATGGTATGGGGTTATTTTTAGTATTTGGGATTGGTATTATACATTTTATGGTGATGATGATAATTGAGTGTAAGAACATTGAGAGGAAGTAAGTGGATAAGGTAAAAATATTAAGTTTACATTTTAGCGTTATTATAGGTACACAAATTTATGGTCAAATTATTATGTCACTAGGCGACATTGAAATAGAGAGCTCTAGATTTTGATTTTTATTGTGTGCAAGTTTGGTGTCCTTGGGCGACATGTGAGTCTAAGTTGTTCTAACTAAGTTAGAAAATGATTCGTTAGGAGACTTTGACTTTTTGTGTAGGTTTTGCCAAGTGAGATGTGGGATGTTGGACATTGTTTGTGTGTGGATTATGGTATTAATCTTATCATATTCTTAATTATACATTTGTTTTTCTTTGAGTGATCCATTTAATAGTTATTATCAATTTGTTTCTAATACACATTGAGTTATTTTTACTTCTTTATAATATTTTTATTTGTTGTTTATTTTTATCATGTTGAATACTATTTTGATATTTTTTGTACAATAATTTTATAATATAATAATTTAATATCATTGTCATTAATCTTCTTTATTATCATCTAGCATATTTAATGTTCAAATGAAATATCTATCTTAAATTTCAATTAGTATTAGTCCAACTCTCTTTTTGTTTGATTTTATTCAAATGTATTATAATTTTTTATTAGTGTATAAAAACGATATTTCATTAGAATTTAAAATAGAGTAAAGAGACATTTAAAATATTTTTAAATTTGAATATCTATTTTCTTTTTATAATTTTTTAAAAATATTTTTAAATCTTATCAATTTTATTTCATTATGAAAATTTAATAAATGTTTTGTTTTTTTTTAAATTTATTTGATACTCCAATTTGAAATATATATATATATATAATTATAATTTCTTTTTAAATATTATTGATAAAACCATGATAATGTTATAATATATTGCAAAATATGAAACGTTAATATTTGTCAATGTTAACTTTCTTAATTTACAATGTTTATTTTTATTAATTGGCAAACAATAATGTTTTAAGTAGCAACGTTAAATGATTTTATTGCTGCAACGTTACAAATCTTTAGGATTTTTAATTTCTTTTATTTAATTGATTTCTCTCTAGCTCTATAAATAGAGAGCTCTTTCTCCATTCCAACACACCAAAAAGCAGTATCCTTTCATTCTCTTGTCTTCTTTTCCTCTTCTAAAAATATTCTGGGTTTGTTTTATACTCTTTTAAGATATCCTTGCTACTTCTGAGATTCTCAGAAATTCTGAGAAGTTCCTGTTGTATCTTGGGGGACTTGCGCAACACACCGCGGATAAGTCCTTAAGGAAAGTGACTTTACACGCCTCAGAAAATTTTGTTCGTGATTCTGTCAGCTTTTTACAACAATCTTAAGGACTTACGGATGACGTCAATAGCATGCCTTCGGAGAGTCAAACTATTGTTCCCAGAACCCAGACGGTCTTTGCAAAAACACTTCCAGACATGTCAATAGTCGAGGTTTTCTCTGGACAGAACTTTTGGTGCTGGCAAGAACGCATGTCTACCCTTTTAGACATGTATGGACTTGTTGCTGCTCTCGAAAGGTACGTACACAAACTTGATCACAAAAAGAAAAATAGTTTTCTTGAATCACGTCCCAATGAATCTAAACCCACCTGACTTAGAGTAAAAAATGACAATCCTCCTAGGGCAAATATAGTCAAAGGAGATGACATTATTGTTGTGGTCGTTTCTCAAGTAAATCTGATGACCAATGTGAGTAAATGGGTGGTAGACTCTGGTGCTACTAGGCATATATGTGCAAACAAAAGTGCTTTTACCTCTTACACTAGTGTAGGGGATGGAGAAGAACACGTCTACATCGTTGATTCCAAGACCACTCCTGTTCTGGGAAAAGGAAAAGTTCTTCTCAAACTCACATCTGGAAAGACTCTGGCCTTGAGTGATGTGCTACATGTGTCATCAATCAGAGTTAATTTAATCTCTGTAGCACTATTGGGAAAGGTGGGGGTTAAAGTGTCATTTGAGTCTGACAAGATCATTATGACAAAAAATAATGTTTTCGTGGAGAAGGGATATTGTGATCAAGGACTCTTCATTCTAAATGTTTCTGAAAATATTAATGAATCAAGTTCTTTTGCTTATATTGTTGACTCGTATGATGTATGACATGCTAGATTAGGACATGTAAATTCATCGTATGTTTTGAAATTACAACGACTAGGATTAATTAATATGCATGATAAATAAAGTAGTAAATGTGATATATGTGTAGAATCTAAATTAACAAAGAAAACATGTTTTTCTGTAGAACGTCAAACTGAATTATTAGGGTTAATTCATACTGATCTAGCTAATTTAAAACAAATCATGTCTAGAGGAGGTAAAAATTATTTTGTGACCTTTATAGACGATTATTCTAGATACACCAAAGTTTACTTAATCAAACATAAAGATGAAGCCTTTAATGTGTTTTTAACCTATAAAGCAGAAGTAGAAAATCAGTTGAATAAGAAAATTAAGAGGATTAGATCAGATAGAGGTGGTAAGTATGTACTGTTTAATGAATTTTGTGTTAAAGAAGGAATTATTCATGAAGTGACCCCACCATATTCACTTGAGTCTAATGGAGTAGCTAAGAGAAAAAATAGAACCCTTAAGGAAATGATGAATGTTATGCTTATTAGTTCTGGTGCACCTGATAACCTTTGGGGAGAAGCTTTGCTTACTGCATGTTTTTTACAAAATAGAATACCCCATAAGAAAACCGGTAAAACTCCTTATGAGTTGTGGAAAAGTTACCAACCTAACCTTAAATATCTAAGAGTGTAGGGGTGCTTAGCTAAGGTGATGTTACCCGATCCTAAGAAAAGCAAAATAGGCTTGAAAACCGTTGATTGAATGTTCTTTGGTTATGTTGAACATAGTGTTGCCTATAGGTTTCTAATTGTTAAAAGTAACATTCTTGAGAGAAATTATATAATGGAGACGAAAAATGCTGAGTTTTTTGAACATGTGTTTCCCTTAAAGGTTAGTGATATGTCTCAACCTGTTGATGATAATAATAATAGTGATACCATGAATGAGGATTTCAGAAGAAGTAAAAGACAGAGAAAGGAAACTTCCTTTGGAAATGACTTTTATACTTATCTTGTTGATAATGATCCAATAAGCTTTGTAGAAGCTACTAGTGCTTTTGATGCAAAACAGTGGGATAAGGCCATTAGGACTGAAATTGAATCAATTCAAAAAAAACAATACTTGGACTTTAGTAGATTTTCCTAAAGGAGCAAAACCCATTGGTTGTAAGTGGATCTTTAAGAAGAAATATCATCCTGATGGATCCATAGAGAAATATAAGGCGAGATTAGTAGCAAAAGGATTTACTCAAAAACCCAACATAGATTACTTTGATACTTTTGCTCCTGTGACTAGGATTTCCTCTGTTCGAGTGTTATTAGCTCTAGCAGCTATCCATAAACTAGTGATACATCGGATGGATGTTAAAACAACTTTTTTGAATGGTGATTTAGAGGAGGAAATTTATATGACTCAACCTGAAGGGTGTGTTGTACCTAGTCAAGAGGATAAAGTATGTAAACTCTTAAAATCCTTGTATGGGTTGAAACAAGCACCAAACCAATGGCATGAAAAACTTGATAATGTGTTGCTTTGTGATGGTTTTTCACCTAATGATGTTGATAAATGTGTGTACTCTAAATCTGAAAATAGTGATAATGTCATTATATGTTTGTATGTGGATGACATGTTAATCTTTGGTACATGCAATGAGATTGTCGTTAGAATTAAATTGTTTCAAGGATCAAAATTTGAAATGAAAGACATGGGTGAAGCCAATGTGATTTTAGGTATTAGAATCATAAGGAAGGGGGATAATATATCACTATCTCAAGAACAATACATTGAGAAACTTCTTAAGAAGTTTGGGTTTTATGACCTGAAACTAGTGAGTACCCCTTATGATGCTAATTCTAAATTAATGAGAAATAGAGGAGAATCGTTATCTCAGCCTCAGTATGCCCAGATAATTGGGAGCTTACTGCACTTAATGAGCTTTTCTAGACCTGATATTGCTTATGCAGTAGGTAGACTGAGTAGGTACACTCAATGTCTAAATCTGGAATATTGGGATGTACTTGCTAGGCTTATGAGATACTTAAGAAGTTCTATGGATTATGCCATTGAATATAGTGGATTTCCCACTGTACTAGAAGGGTACAATGATGCTAACTGGATCTCTGATTCAGATGAGACAAAATTCACTAGTGGTTATGTATTCACACTTGGGGGTGGTGCGATTACATAGAGATCAGCCAGACAAACAATTATTGCGCGATCAACAATGAAATCTGAGTTTGTTGCTCTTGAGATGGCTGGTAATGAGGCTGAGTGGTTGAAAAACTTCTTAGCGAACATTCCACTAGGAATGAAACCAACCCCATCGGTATCAATACACTGTGATTGCCAATTGGCAATAACTATAGCTAAAAACAAGAATTACAATGGAAAGAATATTCATATACAATTGAGACACAATTTGGGGAAGCAACTGCTAAAGAGTGGAACAATTTCCATTGATTATGTGAAGTCAGAACGAAATCTAGCAGATCCTCTAACAAAACCCCTAGGAAGACAAATGATATTAGAAACATCGAGGGGAATGAGACTTAAGCCACTTGCAAACAAACAAGTGATGGTAACCTAACCTTTGTGATTGGAGATCCCATGAATAAGGTTCATATGGGTAAAAACAAGTCACTTGTTAGTTCTGATAACACTAAATTGATTTTAATCAATTATGTTCCTTGCTACGGTGTGTGTGAAAGTGCTAGAGACTGTATTATTGAGAGACTAAACTTTGTTATTAAAATTCTATGTGGTGAAAGAATTTTAGTTTAAACAAAGTTTTTAATGATTTTCATATCCCTTATGGGTGGTGTATGATTTGCAGCATGCACTTGATGAAGTCACCTATATGAGTGTCGAGTGGGGCCACTTGCATGAGATCTTGGCATGATCTCTAGAGTACTCATGAATACTGGGCACGTGCATGGCCTAGTAAGCGCAACATAGCGATAACAACAAGGATTGTGGGGGTGTATTGTGATTGATAAACCTCTAACACACGTCAAGTGTCTTTGGTTCATATAGTTTGTTATACTAACTACATTGTGTGTTAAGTTTCTAAATCTAAGACTGATTCATATAGCTTGCTATACTAGTTCTGATGCATTACATCTTATGAGACCCAAAATAAAATTTCTTATCTTTCTTTAATGTTTGAACTATTTGAGTCAAAGACTATTTTCTTTCAACTCCATTTTGCAATATATGGGGGATTGTTATGATATATTGCAAAATATGAAAACGTTGCATTACAACGTTAATATTTGTCAATGTTAACTTTCTTAATTTATGATTTTATTGCTGCAACGTTAAAAATCTTTATAATTTTTAATTTCTTTTATTTAATTGATTCCTCCCTAATTCTATAAATAGATAGTTCTTCCTTCATTCCAAGACACACCAAAAAGCAGTCTTCTCTCATTCTCTTGTCTTCTTTTCCTGTTCTAAAAATATTTTGGGTTTGTTTTATACTCTTTTAAGAGATCTTTGCTAGTTCTGAGATTCTCAGAAATTCTGAAAAGTTCTTGTTGTATCCTGGAAGACTTGCGCAACACATCGCGGATAAGTGTTTAAGGACAATGACTCTACATGCCTCAGGAAATTTTGTTTGTGATTCTGTCAGCATTTTACAACAGATAATTGATATTGAATATTTGATAATATTAAATTTTCTTTATAATAATTTTTTATAATTTTTAAATATTAAACAATAAAAAAACAAGTATGTGTTACCAAAATTTTATATTTGTTAAACTTAAGTACGAGGATGAAAATGATTTATCTTTTTTAGAATTGGTATGAAATAATGGAATTTGTTCCTATTTTACCCTTTTACAATGTCACTCAATATTTATTTTTAAGAAGATAGATTATAACAGTGACCTAAAAAGCATCAATCATTAATTTCACCATAATTATCATAAACTAACAACTTTATTTTAAAATAACAATAATGTATTTATATAATTTGTAACTAATATGTTTTCATTGCACAAAAAATATTATATTGTATATTTTTTAAATCATACTATAACATTGTTAATTTTTATTTCATTGAAATTTGATTTTTTCGTGAGTTAAAGATGATATTCTCTTCGAAGAAATAAAATAAAAGAAGAGAAAAAACATGAGTGTTGCTCAATTTTGCAAAGTCGAATGGTTATCAATACTTTCATTTACTTACACAAAACAGTATTTACTTTCATGATTTCCTGCTAAACAATTTTTGTAATTAAAAATTTAAAATACTAGTTACACAACTTTGATTATTTATTTTGTATTTTTTAATAATTATATAAATATAAATATATAAATTCATTTTATGTTTATATTTTTGTTTTATTTTAATAAAGTTTTATATATTAGACGCTACATATACTCACACATGTAAATATATCTTATTCATAGTTTTTTTTTTTTCAAAATCCTTGTTTGTTCCACGTGTTTGTTTGAACTATTTAATTACTTTCTAATTTCTATTTAGTTAATCAAATTTTTGTATTCGTAAAGATAATTAAATTAATTTTTTTTCGTTAGATTTATTAACATCGTATTTATACGTTTATGTATCAATTGTAATATTTTTTTTGTTATTTATTTTTAATTATTTTTTAATTTTGTTGTAATGTATGATGTGTCTTTGATTCCATTTTTTTTTACCGATTTCGGTAAAAAAAAAATGGAATGGAAAAAACCCACGCGTGTTGAAGGTGAAATTTATAAATAAAAGGATTAATTCCTTCTGTCGTGTATCCTCGATTAATGAAGCCTTATATGCTTGAATTTTAGGTTTCTAGTATTAAGTGAAAGGTTATACCTATAATTATGGGGTTAGGTCAACCCCAAATTACTAGTACTGATAGGCAACATTGGGAAAGAAGCACTACGCTTGGGAATCAAGTATAAATGTCTTATATGTAATTTAGTTTTTATATTTAAAATTTTGAATAAATTTCAATTACTTTTAAAGAATAAAGTAATGTTATTTTTTTTAAATAGAATTTATTAATTAAGTCTAATTACAACTTATATATATATATATATAAAATAATTTTTTGGGTTAAATATGTTTTTAGTCTCTTCCAAACTTTATTTCACTTTGATCCTTCTCCTTAAAGAAATAATAATATTTAGTCATCGAAAACCAACAATGTTAAATTTTCGATGAGTTGGCTAATAGTGTGCCATGTTTCTGAAATTGAAAGTTTTCTACTTTCACCACTCTCTTCCTTCTCCTTCATCACCGCCATCTTCCCCTTCAACTCTATCCCCGCGCAAACCGTCGTCGTCGACAATCGCGACAGAACCCAATGCAGCAACCCTAAATCGAACTCCAAAGAAGAAACCCATCCACGCAAATCGCAGCACCAAGCTCCGTCTTCGCATTACACACCATGGTGTCTTCTCCTTTGAGCAACCAACCATCATAAAGCCTTTGATTGGAGATATATAGTTAGATAAATAAATTGTGTACGGTTCCTCTACTTTTAGGTTTCTCTTCTCGATTTTTCAAATCCAAAAGCAATATTACATTGATATATTGGTAGGTTCTTAGGAAGATATTCGTGATTTTGGTTTACTTTTAGAAACAAAAAATTGTATTTTGATACATTGTGATTGAAGTGAAGAAAAAAAAATTATCAGTGGAAAATGAATTTTAAGAGTTTTGAGAATTGTAAAAGAGTTTAGAGAATTGTTAGAGCTTATATCATGGAAAATTTCAAGATTTGAGTTGAAGTATGTATGATGTATAAAATTATAGTTTTTGATTAAAACTAATGTATAGGATTGAAATGCTTCAATAATTGTAATGATAGTGGGCTTAAGTATGAATGATGATCAATTGGTCTTGTTAAGATGTAGTGAAATTAACTCTTTCTGATCAGGTGAAATAATATGATAAATGTTCAATCAATTAAGAAAATTGGTGAGTGGTTGTATATTATCAATTGAATGAAATAAATTCAAAGTTTAAATCCTATGATATGGGGTTATTTTTAATATTTGGGACTGCTATAGTACATTTTATGATGATGATGATGATGATGATAATTGAGTGTAAGAACATTGAGATGAAGTAAGTGGATAAGGTAAAAATATTAAGCTTGCATTTTAGAGTGGTTATAGGTACACAAATTTACAGGTCAGATTGTTTTGTCACTAGGCGACATTGAAATAGAGGACTCTTGATTTCGATTTTTTTTTTTTGGGTTTGGTGTCCTTGGGCAACATGTGAGTCTGAGTTGTTTTTTGTCAGGTGAGACGTGGGGCATTGGACATTGTTTGTGTGGATTGAGGTTTAATCTTATATGGATGATTTGTAATGATGATGGGTTATTTTGGATTAAATACATGCATGTGTGGTAATGTTTGGTTGAGAAGCGTGTGAGTTTTAGCACGAGGTAAGGGAACTCTAGGAGTTGACCTTGTGGACTCCAACTATAAGTCTTTATAGGAGAGTGGTGGAGAGTGGTGGACTCAACGTAGTTGACGAGTTTTTGTCCATAAGACTCATGGATGAGCGGGGAAGTAGACTTTGTCCAAAGACTCTAGGGTAGTGGGAAGGAAGAGTAGGTTTGACTATAAGAGTGAGTTAGTTTGGATAGTAAGATATATGTGAGGGTTTTAATATAATGTTGATGTTCAACCTCTTATGTGGATACAACATGTGGTATTGTTGTTGATGTTGTGTGACCTCAATACTAGGGATGTTATAAATCAGTCCCGTGTGTATTGTCTAAATTTGTCCTGGTTTTGACAAAGAATCCCCACATTAAATGAGTATGGGTATAAGTAATACTCAATGTTTTCAATTAGATACAAGGATGATGAAGGATATGTACATATATGCCTTCTCCTTGTCTCATACCCACCCTAATACTCATCTTATTCTCATTTAAATTACTAAATTATTCATAGCTTATTAGGTAATCTTTTATATATATATATATATATATATATATATATATATATATATATATTTTTTTTTTTAACTGTACATCTTATTTTTCTCTCATATCAGAACTTTTATGTAGTTATATTCAAATTATGTATGTAAATTAACTCTCACTTTTAAGTGTTCAATAACATAAACCTTTCCTTTAGAAGGTAATATAAAAAATTTATCTCTTTTATTTTCTTCTTTTTAATTTTTGTTTCATTTAAAAAACTCTTTTTATTTTATTAATCATTATCTTTCAACCATTCGACTAGTTTCATATCTAAATTTTTTTCTTAGATCTTTAAAGTATTTTTATCTTATCATACTCTTTATTATATATTTGTTTTTCTTTGAGTGGTCCATTTAATAGTTATCAATTTGTTTCTAACACACATTTAATAATTTTTACTTCTTTTAAATATTTTTATTTGTTGCTTATTTTTATCATATTGAATACTATTATTTTTATCATGTTAAATACTATTTTAATATTTTTTGTACAACTATTTTATAATATAATAATTTAATGTCATTATCATTAATCTTATTTATTACCATCCAATATATTGTTAATGTTCAAAAGATAAAATATCTATCTTAAATTTCAATTAGTATTAGTTTAACTTTTGTTTTTATATTTTTTTTGTGTGATTTGATTCAAATGTTGTATTACAATTTTTATTAGTATATAAAACGACATTTCATTAGAATTTAAAAAATGAAAGTAAAGAGACATTTATAATATTTTTAAATTTGAATATCTATTTTTTTTTTATAATTTTTTAAAAATATTTTTAAATTTTATCAACTTTATTTCATTAATGCCAATTTAATTAATGTTTTAGTTTTTTTAAATTTTTATTTCGCACACTGAAATGTATATAATTATAATTTTTTTCTAAATATTTCATATTAATGAAACCATAATACATTTTATTGATATTGAATATTTAATAATATTATAATTTCTTTGTAATAATTTTTTATAATCATATAGATATTAATTAATTGATATTAAAATAATAAGAAAACAATATTAACAAGAGTACATAGGTATACCCGTAACTCAATGAGATTAAGATGAGACAAAAGTTTTATAATTATTAGATTTAAGTATAAGGATGAAAATGATTTTTCTTGTTGAGAATTAGTATGAAATAATGGAATTTGTTCCTATGTCATCTCTTATATCCTCACTCAATACTATTTTTAAGAAGATCGATTATTGATCTAAAAGGGATCTATCATCGATTTCGTTATATTTATCATGAATTAACATCATCGTTTTAAAGCAACAATAAAGTATTTACATAATTTGTAACTAATATATGTTCATTGCACATGAAATATTATATTGTATATTTTTTAAATCATACTATAACATTGTTATTTTTTTATTTCATTTAAATTTGATTTTTTTTTCGTGAGTTAGATGATATTCTCTTTGAAGGAATAAAATAAAAGAAGTGAAAAAACATGGTTGTTGCTCAATTTTGCAAAGTCAAATGGTTATCAATACTTTCATTTACTTACACAAAACAGTATTTACATTCATGATGTGCTGTTAAACAATTTTTGTAATTAAAAATTTAAAATACTAGTTACACAACTTTAATTATTTATTTTGTATTTTTTTAATAATTATATAAATATAAATATATAAATTCATTTTATGTTTATTTTAGTAAAGTTTTATATATTAGACGCTATGTATATCACACATGGACATTATGTTATTCATAGTTTTTTTTTTTAAATTCTTATTTGTTCCACGAGTTCGTTTGAACTATTTAATTTCTTTCTATTTTCTATTTAGTTCAATCAAATTTTTGTATTCATAAAAATAATTAAATTAAATTTTTTTTTGTTACATTTAGGTTGATGTTGTATCTATACATGTTTCGTGTCAATTGTAGTATTTTTTATTTTTGTTATTTACTATTTTTTAATTTTTAATTTTGTTGTCATGTATAAAGTTATTGTTATATCACAGTGATATTATTTAGTGACTTATATGCAATTTAGTTCATATATTATTTTAACTTAATTGATTTTCAATTATTTTAAAGAAATAAAACAATGTTCAAATAAATTTAAAATAAGTATTTTTTAAAACTTATATTAAAAAGTAAAATTAATTGAAAAATTTAGGTAAAGTGATTTGATATATAAATTTAAAAAGCTTATTTTTGTAACATTTCAAAAATATAATAAAATACTATATAAAAGAGTCATGATAGAACAGTTAAATAAAATATAAAGTCTAATTTACAGTTATCCAAAACAACTATAAATTTAAACTTTATATACAAACGAGATAAAACAAAAATATCTACCGACTAAAATATACTAACTAAGCCACTAGATCATCCTCATCAAGCGCCTGTTCCACAGTAAGGTCATCTCCCTCTGCTCATACTCACATGATGATTATAGACAAACAAGAACAAAGCCACAAACAAGAACAAACACAGAAAGAAGAGTAAGCTAGATATAAAAGATTCATACACTAATAGATCATACAATCAAAACTTAATTCATTCATATGATACTATTAACCTCAGATATCTTAACACATTATGACTTAGATTTGACCGTCCGGACTTAGAATGAATACCGAGCTATAGCGGGTTGTGCACTTGTGGTGGCCTCTACTACTTTGCAAAGTCGTTGCCATGGGTTTCACCCTACCACACACACAAGGTTAGTCCGTTACTACGCAATAGGCCTCCAAGTAGCGCCTATACTAGGACCTCCTACTACTCTCACCACATGAATCAATCATCTCTATGTGAGAATGAAAGATCATTAGAGTGTTAGGATAACTCCCAATACTGAGCTTCCTATATTCATTCTAATAACACTTAAACCATACCGAAAGAGTCCACACATGGAACCCATATAACCATCTGTGAAATCATTAGAATCCATATAATTTTGCATACTTTCACAATTGACTCATTACTTATTACTTGATACTCATATAGTACTCATACACCATTCTAAAATGAATCATTTACATAACTCAAACCAACAAAGAACAAAGAAGAAAATAGTATATAGTACTTTGGTACAGTTGCTCAACGCACACTCATTAGCTATCCGAATAAAACCGACAGTGCTCCTAGACCTCAACCATTCGCTCAACAAGAGGGTGTGCTGAACGGAAGTCCTCAGGCAGACGACCAACCCGCTTAGCGAGTTTGCATAATTCTACAGCACCAAAAATCTGCAGAATTACGCCCCCTACACCAAACTTACCACTTATAACTATTTTTCCCAACTTCTAACCCTTCTAGATTGTGTTATATACCTAATTATACTTAACCAATGTTGTCTAAACACTTCTAACCTCAATCTAAACAATTAGACTCAAGATCTCACTCAAAACTCACAAAAACTCAACTTATGGACCCAAATTGAATTCTACCACTTTTGCTCCCATTTTCAACAACTTACGGACTCAAGAAAGTCCCAATTGACCAGCCTAACCTATCCCAACTCACTAATTCAGTACCCAACCCCTCATTCAAAATTTCACTACCCTACTTCCTCAAAACTAACTTTAAACCTTAAAAATATGACTTTCTTCTCAATTAACCAATCCTATCATATTTTCTAACATTCCATAAAGCCCATAACATATCAATCATCATCCAATTTAGTTCATTTTTCATAGTTCATCAAAGACATAGTCCAAAACAGTCCAATCACACGTGATCCAATTACTATAGAGTCTAAGCTCAGGTCAAACAAAAAGATAACCAAGAGTTTGTACACACATACATTTCAATTTACTAAATTAAAGCGAAACTCTAGTTTCGCTTACCTCAGATCAAAAGCACAACTCAAAGAAACCTCGATAGTTTGCTTGCACAGCAAGAAAATTCTAGAAACGCTTACAAATCACTAATTGATGATAGAAAACAACTCTTAGAACTTAAATTGGACTAAGAATCAAGAGAAGAAAACCCCGATCACACGCAAAGACAAAATTTCTTTGCACAACACAAAAATCAAGAAAACCTAGAAAAGAGGAACGACACTTACCTACTCAAATCAAGAAATGGTTCGGACAGATAAGTAGACTTCAACGCTGTGATCGCCTAGGTTCCTTCTGATCGTCAAACAGTGCATCAAAGAGTGAGAATTTGTAGAAAGAAGTGAAAAGAACGAAGATAAACAACTTTTAGAGAAATGAAGTGCTGTTAAAGTAACGAGACGCGTTTATAAAATTATATTTATATTATAAGAATTTTAAAATAAAATAATCGGTCTCACTATTTTAACACATCCATATATTTTAATACTCTATTTTCTTGGTTCTTACAATTTTAATTAAATTTAATTATTAATTTTGTTTCATTCTATACACATAACATTATTTTATTTTTCAACAATAACATTATTTTATTTTTCAACAATTTTAAATTTTGTTAAATTAAAATTATAAATATAAAAACTAAATTGAATATAAAATATAATCACATGTGATACTAACATTATTATTGACAAAATAATAAATGACAAGTGACAAAAAATTAAAATAAAAAAATAAAATATTTCATATAATAGCTACAATTTAATAAAAATGATCTTATTAAATTATTTTTTTCAAATAAAATGATTTAATTGAATCAAATAAAAATTAAATATTTAATTATAAAATTTAAACAAATATAAAAACTAGATAAGGATTTTAGGATAATTGTTTTTTCTATCTCCTTTGTTTCGTGTTGTAGTTGATAATGAAATATTATAAATACCAACACATAAATTTTCATATGGATATTAGTCTTATTATAATAATACAAATTAAAATTATAATATAAATTCATTATCATAACAATTATTATAATAAAAATAGTTATTAAAATTATAAAAAATATAGATACGAAACATAGTCATAATATATATTTTTATTTTATTTTATATACTATTATAATTACATTAATAAAGTAGTTGTACTTTTTTTTTTATTAAGGTCACTGTTATTTATCGTACATAGTTTCTTATAAATCCTTGACTGAGTTTATAAGGAAGGATACAACTAATAAAAGATCATAAAAAACAATTTTTTTTTTTACGTTATTCATGGTTATAGATCATAACTATATTGTAAATTATATTAATTAATTAAAATATTAAGATATATATTATTTTTAAATTTCCTATATATGTATATATTACAATTTTAAGAGAATAAATATATAATAGTATATTGAATAAAAGTGAAAAATAATATTTTTGTGTTTAATATATATTTGATTTATTAAAATTATAAATTATTTTACTAATTTAAATATTATATACTCCTATCGGTTTATTACGCTAAATATCAGTAATTTTCTTAAAATTTTTCGCATTAGACATAAACCTACAAAACATAATTTTCTCTACAAACGGAACTTTACGTATAATTAATTAATCAACTTTACTTGATTTATTTATTACTTAATTCAAAAAATTCGAACTCAAGCTTAACGCAACACCTGTAATTTAAATAAATTAGTTTTTTTATTACAATTTTTTTTAATCAACAAAAAAATTATAATTTTTTTAATTAAAATCTAAATACAATCCAAAATAAAGTTAAACTCTAAATAAAATTTAAACATATTTAAATATAAGAAATAATTGAAATTTTTGTTTTTAATATAATTTAATATTTTAAATTTATAAATGAATTGGTCAATCTTATCAGTTTTTTAACCAAATCCAACTCATTTGTATTAAACCAGATCGACTCATGAATTTTAATTCCTTTTAAATTTACATTTCGATGAAACTTATTTTTTATTGGACAGAAAACATAAGTGTTTATTTTTAAAAAGGAATCTTACTCAAGTTATAATTCGACCCGTTTCTTTCAAAATCAATTTTATCTAACCAAATGAAATATTTATTTTCCTCTTTAAACGGGTCGAATTGATTCGTTTATTTTAAAAAAAAAAGGGTGTGAGGTATTTGTATCGGGGTTAGGAGTTACGTCCCTAGTTTGCCAATCCAAAAGTATCTACAGAGCCTCACAAGCTAGGGTTCTTTCTTTGCGCTCCATTCGTCGTCATTCTCCTTTCCCTCTCCCCAATTGGTACCGATTTCTTTAACTCTCACTTCCTCTCTTTCATTTATTTTTCTTTTCGTTCCAAATCCCTAATCTTAATTGCAATTTCCTTCATTTCTTTATTCACGCTCCTCTGATCATTCACCTTTGTCTTTTTATCCGCCGCCGAGTTCCACCGATTTCGTTTATTCATTTTATCCCGGTAACTCGCTCACGCAAGCACTAATTTCGTCCTCCCATAGCGGATCTATGTTAATGTAACCTTTTTAAATTTCAACTGGAAAAAGATCCTCTAGTGCTTGTTAATTTGTTGTAAGCTTTTCTTGTGGCAAATAAATGTTTTTTTTTTAAATTTAAATTTAAATATAGATACCTTTATTCCACTTTAATTTGTTCTCCTTGTTCTGGACTTGAAATTGTAAGCTTCTTGCTTGCTATTTCCTACTTGTAATTATAGTTATTGTTTTGAGTATTCATTCACACTTGTTTGTATTTTTTCTGTAGGAATTGAATTGTGACATCATATAGTGGTTGGAATTTTGAGATTTTAACTGTGGGAGCAATAGTTTATTTTGTTGTATCATGGAGATACAGACATGTGGCAAGCCAATTGACTCCTTGCTAGAAAAGGTTCTGTGCATGAATATTCTGTCATCTGATTACTTTAAGGAACTCTATCGATTAAAAACTTATCATGAAGTTATTGATGAGATCTATAATCAAGTTGATCATGTGGAGCCGTGGATGACTGGCAATTGTCGCGGCCCTTCTACTGCTTTCTGTCTTCTTTACAAATTTTTTACGATGAAGCTCACTGTCAAGCAAATGCACGGGCTGTTGAAACACCCCGATTCTCCTTACATTAGAGCGGTATGTGGGATGTGACTGACAATGTATACTGGAGTTTTAAGCGGTGTAAAATTATTTTTTGGTGGTTATGATGTGTTTGTGCTTGAAAGTTTTGTTGTTTGGGAATGACTGACTTTCTGACCATTTCTGATCAAGTTTATATTAGGTGGTGGAATTTATGCTTGCTTTGAATAGTTGATCATTTTGTACGGTAAGAGAGGACGGGTTCACATGAGACTATTTAATTATATTGGAATTGCTTATTTGTAGCGTAATTTATCTTGCATAGTTGAAATGTGGAACTATCATAACAGAGCTTGGGCTGAGTGTGTTGATGGGTTTTAGTTGAATTGTCAAATGTAAGATAGCCAAAATTTCATGTTAGATTGAGGACTGTACATGTTTACAATTTATGCTTCTGTTATGATTCTGTCAACCAAAAAATTGATTTGGTGAGGTTGTCTGGTTTTTCTTTGATTGATTGAGGGTTTGAACGATGTGATCTTCTGGTCAAATTGCCCTTTTCTGAGATAAAATCTGTGGCCCCCCAAATTGTAAGAATTAGGGCCCCAAGCCTTATAGCCACTTTAGTCATTCATATGACCCTTGCCTCCAACTTATTCGCTGCTTTATGAGCATTGATTTGTGCTGCTACAAGTTGTGGTCTGTGGGGGATGGTTGAGGGTCAAATGGTGGTTTCGGTTGATATGGAGGTTGTTTGTTGTTGTTTCAGAAATCATATTACACAATGCATAAGATATAACCAATCTCCCCACTTTTCACTTGCTATTAAAAGGAATTTCTTTGAATGAACAAATGGTTTCATCCTTGTAATAAAATAAGTTGAGTCAATCAGAGTGGATGTTGGCCCATCCGTAAGGATTTTTGCCTTATGATACACAGATCATGGGTTCAAATGTTGGAAACAATATTTCCATTTGCAATGTTAGGTTGCATACACTACACTTCCCATACCCTATTAGGTGGGATGCTTTCTGAACTGGGTTAGCTTTAATATTCAATCGATCTCTTCCTTTTTACTTCAAATTGTTATGATGTAAGTAATAATCTTTGTGTTTTTATATTGATATTAAGTTTTGTTTAGATGAAGGATGGTATGATTCAGCTTAGCATCAATACAGAGACTGTTCTATATACAATATTCTCTTTGGTGGTTATTTTCATATGTTTTTCTTTTGCTCTCTGTATTGATTTCTTTTATTGTTTATAGGTTGGGTTTCTCTATCTTAGATATTGTGGAGACCCAAAGACACTATGGAGTTGGTTTGAACCATATATAAAAGACGAGGAGGTATGGTGACATGTTCTACGATCTTACTCTATTTTGATAGTTTCTTCATACCTCAACTTGGATTTGATCAAAGTTCTGAATCCTGGATATATTTTGTATGTTATCCCATTTTTCTTTTATCTGAGCATTGATTATACCGTTGCTATTCATAGAGCCATGCCAATTGAATGTTTTGTCAAAAATGTTTTGTGGCCCAAGTTTTCTCTTAAGATTTTCTTTTAATAGGCAAATCTGTCATGGTTGATGCATTTTTGTGCCCGTATGTTTCTTTGCTTTAGAAGATAGTAACTGGTTTGGGCTTCAGTTGGCTTGAATTATCTTTGATCTTCGGATATCATTTAAAGTGCTCCCTTAAGTAATATGTGAATTATGATGCTGTGTTTCAGGAATTTTCTCCTGGATCTAATGGTCGAATGACTACAATGGGTGTATACATCCGTGATTTGCTACTTGGACAGGTGTGTTATCTCTAAGTCCCTATCAGGCTATATTTTGCACAAGAGCATACTTCCTGGTTTACCATCTTTGACCTTGTGCTTCAGTTTCGTGTGTAGATAATGAAGTGCATTTAAATGATAATTAGCAAATTTTACTCTGACCTTTTTTATTTTGAGATTATTAATGTACAACACAATTGCGAGGGAAAAAATCATTTGACTCGAGTAAAGACTAGTCAAACTGAGAATTCTCTCTTCAGAGCTTTCCTACCAGAGATGCATCACGAGACTGCAAATGCAGATATATCCCTCACCGTCCCATAATTTGGAGTAACAGTTTGAGGTGCTTTCGGTATCTTTGGGCATAAAACTTATATATCTACCAGTAATTCTGATAAGAATGAGTCCGAAAGAATCTTCTTTTTTTTTTTTTTTTTTTTATTGCATGCTCATTGTGGCTGATTTCTCGTCTCTAAAGCCACTGTAGTATTGAGGCTTTTAGTGAAAGAGTGCTTCTTCTTGTGGTTGCCTTAGAGTAGAATATCTACATGAAATACATGTCTGTTGTCAATTTAATTTACACTAGTTTGATCCTTTGAAACACATTTACCTTCATTATTTGGATGGAATACTCTAATATCGGAAATATAACATGAGGCATCAAATTGTTAAATTTATCTAAAAGAGAGAAAATCAATGACAGATGTATCTTTCAGGGACTAAAATGAGGTTTTTCTCATTTCGCATTTCTTCTCTTCTTTCCTTATCTTTCTGAGATTGAGCTGATGTCTGCCTTTGTGCATTATTAATCTGCATTTGTTTCTCCTACAAATTTTATTTACCAAGTTGGTTGACATAGTATAGGGGATCCAGGTCTCACATTTTACACCACCTGGATTTTGGTTTGTCCTTTTGGCGTTGGAACATGTTTTAACTTTGAAGTCTTATGGAGCCATATTTATCCTTGTCTGCCTTTTTTTTTGAAGTAGTTTTTGAAGCTTAATTTCTGAGGTCTTGGGGAAAGTTGTAGTCTAAATTGATAAATAATTTTTTCCTGTTTGGCCATTTATGTCTTCAATCTTCGTAGTCTAATACTTCATACTCGATAGCACCAGGTGGGCCATATTATAATGTAGACATGCACGAACTTCCATTGTCCATCCTGAAATGTGGGAGGTTGAGGGTCAAATGTCATCAAGTTTTCTATGTACTTTTATACTCTAGTTGATGTGTTCTTATTTTGAGGCGTAAGTGAGAGTTTATCCAAATTTTTGAGGACATCCAAATTTCTATGTACTTTATACTCTATGTACATCTTTTGAAGTCGTTTAGGATTATCCTTTTTGACGCTTAATTTCTGAGGTCTTGGAGAAAATTGTTGGCTAAATTGATAAATAATTTATCTCTGTTTGTTCATTTATGTCTTCAATCTTCGTAGTCTAATACTTCATACTACGAATGAATGCCTGGCTTGTTGGATTGTGAGTTTGTTCAATTCTTTTCATTTGCATTTTCATATTTCTGCTAGGAATGTATTTTAAATTATTGATCTCAGTTTGTACGCGTAGAATAATTCTATATAATGTATAATTAATGTATTTGAATCATGTAAAACATCCAACATTCAAATTAATTATATTTTTGGTTCAAATGAAGATGGAACAAGTGCAAGAACTGAAACAACTATGTTTTTATTGTATGGAAGGATTCTAGAGAGTCACAATTTTTTTTTTCTATTCTCATAATTTTTTAGTATTTATATCAATATTTGATGTTCTCTTGTGTTATGTGGTTACTACCTATTCATTGCTGGCATATTTGTTGTGTGTTTGATGTTTTATGATTTTGGGGATGTTGTGCATGGTACACACGTGCCCCGGTTGACAGATTTGATTGCTGCAATTCCCAAGTTTATTTCACCTTTTTAATTCCATATTATTTAACTGTACATTAAAGGACTAATGAATCTGTTCTGCTATTGCAGTATTACTTCGACACACTGTTTCCTCGCATCCCCGTTCCTGTATTGCGGCAGGTTGTCTCTAATCTTGAAAAGTTGAAGCTCCCCACTACACATTCTGGTTCGACTGGGGAATCTACCCGCCATGGTTCTGATGATACTGCCCGCAGACCACCTTCGGTTAAAGCTGCTCTTTCAGTCTCTTTTGGTCAGCGAGCTCCGCATCGTGCCTCCACAAGGGATTCTTCACCTATTCGCCGCACCTTACCTTCTCATGAAAGAAATGGCAGTGATGACATAAGAAGATCTCCAAGTAGTCGCCGCAGCCAAAGCCGGGAATATCCTGATAGGGATAGGGATCATGATAGGGATAGGGAAAGGGAGAGGGACAGGGATCGAGAACGTGATAGGGACAGATACCGTGATAGAGATAGAAACAGGGAGTGGGAGCGTGATCGAGACCGGGAAAGATACAGGGATCGTGACTCAGACCGAGATCAGGAGAGGGACAGAATCCGAAGGGATAAGGAGCGGGAAAGAGAGAGGAGTTATGATTATGATAGGAGGTCTAAGCACACAGAAAGAGAAAGCAGCCGGGATTATGACAATGGTAGCCGGCACTATCGTAAGAGTCGGAGTAGAAGTAGAAGCAGAAGTAGGAGTCAGAGCCAGCAAGCCGGCACTGCTCGTTATGAATCACGTTCTAGTCCACCAAGAGATGGGAGTAAAAGAACTTCTGCATCCAGTAATCTAGCTAAACTTAAAGATATGTATGGTGATTTAGGGGATAATAAAGGAGAAATCCGCATGGAAAAAATTCCTAGAAAGGATAGTGGAGGGGAAGAGGTTATCAGACTTGGCGGTTCTACTTGGAAGTATTGAAAGTGATCAGGGAATGCTTGTGTCACAGAAGTTATTCGGTCTATTCCTTTTGTTGCTGTCGTCTCTTGGTTGGCCGATCTTTTAGATTGGTGATGAATGCTATCTATTATAGATAATGTATACTAAAATTTATCCCTGTTGCATTGATTTTCATGCTTTGTAATCGCAAGTTTTAGACTAAAGATAATTCTATGTAGTACCGAACTTCTATAACCGCAAATTGTGATAGTTTAATCTTCAATATTTATTGCGTTTCCGTACCGATCAATAATATAAGAATACTCTATTTTAAACGCCTTTAGGTGGGATACCGATAAGAAATACTCCGAAGCTTTTTATGTAGCATGGAAAGAACTTCAATCCTATTTTGGCGAATTTTTTTGAGTGTGCTATGGTTTCAACATTGTCATTATAATTCAGGATTTTTACTTTGATTTATCGACATTGGGTGCTATTTCCTTATCCATTTCAACAGTTTTGCCCCTTAAATATTTATATCACATCCTATTGCTAAAGTTAAAAAACGGAACATGATGGTTATTGCAGATAAATAGAAGCCCAAATTCAGAGGTGGAGGGGTATTATTTTGATATTGCATATGTTGGTATGTAGCATCGAATTCAAAAGTAATCATGAATTGGGAATTTAGGATGCAAATAATACGATGTTCTTATAATAAGCAAATAACAAACATGAATCTAATGCAAAAAGCTTCTATGATTCTAAGAATTTTGCGTTACACGACCGTCATACATGTTATGTTAGAATATATGAAGCACTGGTAGAAGTCTATACACTTGAAAGTATGCAAAAAGCTTCTATATTTCCAAGAGAGAATTTTGAGTTACACTATTGTTGCACATGTTGTGAGATTATATGAAGCACGGGGAGAAATTTGGGGTGTGGCTCTTGTTTATAGCACTTCAGGCTCTTGAAATGTTTCCCCACTATATTTTATGTCAAACCATTTGCAACAAGAACTAAGAACATCAGAGGAAAAGTTCCGGTATCAAAGGGACAAGAAAGCGTCTGTTTGGTTCCAATAAACAGTTATTCACATTTGATAGAATGATATATGTGACGGACAAAGATCAAAGCAGCACGGAAACCCACAGTTCCAAGCATGAGAAAGAAACCATAGCAAATACAAGCCATGTAGCCAAAAAAGAAAGAGGTTTGCATGAAGCCAGACATATCTGATCTTGCAAAATAGTAATACAAGCAGTACCCATAGATGAACAAGCCAGTTGACCCACCACAAAGGAAAGACCTAATCACACCAACAACGAAATAGTTGAGAAAGAAGGAACATGAATTACATCAAAAGGTGAACTAAATTCTAATTGATAAGCAAGGAAAACAGTGAGAGAACTCTAATGTTAAAGTCTACATACCTCCACCACCATTCATGGTCCTCAGTAGCAAGCTGAAAGTATGTCAATGCCACAGTGACAAAAGCGGTGACAATCAATAGGATGATGAAAACAATAAACAAAATACTGTATATGGTGTAAATTTGGTGACCCCACACACTGGCAAATATGTAGTAGAGTTCAATGTAAATGGCACTGAACGGCAAAAAACCTGCCATAGCCATTTGAGATAGAGTTGTACGGTACCAAGGTAGTTGGGGAATTTCCCTAGGATATTTATTGGTACGGCAAGGAGCTTGAAACCCTGTTTGGCTATTCTTGCCAGCAATCCCTCCCAGTACTAGTAAAGGTGAGGTTACAAGAGTCCATATGAGGAAAATAACCACAATTGTTCCAAATGGAAGCGCTGCAGTGGTGTTATAGGCAAGTGCAACAGTATTAAGAAAGCAGAATGTGAAAAACAAAGGTCCAGAGAACAAACTTCCAGTCAACACCAAAATTTTCACCTGTCAAAAACCAAATCAAAACCTCAGAAGTGAACTACATTCAATTGCACTGTGCTTTCACTTGTTTAAAGCAAAGTCAAACCAGAAGTAATTATGACACATCACTTAAACACTATTCTTTGATTTGTACTCAAGAATCTGTTTGATCCATGTGGTTTTTCAAGGCTAGTTAACTACACAACATGCTGAGTTTTATCAAGAATTTCAATCAAAATCACTTGCTACTCATATAAAAAGTAATGCCTATGGGATATAACGTAACGTACCCAGTTTTTTCCTTCAACCATGTAATAAAAGGAAGCTGCGTAGTAGCCCGCAATGCCGGAAGTTAGTGCATATATGATCACCAGTGCAGTAAACAAAGATCCCCTATTGTATGGATAGAAAACACCAACTAGAGCAAGCATAAAGATGAATATTGCACTGAAAGCAGGATCAGATATCATGGTCAGGAAAGAGCTGAACAATACAAAGTCAACACCTTTAAAAGATAAGTACTTAAGCTGGTAACTCACAGTGTAAATAGCTGGGTTCCAGTTCCAAGTGCGGCTGCAAACCAAGACTTGAATCTTGGATACCTGAACACATCACCATGGATATACTTCCATCCACTTTCTTCCTGATCATCAACTGCTTCCTCATCAGGAGTAAACCTGTCAAGATTTGAAATGGTTGATATGGTTAAGAGGTTTGAATCCATGAATGTACACACTGGTTTAGAGGTTTGAATCCATGATTCTTACTTAACAAAATCATTCTTGAGCACACGCATGAGAATTATGGCCAGAAATCCAGTCAAGAGCAGAACAGTCACACATGAGTTGATGACAGAAAACCAATGGATTTCCAAGTTATGTGACAGTGAGGATGTTTGTGAGTATTTCTCCAGCCTCTTCTCAAATGGAGTATCTGTTTCAATCCATTTGGCAGAATATGTGAAATCCACATTAACTTCCCTATTTTGTGTCAGGTCCACAACTGCACGTGGATCGTTTCGAATGAAAACATCAATGATGCGATCCTTATTGTACAGAATCTCAAAGTGGACATGCTTGAAAAGATGGACTCTGGCCCCAGTTGGATCATCCTTGTCTTCACTGTCAAATTTTCCTAGGAAACCCCAAATGGGCAAGTCATCATAGTACATTTGGTAAAAATAGTCCTTCAAGACAGCATGTCTGAATTTAGCCACCTCGTTTACTGTAAGCCTCTTTTTACAGATACTTTGAGGTTCCCTGTCAATCTGGAAGTCCAGTTCGTAAGGAGCAACAACTAATCGATCCCCGTTCAAAACTTCACCAAGATCTTCCTTCTTTTCTTTCACTTTATCTGCAGCCAAAAAGTTTTAGAATTACACGGAATAGGAGAAACCAAAATCATTAGTATGAAATAGGAGAAAAGAGAAGGGTACTTGCAAACTAACCTGGTGAGCAAAAGGGAAGATCAAAATATCTGTATGTCTCACTGCACAAGTAATTAACAAAGGCATCTTATTGTGAGGATGAAATTTACGAATATGATGACTAAGCTTTAGAAGTTAGTACGTGCATTATACTATTCCAATATTCATTCTTATATACAAGAATTAAGATTCTTTCAGTAGAAAAAATATTGCTCTTTCTTTCTTCTGCATAGAATAATGTAGTTTGAATAAAAGGAAATGGTATTGTTGACGTAAAAATCCAGAGGGATGCATCAGAACATTACTTGATTATGAAGGTAATTAGATTAAAACAATTTAAAAGTAAACTCTTTCAGCCTGATCGCTTGGATTCATTCTAAATTTCCATTCAACACAACCTACAACTTCTGTATTTCACATTGATATTGAGTTTCCTACAGTGATATTGAAAGTATTCATAACTAATAGCGCACTTTTCAAGTCAAATTCATCCCTTTCACTACTCAAACAACTAGATTTCACTGATCAAAGTCTTGAGTGGGTTCCAAAATCCAAATCCACACCATGAATAGGTCATTGAATCTTCATTGCAGATAAATCAGAGAAACACTCTGAGACAAAACAAGCAGGCATCCAATTCCAGAGGAAATCTCATCCTCCAAAGGGTAACCCCATAATAACACAACAAAAAAACTGTATATATGTTTTTTTCAATATCTTTCAGGATCGAAAAGGTGAAAGTGAGTAGATTGAAAATCTGACCTGGGATTGTGAAAGGGTCCCACCTTGTTGGCATAAAAGGGAACGGAATCTCCTTTCTTGTAACGGTGATCCGATGCATCAGATGTGACATGGCTTATGCAGCACCAAAGGATCACAATGGCACCAAACAAACACGCCGTTGACTTTCCCATACAGACAGAGATTGAGAGAGAGAGAGAGAGAGAAACAAAGAGAGACTCTCCAATGCAATGCAATGGCTTCTTCTTGCACTTATAAGCCAAATGAGTGCATGAAAGTGAGAAGGAAGAAAAGGGAATCTCCACGTTACTTCCTTCAAGCAAACGAAGAACGAAATAATTAAAAGGAATTAGGAAGATTTGAATTTCCACGATCTTGGTCTTCTTCTTACATTGCAATGAATGGTGATGGTCGTTTTCTAAGGAGTTGAAAATGAATCATCTTCGTGAATGGGGAATGATGACAAATACGTGCCTAACTCAAACAAATGGCAGCACCAAATCGTGCCAAAACATTCTCTTCTCTTTCAACAACATATGTATATCCGTCCACTTTTCTTATTCCCTCTTAACATTTTTCATATTAAGATTGGTTTCTTTCCAGAGACAACTTCGTTTGTCTTGTGGTGATAATCATTATTCAACTCATCGAATCTTCATTACCTCCTATTCATACAATACACAGCTTTTTGCCACCTTTTGTTCATCCAATAACTTACCATTTTCATACTTTATCCCCTTATTGCTACTTTCTTAAATTAATTGACTTTTATCAACTGTTATTTTCGTGAATACGCGTTTGAATGTTTAAATTATTAACTTTTATTCCTAATGTTTAAAAACTTATACGTAAAGAAAATATGAGTAGTGTAATAATTATCTTTTACTCAAAAGCTTAATTGACTTTAAAATTAAAAGTTTGGCACTCTTGCCTTGTGAATTTCAGTGCAGTTAGGCACCATTACATTAATGCAAGATTTGGATTTACTTGAGAGTACAGTATGTTTGGCAATTCACACCACGCATGTAATGAAAAGGGTTTACTTTAAGGATTATTGTTGACAGTCACTTCAAAAGATTTTCTTCTTGTTCATATAAAAGAGCATTACAAATATAAAAAAATAACACACTTTTACATATATAATGAGTATTTCCCTTTTAACAGAATTCATATTTAACGCTGGTTTCAATAAATACTTTTTAATTTTTAATAGGGTGTTTGTCAGACATCGTTTGATATCTACATTGACTTAAATATGTTATTCAATGATGCACGTGATAAAACAAAATATTAACGTATTGTTAATTTTTTTTTAAATGATATAACAATGCATTAGAAAATCACAATGTATGGTCTCCCAATTGTTAATGCATGAAAATTAATCTCACAATGGAAAAACAAAAACTAATGCTTGCAAGAAAAATACTAGTATACAACCAAAAGATCTGACAAATTTTTTCATAAGCATATTTTCGATAAAAAGTAAAAGATTTGAAATAAATTGTTAGTTAAAATTATTTATGCAAGCTAATTTATATCTTTATTTATATATAAGTCAATTTTATCTTTTAAAAAACTTATTTGTTCATGTATTTAATTCTCCTAACTATCTATACTATTTGATAATTATATAAAGGTGATTCATTTGTTGTGTCTATATTTTTTTTTCCAATTTTACCTTTTAGAAATTGTTTCGGTTACGGGATCAATGTTAACCGGCTAAGTTTTGTTGTGTCATCCAAAGTTTGAATGTTATCCTGAAATTTAATTGTTGTATGAAGTCATTCGTCCACATTGTTTGAAGGGTACTTGCACAAGACACTTTTATGCCAAAGTTAACTCAACTTTGACAATTGACAATTAATGCAACAGTAAATACAAGTAACTTACCGTTGACGGCTTGACAAGTGTACCAAATCGTTCAAATAATATAAAATGGTAAGTCTAAATATAGTTTCCCAAGAGACTTGTGTAATACTAAATAATTGTATGATTAGTAACTTATCTAAACTAAATAATATAAGAGTATGTCCAAGTAAATAAATTGACAAAGAATTAAATGATGGACTTTGATAGTTGGAGGCACTTAAAAGAGGTAAAAAGTCAGAAATAGTATGGAATGACATGCTAAGGGTAAATTTCACCGGCTTCACTCTCGTGTTCACACAAAATCATCTCATTTCCATTAAACATTAATGTAAACCTACTAAAACCCCTTAGGTGAAAGAGCCTAAGTTTTCTCACTAAGACCCAATTCCTTGGACACTTAATAAGCAAACTCGTATTAAGATCTAGGATTTAAGACAACTAATGGTTCATGTCTCATTCCTAGTCACAAGCTCCACTAGATCCCTTATTTAAAGTCTAGGTTTCATTAGATTCTTCCCAAAACCTAATGAATTACAAACCAAGCTAACCACGTCCCTATTTCAAGCAAGATTTAAGAGTAGAAACAATAAATTAACATTTAATGAAAGAGGCGTATATATAATCAAAGCATTTACAAGGTATACGAAAGTTCAATAGCTACAAAAACCCTTAACAAGATGGGTTTGAATCTCCATTTCCATTGAGAGCCTCAAGCTTACAAAATGGAAGATGAAAGAAAAAGGAGACACAAAGAGAAAGAAGAGGATGTTCCCACAAGCCCTAAGCAACCTCCATGAGCTCCAAACAACGCAGTTGTGTCTCCAAGCCACTGAAGACCCGATTTCCTTCAAGCTTCAAGAAGATACAGGGTTCAACTTGCCACATCAACAAAACGTTGCTCAGTGCCCGAGGCTTTCCACTCAACGTAGGTCTTCAAAAACATCATAGTTGCTCTTTAGAATGTGCTTGCTCAGTGTTGTTTCTAGGTGCTCAGTGCAAGTTTTCTCTAGAGTGCTCTTACCTAGCGACAAGGACGTGGCACCTAATGCCACTCGGACTTTAAGACTCCCTTTTTGATGTTCTTCTTGCTTCTCTAGGTTGCCAAGCTTCTTCAATTTGGTAGAGGTTCTTCCTAATCCAAAATTAGCTTAAAAAGAGGAGCTTAGATATATAATTACATAAGTGTAGCCCAAAATGTAAATATGTACAAAAATAAGATAAAATGGATGATTTAAGCAAGTTATAAGCTATACGAGAGTTGATTTTTTTTTTCAATAAAATAAGGCTTAGATAATGAGTAAGAATTAACATTATCACCAACCTACTTACCTCAAACCTCTATTTAGGTTTCAGGATAGGTTTTTATTAAGGTTGGCCTAGTTACGGTCCAAATGTGAATAATTATACTTTACTCGTTAGTTGATCAACGTTAAGGTTAATGTACTCTGATTCATGACCACTGGTTTTCTTGATGACTGACCAGGTTCATTGGTGGCTCGCTAGATGATCCAAGCTATGATTGATTGTCCGATCTATGGCTGACCTAACATACGGTACACAAGTTCCCTTAGCCCAAGTTTGAAAAACGTGACTAAGGGCTTTGAAGTTTGTCAGTTAGCTCTCGTTGTTCATGTAATTCAAGTGTGGCTTGATGGAGGATTTTATCATCAATGAGGTTATCTCTTGGATTGATACCGATCAGTAAAGATGTTGAAATTACGTATTGGTTAACTTTTCAGCTGATCATTTGGAAAACGTAAACCTAACTGTGCGATGTCTGGGCCACCTACCTTTGGAACTTGTGTTTGAAAATGTTACCCTTGGAGGGAAAACATAACACGTCAAATTTTGTGCCAGTTAGAATTTGTAGCGTCGAGATCTTCGTAGTTGTTGAATGCAACTTAATTTAATGCTTGAGGATGAATGATAGGAAAGGTCAACACGACTATAAATAAGGGTGAGCCTTCTCTGTTATTTTCACATTTCATCTTATGTTATCTGCTCAGATCGATCATTCCACATACTAAAAGATAATAATCAACCATGTGCTTGTCTTCGTTTGAGGAGTCTTCATAATAAAATAATTGTTTTTTAATTTTATCCTTCTAATAAATATTTTTTAAAACTTAAATAAACTTTAATATAAAATTATATTTATATAATAGAAAAAGTATATAAATTATTTACTTTTATAATTATTTTTAACAAAAAATATTTTATAGGTTAATAAAATTTTACTACAATAAAATAAAAATTGGACACACATGTCACACATGTGTTTTCACTACTTTAAAATAAAAGCAATAAAGAATAGAGGAAAAATTAAAATAATTTTTTATTCATGAAAAAATATATTTAGCGAGAGTATACTTTTTCCAATTTTATCCATACATAGAAGAGAAACAAAATAAAAATGGGAGCAAACTTAAAAAGAATTACAAATGAAAGCAAAGACTTTATGCTACCAAGTTGATTTCTCTAAACACATGATTTCAAGTAATGTAATCAACCTTTAAACCCATCCATCTGAATTATTAAAGAGACAAGAGCATATAAAAATGATGTCTTTGTTGGAGGATTCCACAATTGATAAGTTGTACAACTATTAGAGAATCACTCTCAATAATCTTATTATTGTATCCCATTGATATAGTTATTTCTATTCCAATCTAATGGCAAATAGTTCATCCTTTTATGCTAAGTCAACTTTTAAGACACTAGAGAAGGCAAAAAAAAAAAATTACTGTCAGAATATCTAATAATAGTTCTTGCAACTATCTTTTTTCATCATAGGTATAAGTCGATCATAATTAATCTTTATAAAACTCTTTAAAGAGAGAATCCAACAAACTAATCTTACAAAACTTGAATTATCTCTCTAGAGAGATTTTTGTTTATAAAAATTTATGAATAAATTATAAAATATAATAGTGTAAAAAAAATAAACATGTAAACTTTTAACATCTCACTAAAAATAAAAATAATATTAATATCATGTAATTATTATTATTATTATTATAATAATAATAATAGAAAATAATTTTTACATTAATGAAAAATAATAAGAGAAACATGCTTCGAACTTATGCCTTCTTCAAAATTAAGACATTACACTGACAACATAATTAAAAATTACCATAACTCAAACTTAGAGGTGCTTGATTGTTATTAACAAATACATAATTTGATTTACAATTTGAAGAAATACAAAAATAAAAATAAAAATCAATCTCATTTATTTGTTATTATTATTAGTTAAACATCATCGTCAAAATTTGTGATGGAATAAGTACATTAGTGGAAAAACACTGTTTAATGTCAGTTATTTTGAGTTTTTAACGTCACTTATGGAACTGACGTCTATTCGGGTAACGTTAATTATACATCGGTCAGGTTATCACAGACGTCTATATAGACGTCGGCTGTGTACATAGCCGACATGTAAATAGACGTCGTTCATAGATACAATAGACGTTAATATTGACGTCTGGCGTTAACATACGAGATGTCTATACGCTCTGAAACATTTTGTCCACTATAACTTATTGGACGTCAATTTGTGCACTGACAGATGTCTGTAGACGTCGGTTTTCCATTAACCGACGTGTACTGTTTTTTTTTAAAAAAAATATTTTATTTTTCGAATAAAACCACACCTGAAAATCAGAAAATTTTCCCAGAACAATTATTTATAATAAATATCTGAGTTTGAGCTATAAATAGATATAATTCAATCAAAGATAAAAAATATGAAATTATAAACTTAAACTAAACCTAAGTAATGTTCAACAACAAAAATAAGTCTTGCTAGTTCCACTTTTGCAGAAGATAAGTTGTCCACTCCTGCCTTAGCTGCTTTATGGTGTCTTCGAGTAAAGGAGATAAATTTTTGAAGCGCTGCACAATTAAGAAATATTGATTATGGTTTGATATATGTTCAAAAGTATTAATTGATTTCTGATGTTTTCAAAGTAAGCATGATTATTACCTCATTCCAGTTATCTGTAATGCCAGCTCAAATGATGGTCTTAATCCAAGACATCACATAGTACCCATATTCCCATTATCTAGCTGTCTATTACACTAAAATGACAAACTAAATATAGTCAAGAATTAAGATCATTGAATAACATAGTAAATGAATTAAAACTATAAATGCACCAAACCTTTGGATACAGGACTTGATTTAGCTGACCTCGAGATTTACCCATTACTCTATTTACATTAAAACACAAAGTAATATTAATATAAGTATCAAATCATAAAAAATTAAGGCCGACATGAATTTAAAAGTCATTTTTGGCGAAACACTTACCCTTGAAGCATGGTTTTCAAGTCATTTTTCATCTTCCTTTGCAGCGAACAGAAGAATACAACTGTACTTTTTTTTGGGAATGAGGACCAATAGCTGCCAGTGAGTCCTGTTTGGAACATCATAAATATGTCTCGTTCACAGACTTTGCATTTTCTTTAACATATTGCAAGAACACCGAAACACCCTTCTCATATTCTTTAGAGATGCGACGTGCATTCATCCAGCTTTGATCCATACTATGTTCGTAACATAGTTCATCAGTATAAATTTCTTAACTCTCACAAGGTTAGGCCCTACCCATTTAGGAAAAATATTTTTCATAAATTGCTAAGACATGTGCAAAGAAGTCTACATCATAAATTTGATAAAATTTCGGCAGCATTTCGCATTGGTCTCCAAAATACACGAAATGAGAGTAGTCACAAGAATGACCACAATCAAATATGCATCCGGAGAAAAACACAAATAATGAACCGAAATTTCATCAATCTTATGCATAAACTCCAACATACATGTTATAACAAATTTATGAAAAATAATTTTCCCAAACTGTCCAATCGGACAATTCAAAATTTAATACAAACGATTAAAAATTTATCGTTTGTATTAAATTTCAAACGGGAACTAAGTTTCACTCAATTATTTGATACTTATAATTTAACATGCCAATTATAATAACACAACTAAACTTTATCACATGCATATTCAAAAGCCGATAACACATGCATACCTAAAAGCCAAAAACATGCAAACGCAAAAGCTAATAACATGCATACACAAAAGACAATAACACACATACAATAAAAGTTTTCAATAAAGAAGCTAACCTTTTTAGCAGATTAAAACAACAATGGAGGGAAATGGAGGACTGCACGCCCAAAAATGTAGGCCAAAAAGGGTCAAAAACGTCGCCCAAGAACACGCCACAAACTGCACCAAAACGCAACGAAAACGAATTTTAATCGGTTCAAATGGAAGATATTTCATCAAAGAGTAACTTAATCGGAGTAAAAGTGAATTTAGACGGTCCAAAAGAGAGAAAATGCACCTAGAAAGCAATGCCGCAAGAGAAAAGCACGAGGAAGAAGACGGTGAATAGTGGTAACTGCTCGCGGGTTTGCGTTCTGCAGTATAAAGTACTGTAGACGTTGGTTACGTTTGTCCATCGACGTCTATAATGTTATAAACGTTGGTGCTCTCACTAATTTGACGTCTTTATGATTTAAATATTAATAATGGCACGGATTTTAGGCGTCCGTTGCATGACGGCCCGACGTCTATAATGTTATAGACGTCACCAACTTTCTGGCCGACGTCTATATGGCGGAAAAATTATTACAATTCACCTAACTGTCAGGCTATGGACGTCAGTTCTCAAGGGGCACCGATGTTTATGTGGAGGAACATTAATTACATGCACCATCCTGTCAGGACAGAGACGTCGCCTCTCAGCTACCCGACGTCTACATGGCGACTATTGAGCTTCCTGACAGAACTACAAACGTCTCTTGTTCCCTGGCGACGTCTAAAGACGAGTGTAGACATCAGTGTGGTTGTATTCGACGTCCATATGTCGACTATTCACCTTCCTGCAGACCTTTTAGACGTCCATGTGCAGTGTGTCCGACGTCTGTAGTGTTTGAGACATTGGTTAGCCATGTAACCAACATCTCCTCGTCTGAGTTATTTACGAATTTGTCACCGGTCATCATATTACGTCAATGCACCTTTAACCGACATCTATAAAGTGACGTTAAATGACATTTTTTCACTAGTGGTAGTATGCTTCTTTTAGAATAAAAACACTAGTTATCTTAAATTTGTTATATTTTCTTTTTAATTTAATAAGTAGCATGCTTCTTTTAGAATAAAAACATAGATTTTTTTTTATATAATTGATATGTATTGACATGTTAATGGAAAAAGGATAAAAAAATTAAAAGAACTTACTTTGTCATGTTGGTGTCAACCAACCAATATAAGTCTGGACTTTTTAATTTTTTAACAATCACCATTTATCTAATACTTACAAATAATTGAAATAATTGATGATGATCTTTCGAAGATAATAAAATAAGAGATAAAAGATGAAAAAAATATAAAAATTAAATCAAGGAGATAAGGATATAAAATAATAAATAAAAGATGTTAGGATTCATATGGTCGTCTATCATATAAATTACTCAAAAGAAAATTTAATTTGATAAATTTCAATCATATCAATGATCAACTCTTTAATTTATTGAAATATCAAATTCTTAACTAAATAACCCAAATTAATTCAATTCTTATATTTTAATTTCTCGCAAATTATTACTAATCAATCAATTAAGAAATAACAATAAAGATATGTGATAAAATTAAAAATAAAATAAAAGATAAATTATATAGATATAAAATAAAACGGGATATAAAAATTAAAAAAGAAGATAAAAATAAGGAATTATATAATCAAAATCTGAATTGAAAATGTTGTGAAACCATAAGAGAGGAAAAATTAAAAAGAAGTGATAGATTAAAATATAAAAACATTAATTATAATTGAGTTTTAATAAGTGATTTGCAATATAAATTATTTAAAAAAAAAATAATTCCAATAATTTCAATTATCAACATTAATTTATTGAATTCTTAATTTCTTAAGTAAATAAAACAAATTAGTTTCAAATCCTACCAATAAATTAATATTATAGGATAATTCTAATCACAATCAAAATCACAATTAATATAGAAAATTGTCAAACTAATATAAGTAATAAAGTTGTAATTTTTTAACCATTTCATTTTTTATGGTAGTTTAAAGAATCGATATAAAATATGTTTTTTTTGAGAATATAACGATCGTGTCTAACGAAATGTATATATAGGTTATATAATAAAAATGTAACCAATTAAATTAATAATGCAATAAGAAATTATTATATTTTGTACTATTTAAAATAAAAGAAGTTTTTTAATTGATGTATAGTTTTATCTAAAAACGATAGGCAAATCTTTAACTATTTAAATCCATATATACCAAGAAGAAAATTATTGGTATTAAACAATGTTAGCAATATAAATGAGTATTTTTTACAATTTATTCATTATAATATTGATGTATTTTGTTATTGTTGTGATGAAATTATATCTTTTGAGTTCCATATGTCAATTACTTTAATAAAAATATTTTATAATTTAATAAATGTTTACTATAATAAAAAAGTGAACCTTTAACACATATGTTTCTACTAGTATTTACAAAGAAACTTGTACAAAATATCTTTAATACATCTCTAGTTAAGAGATATATGAAAACTAAAAAAAACTAACACTTGTAGATAAAAAAGTTCCCTATGGTTACCATCATAGAACACGTTGAAAAGTTTTAATATATTCATTGTTGAACGTCGACATGTTCTTTTTTATATGTATGGAAATGGACCAACATGGTTAGGTGGATGGTTCGAATTCATAACAAGAGGTGGTCCACTTTAAGGTATAAATAAATAAAACTTTTATAGTTAATAAATAATTTTAATAAATGGTTTTAAGAAATAGTACAAAGATTAAAAAAAAGTTATAGTTGCTTCATCAAAGTGAAGAATTACTATGCTTCAATGTGGATAGTCCTTCTATGCCATTTTTAAAAACCTTTATTTATTTATTTATTTTTTTGTTACGCTTGTTTAAAAGTTTCTATTACTTGCTAGCATAGTCTTGCATCAAAGGGTAAGCATAAATTTTACATGAATGTAATAAAATACTTTAAAAGCCCTACATTTATATATATTTAATGAAGTTTTTCTATACTTAAAAAGAAACATATATTTCAAATTTGATAGCCACATTCATCATTTTCAAGTTCTCAAAATTATAATGCTCGTTGCTCTTAACTCTTCTTAAATTTATAATCCAAAGCATGGATGTCTATATTAATATAATATTTAAAACTTGAATTGTAAAGTAAAAAATTGATTCATATTTTATTATAATCTTTATTAGGTTGAATATCAAAGCTAAATGACACCTTAAAAATTAATGTCATTAGGTTATTTTTTTATTAATAATTTATCAAATCTAACAACATCATAATTTATACTACCATTGTTTTTATATTTGGCTTAAAACATTTTTACTTTTTAAAAAGTATAACTCAGTAAATTGATCCCATTTATGATGTGGGATCTCTGTACTATAATTAAAAGTTGATCACTAAATTTAGTGGTTAGATGATAATGATGAAAAACATTTAATCTACGTCAAAGAGGGGCATAGCTTCGTTATTTTGTTAAAAGCAGATCATCGTCTCATACATGTAAATCATTTAAAGTTTAATCCTTCAATAAATACTTTATAACCATGTAAAATTTTACTTGGACGGTAAGAATGTATATATTCCAATTATATTATGAATTAGATTTTTTAAAATCTATTTTAAATCAAATCTATATACAATAAAATAGATTAGATTTATAATTTAGATTCATTTAATTAGAATAATTAAATTTGATCAGATCGATCTAACTAATATACATTGTTATTAGGTTTATTAAATATGGGTTGATCCGATTTGGCTTAAACCTAGGTTGTCTTGTATGGATGTGAGTCTGGTTTACTAGGCATTACTTAGGTTAGGATCTCATCTCAACATTGACTAAAATCAACATGGGTTTGAATTTACTTGACTTGACTTGAGTCAGTGCCAACTAAACTCTACTTGACACTAGGTCAACTTTAATCGATCTTGACACAGGTCAAATCGTCTCAGTTTGAATCTGTGTTGATTCATCTTGATCTTGGGCTCAAGATGACTCGAGTAAACTCATCATGACCTTTGGCTAAGACTAATGTTTCTCAACCTCTAGCCTAGGTTGATAGCTCAACCTTTAATTCGGGATGACTTAGCTCAACCTTCGACCGCAACCAACTAGGCTCGACCTCTAGCCAGGGTCCACTCGGTTAAGCCTTCAGTCGAGACCGATTTGGGTCAACCTTCACCCTAGGTGAACTCTACTTAACCTAGATCTTGGGATAACTCAACTCGACCCTCATCCTAGGCCGACTCGGCTCAACCTTTAGCTCAGACAAACTTATATTGATTCTTGAGTCTGTGTTGACTCATCTCGACCTTGATATCTAGCTAACTTGTTTCAATTCTTTAGCCCGAACCGACTCAACTTTACTTTGGCCCTAACCGACATTCCTCGATCTTCGATCAAACTTCGGTCGCAATTGACATAGCTTAACTTTTGACCACGGATGACTCAACTTGATCTAAATCATCTTAGTCTTCATATTGGGTCATCTCATATTGATTCTTCAGTTTGTGTTAACTCACCTTGACCTAGCATAAGCCAAATTGGCTTGATCATTCGGTTTGGGTCAATTCAGCTTGACTTTTGACTCAAGCCAACTTATCTCAATTTTCTCCTCGTATCTATTTATAGCTTGACCCTTGGCTTTAATCAACATGACATGATTCTTTGGGCTGAGCCAACTCAACTCGATTCTACCAACACTCCCTCCACACGAAAGCATATACATTTTGAGCGTGAAACTAAACATTAATATATGCTTTGATAGCGGTCTGATAACAGGTGGAACAATAGACCCAACAAACAACAAATTTTGCTTGGATAGACTCTAACCCATAACTTCGATACTATGTTAAGAAATGGACCTTAAACTTAACATGAAAACCCTACTTATATGTTGTAAATTGGACTTATCTCTAGTCAATGTGAAACTTCCAACACCTTGACCTTTGGTTCAAGTAGGCTCAGCTCGACTTTCGGTTTATACTAACTCGTCTCGACCTTTGACATAGGCAGATACATCTCGACCTTCTACCCAAACCAATCCTTCAATCTAGGCCGACTCGACTTGACCCTTCGGCCTAAGCCATCTTAGCTTGATTCTTTGGCTCAGGCCAACTCAATTCAATTCTTCGGCTCGGGTTGAGTCAATTCGGTTCTTCAATTCAGGTTTATTTAACTCAATTTTTTTTGGCCGACTTGGCTCAATCTTTAACCTGAGCTGACTCTACTCGGTGTCATAACTTAACTTAGGTGCATCTTGCTTTTGAATCTTTAAAATCAAAAAACTAATTCAATCTAAATCAAATTAAATGAATTGAGCTTAAACTATATATATAAAAAAGAGAAATCAAATTAAATAGGTTTATTAAATTATCTTTTGTCCAACCTTGATTATAGCTAGTTATAATAGTGTAAAATACAATATATTTTTTGGTCTTACTCTTTGTTAAATATAGTAAAAACTATGTATATGATTAGTTTTCCATGTGTTAAATATACACATAGGGTACTTTATTTATAATAGAAGAAATATGGACTAAGCTCAAAATACAAATAAAGAATAATAGCAAACTAACTAAAGATAAAAGATAAAGATAATATATCTAACCCTCCCCCTCAAACTGGTGTATACAAATTGTATGTACCAAGCTTGTTACTAATATAATCAATAAACACTTACTGAAAGTATATGTTTTTTCACTCTCGAAAGACACTAAATTGTTAATGATTTGCGAAGACGACATAAAAGATTAAATATCATCCCAAAAGACTCCCTTGAGCAAAAAATCTAGGAGGTTGCTCAATATAAATCTCTTCTTGCAAATTACCGTTGAAGAATGCATTGTTGACATCCAATTGATAAAAAGATCATTTTGAAGAGCCACCATAGCTATAAATAAACTAATAAAAGTCATCTTTGCCACTAGAGTAAAAAACATATATAGACAGATCAAACACACTAATGACAGAAGAAAGGTCAGAAGAGACAAAAGCGGAAGAAGTCATGGATGAATAAGAGAGAGAAATCCTAAAAATTCAAGATTCTTCAATCAAGGCACCTGAAAAAAAAATGTGACCTCGACGCTCTAAATAGCTGTCTAAAAGAAGACCGGACATGTGACCACGCACGATGAATATAGTAAAAACTATGTTGAATACTATGTTGAATATAGTAAAAACTATGTATAAGATTAATCTCCCCTGTGTAAAATATAATAAAGAGGTATTGTATTTACAATAGAAGAAATATGGAATAAACCCAACATATAAATAAAGAATAATGATAAACTAACTAAAAATAAAAATAAGATAAAGAATATATTGATGGTTTATTGGATGATAAACCTGGTTTATTCATACATATAAGCTTGTAAATTTATTGGAATTTCAGTATGTATACATCATTAAAGATTTCTTCTTCAATTTGGTTTTTGTGAGTGAGAACCAGTTTGATACTGAAAATTTACGAAAATAAGTAGAAAACATTATAAGGATAGTTTAATTATTTATTAGTGATTGAAATATAAGCAGCGACTCAATTCTAAACGTGCCGGCTGCTTCTTCCACAATATTGCCTTTTTCCATGATTAAATTAATGCCAATTTCACATCTCGTAGCATTAGTGATAATTATGGTTGTTGATTAAAAAAATAATTTTTCCTTGATAAGGAAAAAACCCTTTATTGTTTTTTATATATATGTTTCCCGAAGATGAACATTTGATGATATTATAGGAAGTGTCTCTCATGGTAACCAATTGTGATGTGTGACATCAAACACAGTCGTTGATTGTTAGGTGATAATGACTGAAGAGCTAAAAATAAGGTATGACATGGATTCCAATCAAACATAGAAGCGAATTTCAGGATCGTGTTTGCTCAAATAATGCATACATCAACGCTTGGCAAGTACTTGAATAACACACTTTCATAACACACTATCATAACCCCTTCAAAGATTCTCCCATATACTTTTGGTTCAGTCAGTGTTGGAAAAGACAAAATGTCTGAGATTTTTTTTTTGGACTACTTAATTTATTTCTTCTCATCTGCTTCTCATTGGAAACTAATCTCACTCTCCATTGGTTTTACTTTCTCTCGAGTTATCAATTATAGTTTCGTACGTTGATAAACCAATTAGTCGACCACTTTTTGTCTTCTTTTTATTGAATTTGTTTAAATTGATTACCAAAATTAATCATTGATTCTCTTATACAATAATTACGAGTCATCTTTTAGCATGACCTCTGATCGGAGTTTCCGAAAGAGTAGAAATTGAAAACGCAATTTGATTTGCATGTCATGCGTATGAACTTGGAGGATTTTCATGATTGACTTGGGACAAAGTATTTGAAAATTAAAAATGGTCTGTTCACTTACGTTGCAAGCAGTAAAAAATTGTAGTTGAACAGTGAATAGTCACAAAGAGTGGAACTTGTTATACTGCGACAGAAAGTGTTTTTGTCATTACATTGTAACATATCTGGTACAAAGAAAGATAGCAATCACAAGTAGTTCTAGTCTAAGCAAAAAGGACTGACATTGACATTCGTAACACATGAATGGCAGTACTTCTCTTTATCAATCCTTGGTCCTAATAATGGTAATGGAACCTCTTCCCCTAGTATGAATCCTTGTGAGAGACGTAACTGTTTTTCCAGACAAACCAAAACTTCCTTTGACTAATTTGTATGGAAGAGTCACAGAAGAATCTGTCACAGGATGAGGAATTGGCTTTGATGTTGATGGTGTCGTCAGAATTTGGTAATTGATATCTTTCAGTGTTGTTTCCCCTCCAACCCCTCCACACTTCACTAACTTAAACGGGTAAGCAATTTTCTTCCGTTGACCTGCTAACACCAAGAGAAAAGGAACAAAATTGACACTGTAAGTGAACCACTTGAACTTTCACATATTAAGATAAAGAATCTGTGATTTGAGAGAAAAGGGTCATGCTGAAACAAGAGGATGTAATCAATGAAACTAGAGCATCATATCACTCTCATTTGACTCACCAGATGCATAACTATTCTGAGCAGGATCTTGTTTGATGGCAGCTTCATGTGTGTCACCTAGTGTTGTTGATGACAGGCTCGTACTGATGCCCCTTTTTTTATGTGTAAAGCCACAATCTACACAGGTGATGAGGATATGATCGGTTATGCAATAACATAGTGCAAAAACAACAGTGTCAACTTGTCAAAGGTGCTGTAGTTATGTTTCATTTCGATTACTATGACATGCTATGATTCCAGACTCCACCAAACTTCATACACTTTGCCACAGAATTTGCATCAAACAGTTGTGGAAAAGCAAAAGAACAAACTGATGAGTCTGAACATAGGAAAAAACAAGATACCATACCATGAAGAGGAGGAACTGTTGTGGAGAATATTGGAAATTGTTCTACCTGATCATCCAAATAAAGAAATTTCATTGATAAGAATTTGATAATTACAACTTTTGCTATGAATAAACACAGTTAACCAAATTACTATAACCTTTTGATGGCAGGATGGTAAATTTTGGTCCTTGCACCAAATACTCTTGCCTGCAATGGCATCTTGAAGGTACCCAGAAGATGTATCAGATTGAAACCAAGGCTCTGGTGTAGACAAAACCATAGTAACATGGAAAATAAATAGTGCTTATAGTGTCAGACATTAGCATTTCAAGAAAGAAACAAAATGAAGCATTTAAGAATATTCAAAAAGAAAATAGTATATAGCATACGTACCAAGTAGTGTTTGATCTGCATCAGTGGCTCCAATCTCCAATTCCATGGAGCTGGAGCGGTCAGAAAACCAGTTGTTGAGCTGTGAGTGTGACATAGCGGGAAACCCTTCTCTTTCTGCAACTCAATTGAATTGTGTTTTAAAATTCATTTATATATATATATATATATATATAATAAAATTTGAAAGAGGATAAGATTAAAGTATGGTTGACAAAAGCTGATATGAGTTTGTTATTTTTTAAAGAAAGGGCAGTTTAGTGAAGATGATAATCTATTGCTACTTAAGCTAAGAATATCTCATCATTTTGTCGTACCTTATTGAACATTAAAATTATATCTTGTCCTATCTTATTCACCAATTAAGACTTAATCCTATCTTATGAACCAATTAGGACCGGTGTTAAAAACTATCACAGTTTTCATCTTATTAGTTTTCTGACACCAAATTCTCACTATGAAAGTTTTCATCACATTTCCATTCTCCGGCAACAATCCATAATATTAGTAATCTTTGCACATTATTGTATTTTATACTAATCATAACTTTGGTTATAATTGTTTTTTTTTAAGTTGAACATACAAGTTTCTGCCGAAGAAAAAGAAATACTGGTAAATTTTTTAAAATTTTATTTTTATTGTTTCAAATACTAATGGAAAGTAATTTATACAACGTTTGAATTTGATTTTATTTCATGATTTTTAATACTTATTGGTTAAATTTTTTTCTCATATGTGAATAAAAAAGGAGACACTCATAACCAATTCATAATTCCATACTCTTACACATGTGTTTTATTACAAAGTGCATACTAATATTAATATTTTACTTTTATATACATAAACATGTAGACAAATAAACAATACGCTTACATATGTTTCACATTCTTATACCATGCATAAAATTTGGTTTCGATTTTATTATTATTTTTTTTCGAAATTTAAAATTATTAGCTTTAATTCTGATAAGTTGGGTAAATTTTAGTTTTAACTTATGTTAAAAGTATATTTATTTTTATCCTATTAAACTTTGGAATCATTGTTTTTTATACCTAATATTTTTTAAATAGACAAAAATAACACTTATTTTAATAATTTAAATATTTTTTAGAAGTTTTACTTGTTAAGATTATATTACTTTCATGTGATATTATAAATAGTAAAGCATTTTCAACTTTAGAGAAATAAAAAATAATTTTTCATAATTAAAATCAAAACTCATTTTACATATACAAATGTATGTACACTTAAACAATATTAATACCATTAAATTGTATCCATTTTTTCTTTATGAAAATTAACACACACACACACACACATATATATATATATATATATATATATATATATATATATATATATATATATATATTTATATATTCTGTCTCTATATTTATTTTTTAAAATTTTCCTTTAAATATATAACTTTTTTAAAATTAAAATAATTATTTTATCAATTTTATCTTTTAAGTCATGTCTTTTTAAATTTAATCAATTTTATTTAAACTTAACTATTTTCTAATTAAAAAATACATATAGAATAAATAAAAGTTATTAACAATAAAATTATAAACACTATATTTAATTTCATAATTATAATAATAACAATAATAATAATTTTTTTATTATAAAAAAAAAGTGAACATAGCATATATTTTTACTAATAAATATATAAACTTAAGTTTAATTAAATTTGAAGTAATTTAATTTAATCTTTATTAAACTTTATTACTTTATTAAATAGTCAACAAAACTGGTTTGTAGAAAAAGATTTGTCTCCATTATAAATTTCTATTCTAATTTTATACAAATATAAGATAATGTGATTAATATAAAAACATATTATATTATAATTAATGTAAAATAATAAATAACTTCTATTAATAAATATTAGATAATAAAAACATGTCGTTGCATAAAATTATTTATTCAACATAATTTTTTTGTTAAAACAATAAAAAAAATTAATGTGTGATTTTATATAAGTTATAATATATTTTATATTCATCATAAAATCTTATATTTTTTTACATGTAACACAAATTGATAAATAAATCACACAAGATATTAGTCACGACAATGAAAAATTAAATATAAAAACTCAATTAAAAAATATAAAATTTTCAATTACTCAACAAAAAATAATAAAAATTTAACTAAAAGATGTAAATTCAGAACAAATTTGAAATTTAATTAACTTTAATATTTAAATGGTAAGTTGTTAAGAGATATTTGTAGGTGCTTTATTTCTAATAACAAACATTTAGACTTTATTTTAGAATCTCAAGTTTCTCTTCCTTTATTATTTATACATGATTTTTTTTAGTTAAAAAGGAGTAGTGATATTAACAACAATCATTTTCTAAAGTTGCTTTCTAGTAATGTCGTTTTAATAAACTATTTAACAAGTGAAAGAAAGTAGTTAGAAGCTAATGAGAGACAGGACATATGACACTACCATGGAATAACTTGCGTGTTTTTCTGTAGAATACTCTGTGGAAAAACAACATTTTTGTCTTCTTTTATATATGTCACCTTTATGCCATATTCCACACCATCTTCCTCCGTGGGAAAACAACATTCTTATCTTTAAGGAACAAAGCACACTCCATCATATTCTAGGGCTTTCACGAACATTCTTTTCTAATATACAAGTACTTTTCAAAACTGGGGGCGTAAATTCCCGAACAAATGAAAAACCCTGAACACCAACTATAAAAACCGAACTCAACCCTCAGTTTCTGACAGCATCAATTAACTACTATGGAAAAGACACGTACTGTCGGAGTAGCCATGGACTTTTCTCCCACTAGCAAGTTAGCACTTCGTTGGGCCATTGATAATCTCATCAACAAAGGTGATCAAATCATCTTGATCAATGTTCAGCCTTCTCAAGCTCATCACACCAGAAAGGAGCTTTTTGAGGACACTGGTTCACGTTAGTGTCCCTCTTTCCCTTTCTCATGTGAACAATTATGAATATTATAAAAATGAATCTACAAGTTCTAATTTTATTCTTCACGTATTGGTATATAGACGATGTTTTGTACATAAGTTGAACTTTTGGTTGGTTGATGGTTTTGTAGCTTTGGTGCCTTTGGAGGAACTGAGGGAGTTGAATTTTACTAAGCAGTATGGGATTGCAAGGGATGCTGAGGTCATAGATCTGCTTGATACTGCCTGGAAGACAAAAGGGGTATGTTATTTTGTTATGTTGGTGTTAATTTCTTGTTTTATTATTCTGTTTTGCAGTTAATATGAAAGAAAGTATGGTAGTAAAGCTTTGAGTGTTTGAAACAGGCAAAAGCAGTGGCAAAGGTGTATTGGGGAGATCCAAGGGAGAAATTGTGTGATGCTGTGGAAGATCTTCACCTTGACTCTCTGGTTCTTGGAAGCAGAGGTTTGGGTCCCATTAAAAGGTATCAACATTTACCATTCATTCATCAACTTTTTTTTCTTAATTTTTTGTTCTAATCTCTCTTAAACACTGTTTTCTTGCAGGGTGTTGTTGGGCAGTGTAAGCAAGCATGTCATGACAAATGCCTCTTGCCCCGTCACTGTAGTTAAGGCAAAACAATCTTCCAATTCCCGTCACTGAATCCCTTTGTCAATAATAATGATAATTACTTAAACAGTATACATGCATCTATATGGAGAATCGAAAACTTTATTGTTATTGTTCAATGATTGTGATTTTGGCTATGTTGTGCTTTTTATGTACATCTCTTGTAATGATGTTATGTCATATAAATATTCAGTATGGTTTAGTTTCCATTGGATAGAATTAAAGATTTGGATTAGATCCAGACATATGTGCTTATGGATTGGCCCAGTCTTGAAGCCATGTCCAATTATAAAAGCATGCAAGATCATGGGCTCAAATTGTCGTTAACACTTCATATTCATGCATATAAATTCTGGCCCACAAGAACATTTTGCTTCGGATTATAGTGTACTGATTAAAAAACTATCATACCATTTTTATTATTAAAAATTTAATTTTTTTTATCCATTTGATAAGAATTCAATATAAATAAATAAATTCATCCACTCATCAACAGAATTTTTACACAGTGAACTTGATGACGAACTTTTGGCTTTTTGGCTTGACAATAGTTGCTACTGCCGACAATAATCTATTTCCAAAAGGCATTTAAAGCCCCAAACCACTAAAAGAAGAAATAAGCAGATATTTTATGTAAAATGGTTCATCAATAGTCATCCTCCACCTTAACTCATTATAATTGAAGAAACTTCCTTATTTAACCAAAATCATCATTAAAGTGCTTAAAGTCAATCTTTTAATGCTGATTATTGATGTGTCTTTTAAAAAGAAACTTCACATCAAGCATGGTGGTGTCAAGAAGCGAGTTTGGGAAGCAAAAGTGAAAGCATTGATCATTTGGCTGCATTACATATGAACTAGTCATAGTTGGTAAGATAAGATCCCAAAAACACCATTTTTTTTTTTGGATGAATCAAAAATGGTCCAAACCCACATTATTGGTGCAAGCTTATGTTAGTGTTCATAAGTGCGTTTGGCGTTCTCTTATTCGTTTGTTGTCACAACTTGGAACTAAAATATACAAAATGTCAGACTCAGCTTATGAACCCAACTAATTGTCCTTTCTAAGTTATAAGTGCTTTTGAATAAAAAAGGAAATGGTTAAAGAAAAGAAAAACAGAAACACAAAAAAAAGTTGAAAATTAAAAGCATATTAGTGTGTACTTAATTTGGGTTACCCGTAAAAATTGGATCCTCCATCCAACTTTTGTATCTTGAACATATGTTGGACCAAATTCATTTCTACATATGTTGGACCACATTTCCTTTTGTTATAATTATTTTTGTCTTTTTGCAATTGAATTCTTTTAACATATGTCTTCATAACTATCATTTGTACACCATAAAATCTAATTGACATATAGAGCAATTCAGCGTAATCAAATAAGAACTACTATATATTTTTCTAATAAAATTTTTAAAATTTAGTAAATGTTAGTATAAAAATAATAAAAGGTCATAGTTAAAAAATAATTAGATGTCTCAACCTTTTAATTTTGAGGTTTAAAGGATACAAGTTCTGTAATCTTAACTATTTTCTAATCTCTACCAAAATTTTAAATTAATAATTATACAACTATACTAAATGCTTTTAAAATCTATAATTGAGATGAACTTGATACAAGAAATGAATTAATTAGATGTTATATTCTTTAATTGTGGAATTTAAGGATTATAAAATAATGAAATTTAAAAATTATCAATATATATATACTCATATTTCTTTTTTGAAATATGTTTAGGAGTAGAGATCATCTTTGTCCGTGTATATATATATATATATATATATATATATATATATATATATATATATATATATATATAAACGGCTTTCCAAAAAACTTTATAGGATTAATAGTTACATATGAATAATAGTAATAACTATTTTTATAGTTAATATACAATCGTATGTGTACAAAATTAACAACGTCCGATACATGACTTGAAAAATAAACTTATTTTACTATCCAATTTATTTATTTTTGGGGAAAAAAAAACTATCAAACCATCATACACATTTTGTTAAATATCAAAAATAAAAATTCATAAAAAAGACCAACCACTAAAGCAGGTGGTGAGGAAAGCTTGAGAAGGACAACACACAAAAAGGGGGGAAATGAAAAAAAAAAAAAACAGTATTATTTGTTGAGTTTAGAAAGGAGGAAGTAGAAATATGGATGTGGAAAGTAAAATTGAATGAATTTGAATTATTGGTAGATAAATGATTATAAGAATGAGTAGTATCCCTAATTCGAGCTAACTATGGGACCCTTGTGAATATTCATCCACGTTAGTGCAAACTCAACTCACACATAAATACTTTCCATTCACCACACGTTTCATTAGGATAACATGAAAAAATAACAGACATTTCTCACATGCTTATATTCTATTCATGGAATCACGTGCTTCCATAAATGCAAATATCCCGTCAACCATAACACAATTCATTTCTGATAAAATGTTCTTTGATTCATGATTCAATAACTGTTATCAAATACATATAAAATGCATTATAGGATTGACCTGAGGTTCATTATTGATACAAGGGATCTTTGGTTTAATTCTCATCAAGAGAGGGTTCGTGAATTTTGTCCACGCTGGTTTACGAATCTCAACAAAGATCTAGTTTTACAATATTTATAGTACTAATCATATTACTTTTATTTATTTAATAATTTTCATATTATCATAAAAAAGTTAATATAATTTAAAATCTATATTGAAATATGTTTTTGTTCTTAAATTTTTATGTCAAACTAAAATTTATTTTTTGTTATAAAATTTAATATAGGTTCGTTTTAAAATTATAACAATGAATATATAATCTGCTTAATATAATTGAAATAATTTTTGAAGTGAGAAACTATTTTTTTAGGCTGACATTTGAACTATCTATACCATTTGACAAATTTTGGTTTAAATGTTAATTTGGAAAGTCCTCCTAAAAAAGTTTAATCTTATTAAGTTAAAAAATTTATATCTATATTATTTTTAAAGTTTGGAACAAAAATATATGGTTTAAATATATTTTTAGTCTTTCAACTATCAAACATTTTTGGATTTAGTCCCTCTTCCAAAGTTTGTTTCATTTTTATCCCTTTCTTTAATGAAACAGTAATATTTAGTTCTCAAAAATTAACGACGTTAATTTATGAGTGAGTTGCCTAACAGTGTGCCATGTTTCTAAGTGTACATGGCATGAAACATGGCACACCATTAGTCAGTTCACTCAAAAATTAACGCCGTTAATTTTTAAGGACTAAATATTATAGTTTCATTAAGGAGAGAGATGAAAATGAAGCAAACTTTGAAAGAGGAACTAAACCCAAAAATACTTAATAGTTGATAAAAACATATTTAATCCAAAATATATTAAAGTTTGAGACAGACAAATTTTAATTTCATGTTTAAATTTAGGAATCACAAACATATTTAACAATTTAAAAATTAATATTTACATAAGTACAAATAAAACTTAAAACAAATATAACCAAATAAAAGAATTGTCTCACTTTTTCTAATATTTGACTTCTAACATTAGAAAATTACCAAAATACATTGAGACATCAATGAAATCATAAGTATAATAATAAAAAAAAGAGTACACCAACATGAGATGTCACTACTGTAAAAAGGAAAATCCATGATGATTAAAAGTAATTTTTCACTAGGCTCAAATTGTTGTTGAACTAGTCGTCGTTAAAAGTGTTACATAAATGATGACAATTACTTTTAATTTTTGTTAAAAGTGGGTGAAAAATAACAACAATTCCTTTTAACCATTGTTGAAAGTGTTAAATTTAATCAGAAAAGCAAAAAAAATAATAATGAAATGGTTTATAATAACAGTTTTAGTCATAACCATCGTTATAAACCCACTAAGAGAACACGTATACCCACAACAATTATGCTCATAACTGTTGTTAAAATTCTTTTTTTTTAAATATAATATTTACAATTTCGCCTGCCAAGGACTTGTTAGAAAATTTTTATACAACAACTCAAACCGTTCTTATGTTTTATAGATATCAATACTCTAACAAATAATTAACTATATATGAAACTATTCTAACAAATAACTCTAAGCCTAACTTTAATACCTTTTATTCTTATATCTAATAATAAAGTACTTTTCCCACACTTGTTGAATATTTTCTAATGCTCTTTGATCAAACGGTTGGACATCATTAAAATTCTATAAAAGTGGGTTGAAGTTAAAACTAGAAAATATTGAAGTTGAGACTAAAGTTAATATATAGTTTGTTATAACAACTTATATCATCGTAATTAATTTAATAGTCAACTTGCACAATAGTTGTCATTCACTACATGACGTAATAGTCACACTCATAGCTCCCAGTTTGTTTATTGCATTACACCAATAATAAAACTATTTAAATGAGTTAAATGATAACACAAAAAGTAAGTCAATGATAAATTATAAATACCTTGACGGAAATCCATGTGACCTTTTTAACATGCATTGTATTTATACAGTGTTGCACATCTAACTTGGACCAATACAGAAGAACAGAAAATATTGATCTTTTGTTTCATATGTTAGTCAAAGTTGCCTATCTTTTTTCCTATAATCTACATGAAGATTTTTCACCTTCTCTTAAATTTAGGCACCAGTTAATGGAATTGGAGCTCTCTATGTTCTTGGTGTCCATTAAAGACCTTTTTCAATCCACAATAAGGGTGAAATTAATTTAAAAATCTATGATACCAAAGATATATTGTTTTCCTCTCATCTTTTAACTGCTCATATAATGTGTTTTATTTACAAATCGAACATACTTTATGACCTTTTACACTATAACCTGATAAGTTTCCATATGCAAGAAATTCGTTGATAGTACAAAAATAACATTGCATGCATTTGGAAATATTCATTGGCAAAGTCATCAAAGACCTCAACCCCATCATCCCATAACAACTTCAAGTCATCAATTAATGGACTAAGAACGAAAATAAACATTTATGTCATTGTTTGGTTTACTTAGACTCGAAATCATCATTAATAACGTCATTTACTTTCTCTTTATACACAAACCTATAAGCAAGTTATAAATCACTATCAAAACAGGCCATAATGATTAATACTTAAATTTCCATAAGGATTCATTCCATATATAACTAGTTCAACCCTCAAATTTCTTTATTCATGTTTTAATGTAGGAAATTATTTACCAATGTTCTTCCATTGCACACGATATGCAGGATGATGAAGTTATCCATCACATATCCGCTCATCAGCATGTCACCTAAGATTTTTAGCTTCAGTTGGATTCACAAACATACGATTAAACCTTAAAATTATTGGTAGATATCAAACTACCTTCAAATGAGGGTCATGCTTCGTGACCGCATTAGTATTGGTCTCATAACCATCTTTGACCTTATAACATGACAAACCACACTTGGGTCAATTTCATCTACAAACTCTTTTTTATATAAAATACATTAAGACATGCATGAATCTTTTGATATTCCATACCCATAAGAGAAAGTATATTTTTTGTCTTATACATTCGATCAGGAAAAGTATTACTTTTAGAAAGCATTTCCTTAAGTGTGATGGTGTAATGGTGTAAGGCTGTCGAACACCTTCTATCGAGACGAAGGTGGGAGAATGACGATGGTTTCGAGTAATGGTGTAAGGCTGTCGAAAAACATGGGTGTTTAATCCTAACGAAAGAAAGGATGACACGTTGGTGGCCTGATAAAGAACAACAAAAATAAAAAACTTTTGAACGAAGAAGAAGATTGTGGATCGACAAAGAGAAGTGAAGAGTTAATTTTTTTAAGACCTGATAAGAAATTTAACAACACTTAAATCACTAGATATTGCTACAGGAAACATTTTAACAAGAGTTATACACAAAATCATGATATATTTTTAATGTTCTAATATGATTACACCGAAACCATCATCATTTTACCATTTTCAAAATATAACCACGGTTAAAATGAGAACCATCATTATACAATTCAATTTAATTACACCTTTTGTTTTACTACCTAGCTGGATAGTCATTAATGAGTCGTGGTATTGGTTTTTTTCACTATGCTGAAATCAAAACAACCATTTATGATGCATAAAAAGAGAAAAAATCGGAAATTAGAAATGAATAGTTGTGTGTTATAATAGAGAATAAGAAGTGCTATATATCTTGACATCTGAATCCTGACAAAGACTAGATGTTGAATTTTTTAAAGAAAAAAGCATGTTGGGAAAGAGAAAGCTGTCCTACTTGCATTATGAATGCGAAAATGTGCAACCACCATGAGAAAACTGACGACCACGACAAGTCATATCTAAATGATGGTTCAACGAGGTTGCCACCGGATTTCATACATCACCTCAATGTGCAACCACCATGTGTTTGCAGCCCAACCAGGTAAAAATACTGCAATTTGCAAATAATTGCTTAGATCACTTAAAAATAAATTTAATTCTCGATTAATAATTTTATTCAAGTGATAAATTTATTATTTTAAAATTTTATAAATTAAATTAATTTATTTTGTGTGTTGGACCGATGTCTAATTAGTATTATATCTTCAGTATTTAGGTGATGAAAATTATGTCTAATTTAATTATATTAAATTAGTTTATAAGGCGAGAATTGTTTTCCTTCCTAATCTATAAAGTAGCTTTATTTTTAATCAATATATTTTCTATTTGATGTAAATCTCTTACACATCTTCTAATAAATATGAAATTTTCTACCCACTCTATTCATATTAAAGACATTGTTTGTTGGATTTGATGATAAATAATATTATAAACAAAATCTTGTCTAAAAGAAACTCTTAATAACTTAAATAAAATTTAATTTAATTTTATGAACAGTTGTGTTGGATTAGACTTAAATATTATTTATTGTAATAAAACTGACCTGAAAAAGATTAGTTTCTAATTAGCCAATAATGAGAGAAAAAGGACATTGAAGGAACGAGGATGAAGAGAAGGTAATTGGTTGGGATAAGTTGGTCCATGCAAATAAAATAAAGGGTGCGAAAGTATAGTCCATGTGGCGGTTGTCCCATTTCCAGATCCTCAGTCTTTGCATTTTACAGTACCTTTATTTTATTTTGAGAAATGAAACTTTTTTAGTTAGAGATGACAAAAAAAAATCTATTTACACATTTGATAAAATCTGTAATAAATAATTACTATATATAAATATTTATTATTAAGAATATTTTAATATTTATTTTTAAACGAGTCGAATATAAATAATATATTATTTGACCTGTAATACTCATTATTCATAAAAAATAATAAAAAAATTAATTTATATATTTTTAATTAAATTTAATTAAAAATAAAATAAAATAATATTTTATTAAGTTAAATTTAATTAAAATTAAATTTTAATTTATATTATTTTAAATTATAAAATTAAATTTTATATTTAAATTTTATTTTAAAAATTTATAAATATTTTCTTCTATTTTTTTTTGCAAGTATTTCCTAAATAGATACGTATAAGTAACAATCGGGTCCAATTCTTTGATATCCCTAATTCCAAATCATAACTTTTTATCAGTATTTAAAGCAATTGCACATAAAAGTTTAAAATTGAAAGTGTTAATTAAATTTAATCAATATATATCAGTTAAACCAAGCACTTTGACCACATTAATCATGCATAATACAGGAGCTTTGCGATGCATTTTATACTTTTAACTTTCAGGTATATTTAAATAATTACTTATTGCATAAGATAAAAATTGCATACCGATATGTACGGATAGAGTAGTTAATGGTGGATACCCATTATTAATTATTTGATTTTTTCTTCACTACCATATTAATTGGACAATGACAGATATCATGCTTCACATGTGACTATCCACAACCCATATACCTATTTTTATATCACTATAATTGAAATTAATCTTTAATTAGAAACTTATACTAATAATTTGTTTTTAATAAATTTGTCTTTTCTTTTAAGCTCGTAAAAAACTAAAGGTAGTTGTTAGAGAGAAATAACATGTTTAAGTATCATGTTTTATTCTTTTTAAAGTAAAGGTAGTTGTTGATAATTTCTACTAATTATAAACATTTTATTTTTTTAGTATGTATAATTAATGTGTAGAATATTTTTACTACTCAAGTAAAAATAATTAGGAAATACATTTTTTTTTATTTTAAAAATTAAATATATTTTTAGTTTTTTAACTTTAATGTGGTATTAAATTCTATCTTTGTCTCAAACTTCTCAAATTTTATTCATAAATGTAGTTTTGATGATTAAACAGTATTAAAAATTTATTGATATGGGAAACAATGTTACCACAAGGATAAACACATAACATGATATTTTGCACGTTAGCAAATTTTTAAGTTGTTTGACAACTTAAATTTTGATACGAAATTAGAATTTATTTATATTTCAAATTTCAAATTTGATATACTTTATTTTTAAACTTTAAAAATAAATTAATATAATTTTTTTAACTAAATGAGGTTAATTTATTTTAAGTGTTAAGTGACATTTATTTTAGGTATTAAATGACATTCCAAGTTAGCATTTAAACTAAAATGCATAAAATGGAATAACCAACTTGAATACTAGCCGAAAAGACCATTTAAGAGTAAAAAAATGTTAACATAGTTGGGGTTAAAATGATGGTATACATTATTTTTTAAAATTTGGGATAAAAATATTTTAAATTTAAGATATAGACGGATTTAAATTTTATATATAAGTTTAAAAAATAAACACATATTTAACTCTAAAACTTATTATTTATTAATCATATTATTAAATCATTCATGTTTCAATTATCAATAGTTGTGACATCCCAAAAGTTATATACTGAATATAATTCAATAGGAGATGTCATTATAATATAACAAAGCAGTGAAAGGATATACATAAAGTTATAATAATTACAGTCATCCAAAAGAGTTATAAAATTATAAATTTTAAGTACATCAAAGATATCTCAAAATAATATAAGAGGACTAAGAGTAATCGTATAGCTAGATACTACATATGAACTACAAAGTTTCTCAAAAGATAGTAAAACTCTAAGAAAGAAATTCTAAGAGCTAGTGGCTGGGTCATCTCCCTCCAAAGCATGCTCCAGGGGTACATCCTCTGTCTCTGCTCACATCCAAAGTTGGATGATCATTGCAAAAGGAAAAGCACACACATACAAAACACAGACCAAACAATGCAAGGATAAGCTGGGTTAGAAAAACAGGCAATGGTATCATACAGAGTTTAAACATATCAATATATTCACACAACAGATCAAGTAGAATGTCCTATCATGTTAAGATGCAATTTAGACTCGTCCGGACTAGAATGAATATCGATCTGGGGCATGTTGTGCACTTGTGGTGGCCTCTACTGCCTTGCAAGGCCCTTGCCAATGGGTTCCACCCTACCACACACAAGTGTAAGCCTTTTACCGCATAATAGGCCTCCACGTAGCACCAATTACTAGGAACTCCCACTACTCTCACCACACGCGTCAATCTTCTCTAAATGAGAATGAGAGACCGTTAGAGTGTTAGGGATAACCCCCCATGTGAAAGCCTCATATATTCATTCTAAACAATATGAGGATCTCACCTAGAGACCATATTTTTATACTGAACTATCACTTTGATATGATCATACATGACATATTTTCACAGAGACATCCTTTATTAATACAAATTTCTTTATAGCATATTATTACCAACACTTACTTAATTTAAAAATCTTGGAGACCCTCACCAATGGATCCGAAAGGGTCAAAAACCCCAAGAAAGACCTAAAGAACGTCCAAAACGGACGTCCGGAACCCCCAAAACATCAAAAACATTAAAAACACTCAATCTGCCGCACATAATTCGCTCAGTGCACACCCTGTGGTGCGCTGAGAAATTTTTCCTGCGAGCAACCCTTCGCAGAGCGCACTGCGACTCTGCATAATCTGCAACACCCTAAAACCTACATAATGAAGCAATTCTACCCTCCCATAACAATTTTAACCATTTTGATGAACTTCTAGCACTCTTAACTTGATCCATATGATGAATCTAACTTGGCAAATCAATTCTAATACTTCCTAAACAAATTCTCTAGTGATTTCACTTCAACTCACTCTCAATTTTCTCCATTTCATCAATATAGGTGCTCAATTCTAATCTTACTAGTTTAGAGTTATTTTTTATCAATCTAGCCTTTCCTATAAGTCATATTTGTCTTACTTATAATACCCCTAATGCCTAGAACAACTACCAACCCATCTAGCTCAAATTGACCCTACTAGTTCCTCCCAATAGCCTTAAAAATCCTCTTAACAATATGAAACTGACATTTTCTTCTACACAACATACCCCACATTTTCAAAGACACATTCCAGTAATAAAAAAATATTCCATCAAGAATTTCATCAACATTGAACCATTTTCCAATCAAGCAGTCACAGTTACAAAAATACATTCACAGGACTATCATTCACACCCATCACACATTAATATATCATATCATCACTTTCATTACAGTTTAACTCAAGAAATCAAAAATATCCAAATCAGTAACACATGCAGATATTTTTTTCACAGACTTCAAACAAAAACATCAAAATTTTATGCCACCCTATATCACAAGACCTGAATTAAAACCCAATTCATGCAACTCCAAATTCTAAAACAGAAAAAGAAAAACACACCCAAGCTTCCCTTACCTTATGTTTCAGCAGTTGAAATCAAGAGAATCCCCTCCACACCCTTATGCTTCCAGGAACTTTATACTAACCTATAAATCACCATTTGGTGATAGAGTTCAGATTTAAAGACCAAATTGAAGTTAGATTTGGAAAGAAGACAAAAAGGGTTACATGCAACAAGATTATTGCATGATCTCCACCCTAACTTGAATGAAAGGGGAAAAAGAGACACTTAGCAGATGAGAAAGGAAATTTAATCGGATAGAAGCGGTGCCCTTGCAGTTTGGATGTCTAGGAAGTTTCTAATCAACAGATTTATTGGTTAGATTTTGAAACTGGGAGGGGAATGTAGAACCAGGAAGAAAGGAACGTAAGAGTAGGTGAAATGTTGCTTCAGACAAAGAATGAACTGAAACTATTTTATGTTTTGTTACTTGAGAAAATTTTTAGCCATTCCATTGCTGCCACATGTACATTCCAAACCTTTTTATTTTCTCAGGTTTTACATTCTCCCTAACAACAAAATTTTTGTCCTCGAAAATTAGACTTATCTGGTAGAAGGAACAATCTATCTTCATCACAGTCTCTCGAACCACCGCCTATTTTGACAAAATACTACTCCCCTCAACTTTACTAACACGAAACCTTGCCTCTGTGTTAAAATGCTTTAGTGTTCAATAGTGTAGATTGGTTTAGCCATTACTCAAAAGACAAATATGAACTCCTAAACTTCGACTAATAAGAAACTTTCTTTCGCAAAACCAACCCCATTGTGTCTGCCACACTGATAACCACTCATCCACCTTCCGCCACTTCTTGTAAATCTCTTCTAGAACTTCCACTAGTCTTCACTTCAGATCAACCCTTGACTTGTACTCTTTTACCTCCTCTTGTTTCTTCCAAGAATTATCATACCCCTGACTTGATCACCACCACTTCTGTTTTAACTACTAATTGTTATGCTCTTGATCACCTACTCTCACACTCATTCTGAGAACTTCACATTGCCTTACTGATTCAACTCTTGAGTAGCATAGTTTCCAACTATACTACCCCATTACCAAATTAAATCTTTACTCCGCTGCAACAACAAAACCAATTTGAGCACTCTAGCTTCACTTCATTATTTTATTGACCTGAACCATATGCAATCCTTGACTCACTAGCCTACAACCATACTTAAATATGTAACCTCTTCGACTTGAGATCACTAGCTTGATCAGTATCATGCCAACTTTTGATACATCTCAAACTAGGATTGTCCAAACTACGCTTTCTCAACCATTTTGAGAAACCCACTAGTTATAGTATTTCAACTATACTAATGAAATCACTTTACAGCTTTACTAAAGATCCTAAACTTCATATTCTTCGACCAACTCTTACTCAATCCTTATCAAATCATGAACCTGAATCTTCTCTTTAATTCAAACCATCAGTTAACACTTCCTTACCTCACTTGAAAGTTGACCCTGTAGCTTGAAACCGCACTTATCTTCTTTGCCTGATACTTATTTCTTCCATGTTCAACTCACTTCTGACTCTTGAGAATTACCAAACACTTCCAACTTATTCTCATATAATAGCACCAATACTGTTTCAAATAACCCGTCCCTCACAAACCACCAATCTACGATTATGAAAGCTCTTCATGTGCACATATTACTGATAATAACATGCTCCCATCATCCGCTGCTCTACTCTGATTCTCAAACTCCCTTGCTCACTAGTTTACTGAAAGAACACCTTCTTCACCACAATTGTAATTCGAAAATGATCACCCTTGAAGAGCTTCCTTCAAAACTTTCATGACTTTGCAAAACCCTGGTAACTCTTTTCTTCCATGATAATCTTGTCATTCTATTTCCTCAACATTGCCTTCTACTTCACAAAACGACCATGCTCGAAATTACCCCTAATTGCTAAGACTTTATACTAGGCTGTTCCAACCTGTCCTCTAATTCTCTTCTAAGATTCTTCAACCTTGTAGTTCTCCCTATGATTACATTGAGTCCAAACTATCGTCGTTTTAACCAATCCACCACCTGCCTCTTGCATACCTTACACTTAACAGGAACTATCCCATTATGAACTATTAATATTGGTTAATAGTGAACTCCACCAATCTAATGTGGAAATTCTAGTACCTGCTTTAGAACGTCAATCAAAACTCTTACACCAAAAAGACTTATGTTCTATTCTCCACTTATTCTTGTTATATTCTTCCGAACTTCTCAATCCTTTCTCTTCCCATAACCTTGTTAACCTCTTTTGATTCTAACATCCCTTTTTCTTCACTTTCTGACTTGATCCATAAATGATGTATTACCACTAACTTTCTTCTTGAAACACGAAGCTTCTCTTGAATACCATAAAGTGCTAGAGAACTATTTTGAAACAACAAACCTCCCTTGAATCACACCTCAAACTTACGAAAGAATAACATCCTCTCTTCTTCACTCGCACTTAACAAACGTCTTGAATTCCTATAACACTTGCTTCTACCTTTCGTTCAACTGTACTTGATGCACCACCTTCGCTTTCATTCCCTACCAAGAAATCACTTCTTATAAATCCCAAACCTGAGTTCTTATATTGACTCCACCAACGCCATATCACTTAAATTCTTCATGTACTCGTTAATGTCAACACTGCTTACCACCTTCTTTCAGAATCACCTTCCTCAACTCACAATCATCAAAATAAAAACCATGCCTTTAGTCCTATGTTCCTCAGAATACCCTTAACCTGCAACATCCACCCTCTGACTTCATCTGAACTTACCAAACTAACACCTTGATATACTCCTTCCTTTGATACTGGAAATCTTTCCTCTTAGCCAATAATCAAGCCTTTCTTCTATACGAACCACAAATCTTGCAACATCACTCTAAACTTGGATATACCAAATCCGATGGTTGATAAGACCTATCCATATCCTTTTAATTATCACTTAACTCGAAATCCTTATGATACTTCAATTATCTTCAAGTACTTCACGTTCTCACAAATCAGAAAATTCTGACTTCAAATACATATTCCTTAAGTCTGCTCTACGTCTTACACAACTGCTTCTCAAACTCTTTTTCTTCTATTTCTTTTCTAGATATTAGTTCGCCTTGGTCTACTTTAAAATTCCCATTCCCTTCTTAACTTAAAATTCAAACCATCCCCCACTTTTTTTATCCAGATCTCAACCATACACTGATCCAAATTACCAATCCCATCCAATGTCGCTCCGTTTCTCACCAACATTCCCCTTTCTTTTGACCTCAGACGTTACTGATATACTGAACCAAACTGATTTCTCAAACCTTGCTACACCCATGCTTATCCAAAGCTCCTCTTATTCAAGCCGTCGAATCCAACTCTTCTTGTGGAACGTAAAATATCTGATCTCCTTACTTTGACCTTGAAAAACTTCTTCACCCATAAACCATACTACAAATTTCCAACATCTTCACACATTCCTTGAAACCCAAACTCTGGTCTTCTAACTCCTTATCTTCGAGGCAAGACTTTGTCTCAAACGCTTAAACCAATCCTAAAGGAGGTATACAGGTCAAGTTGTCATTGAATTTGTATTCCTCTACCACTATAGAGCACAACACACTACCACGAAGGCAAGAACAAGACAGAAATACTATAGACAGTAACACTTGAAACACTATTCCTCATTTCCCCAAACCTTCGAAATTAAGAAAGGAAAATAATCTCTAGTAAAAGTCATGAGTGTGCACCCTCATTCCTTCTGTAGAGACATTTTCTGTTCTCAAAACTTCCAGTTAGATACATAATTTTACTATCTAGACTTGGAATAAATGGTAAACCATACCATTTAGACTCAACTCTTCACAGAGAAGACACGATAAACCTGCAACACACAGGTCATCCTAAGGACAAACTGCTCTGATACCATATTGTGACTTCCCAAAAATTATATACTGAATATAATTCAACAGGAGATGTCATTATAATATAACAAAGCAGTGAAAGGATATACACAAAGTTATAATAATTACAGTCATCCAAAAGAGCTATAAAATTATAAACTTTAAGTACATCAAAGGTATCTCAAAATAATATAAGAGGACTAAGAGTAATCGTATAGCTAGATACTACATATGAACTACAAAGTTTCTCAAAAGATAGTAAAACTCTAAGAAAGAAATTCTAAGAGCTAGTGGCTGGGTCATCTCCCTCCAAAGCATGCTCCAGGGGTACATCCTCTGGCTCTTCTCACATCCAAAGTTGGATGATCATTGCAAAAGGAAAAGCACACACATATAAAACACAGACCAAACAATGTAAGGGTAAGCTGGGTTGGAAAAACAGGCAATGGTATCATACAGAGTTTAAACATATCAATATATTCACACAACAGATCAAGTAGAATGTCCTATCATGTTAACATGCAATCTAAACTTGTCCGGACTAGAATGAATATCGATCTGGGGCGGGTTATGCACTTGTGGTAGCCTCTACTACCTTGCAAGGCCCTTGCCAATGGGTTCCACCCTACCACACACAAATGTAAGCCCTTTACCGCATAATAGGCCTCCACGTAGCACCTATTACTAGGAACTCCCACTACTCTCACCACACGTGTCAATCTTCTCTAAATGAGAATGAGAGACCGTTAGAGTGTTAGGGATAACCCCTCATGTGAAAGCCTCATATATTCATTCTAAACAGTATGAGGATCTCACTTAGAGACCCTATTTTTATACTAAACTATCACTTTGATATGATCATACTTCCCAAGATTCATCAAACATGACATATTTTCACAGAAACATCCTTTATTAATACAAATTTCTTTATAGTATATTATTACCAACACTTACTTAATTTAAAAAGCTTGGAGACCCTCACCAATGGATCAAGATGGGTCAAAAACCCCAGAACAACCTAAAGAACGTCCAAAACGGACGTTTGGAACCCCCAAAACGTCAAAGACATTAAAAACACTAAATCTTGTCGCACATAATTCGCTCAGCGCACCACAGGGTGTGCGCTGAGCGAATGTTTCCTTCCAGCAACCCTTCGCAGAGCACACAGATTGCCCTGTGCGACTCTGCATAATCTGCAGCACCCTAAAACCTGCATAATGAAGCAATTCTACCCTCCCATACCAATTCTAACCATTTTGATGAACTTCTAGCACTCTTAACTTGATCTATATGATGAATCTAACTTGCCAAGTCAATTCTAACACTTCCTAAACAAATTCTCTAGTGATTTCACTTCAATTCACTCTCAATTTTCTCCATTTCATCAATATAGGTGCTCAATTCTAATCTTACTAGTTTAGAGTTATTTTTGATCAATCTAGCCTTTCCTATAAGTCATATTTGTCTTACTTATAATACCACTAATGCCTAGAACAACTATCAACCCATCTAGCTCAAATTGACCCTTCTAGTTCCTCCCAATAGCCTTAAAAATCCTCTTAACAATATGAAACTGACATTTTCTTCTACACAACATACCCCACATTTTCAAAGACACATTCTAGTAATAAAAAAATATTCCATCAAGAATTTCATCAACATTGAACCATTTTCCAATCAAGCAGTCACAGTTACAAAAATACATTCACAGGACTATCATTCACACCCATCACACAGTAATATATCATATCATCACTTTCATTACAGTTTAACTCAAGAAATCAAAAATATCCAAATCAGTAACACATGCAGATATTTTTTCACAGACTTCAAACAAAAAAATCAAAATTTTATGCCACCCTATATCACGAGACCTGAATTAAAACCCAATTCATGCAACTCCAAATTCTAAAACAGAAAAAGAAAAACACACCCAAGCTTCCCTTACCTTATGTTTCAGCAGTTGAAATCAAGAGAATCCCCTCCACACCCTTATGCTTCCAGGAACTTTATACTAACCTATAAATCACCATTTGGTGATAGAGTTCATATTTAAAGACCAAATTGAAGTTAGATTTGGAAAGAAGACAAAAAGGGTTACATGCAACAAGATCATTGCATGATCTCCACCCTACCTTGAATGAAAAGGGAAAAAGAGACACTTACCATATGAGAAAGGAAATTTAATCGGATAGAAGCGGTGCCCTTGCAGTTTGGATGTCTAGGAAGTTTGTAATCAACAAATTTATTGGTTAGATTTTGAAACTGGGAGGGGAATGTAGAACCAGGAAGAAAGGAACGTAAGAATAGGTGAAATGTTGCTTCAGACAAAGAATGAACTGAAACTGTTTTATGTTTTGTTACTTGAGAAAATTTTCAGTCATTCCCCTACTGCCACATGTACATTCCAAACCTTTTTATTTTCTCAGATTTTACAATAGTCATGCTTAGAATTCAAAACTAATGACATTTTAAATATTTTTTTTCTCTAAATATTTCTTTTAAAGATAAAATCAATCTAAAAATACTGTTTCCAAAAGAAACAATACATTGAATTTGAAATTAAAACAATTCATAAATATTTAATTTAATAATCAATATATGTATAAGATGGATAGGAGATCTATATCACCTATAAATAAAACAAATTTGTTATATAAAAGTAAGTAAAAAATTTACTTAACAAATCAATTTTATAAAATTGATTTAGATTCAAAATCTATTTATTAATATTAAATAAAAATGGACGGGAAGACTAGGCGAGGGGTGAGAAATTTGAAGCGGTTGGTGGAAATGAAAATGAGAAATAGATCTAAGTTTGAAAATGGTGTGGTTTATGGACAGGAAAGGTGAGCTTTGAGAAGAAGTAACCTAATTTTCAGAAAAGGCATTATAGAGTTTGAGTAGAAGTTTGGTAAAGTATGCTACTGCCACCAAAACTTTCCTTCCATACGCATATATACCTTTCTCACCACTTTCCATAGAAAAAAAACACACCATCATCTTATCCATAATAAATAATCATACTCCACTCTTCTCGTAACACCTCCATCGTGTAATGATATATTTTTACATTCATTTCATACAGAATATAAATGTAAAATAATTATAAAAATATAAAATTTTATATTTTTCAACAACAAAAGTAAAAAAAATAATATTAAATGAATGTAAAAAAGTTAAATATTTCAAATAATATTTTCTCATTCAGTGTTTCATTCAGTAAACTAACATATCCTTCTCATCAAACTCAAACCAAGGCATCATTTTCTGATTTCCAAGGAAAGGGAATAACTAAAGAAACAAAAAGTTATACACATTCACATACACACACAAAAACAAAAACAAAAGCAACCATAAAAGATTAAACCTTTATTCCTTTCTAATCCCATGCTATTTCCTAACAAGAATCTCGCCAACATTTCATCCCTATGTATACTAAAGTTCCAGAATGTGGTAAAATAATAAAAAGCATTTAGTGAAAAGGATAATATTGTATGGGTAAGTCTTAATTGATGGGTACAGATGATGAACACCAAAATTATGGTATTATAATACTTTCTGGGTTATATGGTATTGACTCATAAAAGCCACGCCTTGCACTTTCTTTTCTCCTCTTTGTTTTTGGTAAAGTTTTTAACCCTTTTTTACTCTTTATTAATAATTATTTTCTTTAGTTCTTTTTTCCTATCTAAAAGACACCCTTTTCTCCTCCCTTATCCTATTTTTTTCTTGTTAACCCTTTGGCTTCGCCTAAATATGCCACACTAAATTTTTTTTTTCAACTAATAAAATTACCCTTTCAGCATGCAGTTCATTTTCATTATAAAATGTGTTTGTATAATAACTTTTTTCGTATTTAAAGTTATTTATTTGCTAAAATAAATTCAAACCATTTAAATCAACTAACTCTATGCTTTTTCAATCAAATTTTTCCTAATGGTAGTTCAGATTTCGTTTCTTCCAAAATCGAATTCTGACTTATTTTTTAATCATTTTTCTTGTAATCAAATTTCAAAATTTGATTCCAAATTCTGATTAAGAATAAGCATCATATTATTTATATAAATATTTGACACAATATTTCATGTGGGTAAAAGTATTCATTCTATGAGCATTTTCTGTCTCTTTCGTCTTCATCTTCTTTATGATATTAAGTATAATAAAAAAACATTTAAAATAATTGATGAAACGACAATTTGATAGTATGCATAAGTTTTAGACAGCCAAACAATGTAATGTTTTTATTGTAGAAAACATTTTACGTCTTAATTTATTATCCTTTCATTTTTCCATTGAATGGAGAGTATAAAAAGTAGTATTTTATTTATAATAATAATAAATGAAGAGAAAGGTGGATTGAGCGGCGAGTGCACATGTCCGTGAACGTGAGCGTGAGCGTGAGCGTGAGAGAGTGAGCAAAGAATTTGTCTGCAGTTGGATTGAATTGAACGCATTCATACGCAAAGTCTCATGTATTTCTTAAACATGAATTTAATCTCAATGATTAAACATAATTAAGTTGATTAAAAATGTAATGTGAAGATTATGGAGAAGAGAGTGTGAGAAAGATGAAAGAAATAACCGTTGAGAGAGAGTGGACAGGTGTCGACGTGGCGAAGAAGAGATTCTCTGAACCCGTGAATTCTCACTCTTTCTCTTTCACTTTCACTCTCCTTACTTAGGGGAACAAACCAAACAAACAACATACAAAGGAACAAATCAGAGAATCAAATTCGCCAATTCAATCTCTGCTTCGCCAATGTCGCATCTTTCAACGCTCTTTATGTTTGCCTTCTTCAATTTCGTAGCTGCAGCCACCGAGTTCGACTTTGGGACTTTAACATTGGGAAGCCTCAAGCTTCTGGGGGATGCTCACTTTAACAACGGCACCGTAAGCCTCACTCGCGACCTCGCCGTTCCAACCTCCAGCGCCGGCAGAGCTCTTTACTCCCGTCCGGTAAGGTTCCGCCTTCCCGGTAACCGCTCTCCGGCCAGCTTCACCACCTTCTTTTCCTTCTCCGTCGCCAACCTCAATCCATCCTCCATCGGCGGCGGCCTCGCCTTCGTCCTCGCGCCGGACGATGAAACGATCGGCGATGCCGGTGGATTTCTTGGACTTAGCGCAGCCGCCGCCGCCGCAGATGGCGGCGGCGGCGGGTTTATTGCCGTGGAGTTTGATACGCTTATGGACGTAGAGTTTAAGGACATTAATGGGAACCACGTTGGGGTGGACTTAAACAGCGTCGTTTCGAGCGAGGTTGGTGATTTGGAGAGCGTTGGGATCGATCTGAAGAGCGGTGACCTAATTAACGCGTGGATTGAGTTCGATGGATCGAGCAAAGGGTTAAGCGTGTGGGTTTCGTATTCCAATTTGAAACCGAAAGATCCCGTTTTGTCGACGAGCCTCGATGTGGATAAGTATTTGAGTGATTTTATGTATGTGGGGTTCTCAGGTTCTACGCAGGGTAGCACAGAGATTCACAGAATAGAGTGGTGGAGTTTTGGTTCTTCTTTTGATGTTGCGGCAGGGGCGGCCCCACCGCCTCCACCGGCGATGAGTCTGATGAACCCGACGGCGAATGTGGTGAAGTCGGGGCCTCCTTCTCCGGCTCCTTCTAACAGTGAAGAGAAAGAGAGCAAAAGCAAATCGTCTTGCCACAATGGATTGTGTAAGCAGAATTTAGGAGCAGTTGCTGGTGTTGTTAGTGCCGGGGCTTTTGTTTTGGCTATTTTTGCTGGTGCATTGATTTGGTTTTATTCTAAGAAGGTTAAGCGTGTTAACAAGTTTGATTCGCTTGGTCCGGAGATCATTAAAATGCCGAAGCAGTTTACCTACAAGGAGCTGAAGTCTGCTACAAAGTGTTTCAATGCGAATAGGATCATTGGTCATGGTGCGTTTGGGACTGTGTATAAGGGGGTTTTGCCTGAAAACGGGGACACTGTTGCGGTGAAGAGGTGCAGCCATAGTAGTCAGGGGAAGAATGAATTTTTGTCTGAGTTGTCTATCATTGGGAGCCTGAGGCATCGGAATCTGGTTCGGCTTCAAGGGTGGTGCCATGAAAAAGGGGAGATTCTGCTGGTGTATGACTTGATGCCCAATGGGAGTTTGGACAAGGCTTTGTTCGAGGCTAGGACACCTCTTCCCTGGTCTCACCGGCGCAAGATTTTGTTGGGCGTAGCCTCTGCCTTGGCCTACTTGCATCAAGAGTGTGAGAATCAGGTGATTCACAGGGACATCAAAACTAGTAATATAATGTTGGATGAAGGGTTCAATGCCAGGTTGGGAGATTTTGGTTTGGCGAGGCAAACGGAGCATGATAAGTCGCCGGATGCCACCGTGGCTGCTGGAACAATGGGGTACCTTGCACCCGAGTATCTCCTTACAGGAAAGGCTACAGAGAAAACTGATGTGTTCAGCTATGGTGCAGTGGTTCTTGAGGTGGCAAGTGGGAGAAGACCGATAGAGAGGGATGGGAATGGAGGTGGTAAAGGTGGAATTAGCTGCAATTTGGTAGAATGGGTATGGAATTTGCACCGGGAAGGAAGGTTGCAGTTGGCGGCTGATGCAAGGCTTGAAGGGGAGTTTGATGAGGCGGAGATGAGGAGGGTACTGTTGGTTGGGCTAGCTTGCTCTCACCCTGATCCATTGACTAGACCTACTATGAGGGGTGTGGTTCAGATGCTAGTGGGGGAAGCTGAAGTGCCTATTGTTCCAAGAACCAAGCCTTCCACAGGTTTCAGTACTTCCCACTCTTACTTACTGATGAGCTTGCAAGATAGTGTATCTGACTGTGATGGTATAATCACCATCTCTACATCCACATCAGAGAACAGCTTCAATCTTGGAGATATAGTCTGATCTGATTCAAATCTTTGGCTGGGACCAGGCCATTTTTAATTATTGACTGATATATAGTGTAAATAGAGAGAGATATGTATTCATTTGTTCTTGTATGTAAATGACAATAACATGGCAGAGTGCTGCTGGCATACACATTTTGGCAGAATTTAATTGGAGGGATTCATCTCATGCTGCGGACCAATGCAAGACGTTGGTATGAAATGTTAAGAGTGTAGAGAATGTGATGTAATGTAACTTTAGGTAGATTATTGTTCTACTTGTAATTTATGCCCAATTTGATTGTAAACAAGTTTTTTTTTGGATAATTTGAATTAAGTGACCAAGGTATAATAAAGTTAGAAATATCTCGGGAACTTCATCCTTTGCCCTATCCATGTCAATGCAGGTGTTTGTATCCGTCACATATAGAAATATACACTGTATATAGAGAAATAATGCCTCGGTTTTGTATATGGTTATCAGTCATTGAAACTGGGATAATGGGTTTCTTTATTTATTGATGTTCACGTCTTCCCAACTTTCTAAATCTATTTCTTGATTCTCTGGTGACGAGTTATATACAGAGTTGGGAGTTGGAAAATGGTATTGTTTTTTGCCTCTTATTTTAGAATTTTGTGACTAGGATATCCATTGCTAGTAGTACTGGATTCAAACGGTGTTTTAATATTCCAACAAATTCATATAACTAGTTTATATCTATTATTTTGTTTTTTTTTACAATCATAAGGGTTTAAAAATAGGTTGCCAGGCGGTTGAAACGTTTGCATAAATGATCAATCAATTGTCCTTGTATGCACTGGAACACATTTACTTCAACCAACTTATCCTAAACAAATTTTTGGGAACAAAGAACATACTTGCATTGATAAAACAGAATAAATCATACCAGTTAAAATTTTATGAGCATTCATGAACAATAATTGTCATACCAGGATAATTAAGATTGTAGTAAAATTTGTGCATACCAAAGGTTGTGGTCACGCAGAAATTGGTCTGCTAAAATTGACCCAAAACAGGGTTCTAACAAACACCATTCATCTTCTTCTTCTCCATCACAAACTTCTTCCAAGCTGAAGTGATTGCCCTCTGTGTCTCTAATTCACTCTTCTTGGCAACCAATACTTTTCCCTCAGTGACCTCACCATCTTCTCCAGTCGTTACGGTGCTGCTGATTACCCTAGCAGGAAGCAGCTCCAGCTCGCGCACCACTTTGGTGAGATCGGTGACAAGACGCTCCGCAAGGGTGCGAGAGAAGTCCTCCCTAACCACAACGCGAAGCACTGTGACATGTTCTGCATCTGGAGGCATAGTGTATGCTGGCACTATCCATCCATAGCGCCTCAGAAGGTCAGAGATTTGGAACTCATTGAAGTGACTGTGATCCTTCAAAGTGAAGGCCACCAATGGGACACCAATGTCTTTAGACACAATGTCGAACTTTTCAGTTTTCTCTAGACCTTCCTTAAGCACTGCCATGTTGTCTCTGCAGTTTTCCATCACCATTTTGTATCCCTGTAAACCCAATTATTCAAGTTCAATTTATTACAGATGACTAATACAACATGTAATCAACTATTTGATACCTAGTGAGATAAAGAAATAATTGAGAAAAATATAAATGACTGATGAAATAGTAAGTATGCTTTGTGCTCAAGAATGTCTCATATATAATACCTCAAAACCCAATCGAATTAGTTGGTAGTACTGGGCAATAACTTGGCTAGAACCTGTGTTGTAAATTTTATGCAAAAAATAAAATGTAGTGATCAATGTGCACAACCAAGTTAGTGGAACAAAGGGAAAGCATAATTGTGGTCTTGTTTTAAACCAATTGAGTGTGTCAATTACCTTTGGAGAAGTTGAGGGTGAAGGTGGGTTGATCAGCTCCGAGATAGTTAATGTGGAAAATGAGTTCCTCAGGAAGGTCTTCCTTGGTTCTCCAAATGACCCAACCAATTCCAGCATAGACTAGACCATATTTGTGTCCACTAACATTGATGCTCTTCACTAGTGGTAACCGAAAGTCCCACTCAAGCTCTGGATAAAGAAACGGTGCAATGAATCCACCACTGGCTGCATCCACATGAATTGGAGTATCCCATCTACCCAACAATTAATTTCACATGTCAATTCCATCTCTAAAGTACCTTAAACTCGATTCACAAAATAGGGAATAGTTAAGAAGCGATGAATATTTATAGTACACACACCCAGTTGTCTGATTCTTTTCTAGTAGGAGATCATTTAAGCGCTTGACATCTTCAAACTCTCCGTTCAAAGTGGAACCAAGGATAGCAGCAACACAAATGGTGTTCTCATCCACCATTTCCACTGCTTTCTCAGGGTCCATTACAAAGTATCCATCACTCAGCTTCACCTCTTTCAACTCCACTTCAAAGTACCTCGCAAATTTCTCCCAGCAAACCTTCACATGAGCAGAATGAATTAAGTTCAATAATCAGTAGATTCAAAAACAGTTCTCAACAATGATGAAATTTTATTGACTGAACATGCATGCGTGTTTTTGGGTACCTGAACATTGGCACCAGTAACAATATTGGGACTATCACAAGGCTTCCCTTCTTGTTTCCTTCTATTCTGCCATCTCCTTTTGAATGCCAATCCAGCCAACATTATGGCCTCTGATGAGCCAACCGTGCCAACACCAACTGCAGGTTCTGACTCTTCGAGTGGCGCATTGAAAAGGTGAGCTATCATGTTAACGCAACGGTTCTGCACGCACACAAGTTTGAATGCTAACGTTAGATCGAAACATTATGCACGAATTAACTTTGCTTGAGTACCATGAAATCAAGTTTGAATGGTTACATTATACACTCTATGTATAACTACAACACATGTAAATAGCAGCAGGCTTATATTACACTATTTTTAAAAAAAATGGGATATATTGACGTGTTGTCAACGTTGTCTCATACATTTGCTGTTGGAACAATTTTCCAAGAACTCAGGGAAACAAGATGAACAACAATGTAAACTTGATATATTCTTCTAGGCGTGAATAGACACTTTTCTAAAAGCAATATTTCGTCCCTTATAAAAGTGAAGGAGATTACGAAATCCGCTTTTGAGATACAAAGAAGAAATACAACGATGATACTCACTCTTAGTATTACCGTTAAACAAGAGTATGATTGTCAGGAATTGATTTGTGTGTTAAGAGAATCACCGAATCTAGAGAAAAAGCCTCATAAAATCTCTAAAGTCTCTTACTTTCAATAGAGTACAGGATCCCTTTATATAGATGTTGATGAGGCATCTTTCAAATCCAAGAGATACCAGATTCTGATTAGTTACATTTCTTCATGAATAATTGTAACCCTTCATGAATGGTAACTCTTCATGAATAATTGTAACACTCCATGAATGGTAACTCTTCATGAATGGTAATTCTTCATGAATAATTGTAACTCTTCATGAATGGTAACTCTTCATGAATAATTGTAACACTCCATGAATGGTAACTCTTCATGAATAATTGTAACTCTTCATGAATGGTAACTTTTCATGAATAATTGTAATTCTTCATGCATCTGAAAACTGTCTCTAATACTCTTAAATTCCACCAATTAAATAATTGTATCTCTTCATGAGTGGTAACTCTTCATGAATAATTGTAACTCTTCATGAATGGTAACTTTTCATGAATAATTGTAACTTTTCATGAATGGTAACTTTTCATGAATAATTGTAACTCTTCATGCATCTGAAAATTGTCTCTAATACTCTTAAATTCCAACAATCCTCCACCATTTGAGAGTATTGTATAATTACTTAACACAAACATCAATTTAATAGTTTCAATCTTACACATAAATGAAAGTGTACATAGACTTGAACTTTCACTTAGTAGAATACACATTTCAGGAATTCGTATTTTATTAGTGTCGCAAGGATTGAACCAACATAATACATAATAAATTCTTGAAGATACTCTACATATAAGATAAATTACATATTCTTGTTATACTTGACACAATAGGGCCATGTGTCCATATCTATTCATAAGTGCAACAAAGTCATGCCCCTTGACTTCTTGAAGCGGCCAAACTTCGCACTTACATAGGTTGATTTCTTAAGTAAACATGTTTTTGTGACAAAATATAAGTTCAAGAAATCAATTAAGAATTAGTCAACCTCCTAAACATCACAGATCTAAAGCACTTTTGAAATAATTATTTGTGCTTTCAATCATCAAATAAGAGATTTAATCTTATTAAACTTAAGACTCAATGTCATATTAAGCGTTAAGTTAAGATTCCCTTACTTGTGATTAATCGTGGGCTCCATTCCTATTCCAATTGTCATTCTGGAAATGAAATCTTTAGCCAATGCCTTAATAAATCCATAAACCAAATTAAACTTTGTTCGTACAAAATCTATTGTAATAATTCCATCTTTGGTGAGTCCTTGGACATAACTATGTCTTACACCAATATGTCTTGATTTGCCATTGTATACTTGACTATAAGCCTTTGCCAATGTTGCAGCATTGTCACAATGTATTGCCATTGGTGATATTGGTTTTGGTAACAATGGTATTTCGAACATGAGATTCCTCAACCATTCGGCTTCCTTTCCTGCCGAGGCTAGAGCTATAAACTCTGAAGCCATAGTGGAATCTGTAATGCAAGTTTGTTTCTTGGATGACCAAGAAATTCCACCTCCCCAAGGAGGAAAATCCAACCACTAGTTGAAGAGTGATCTTCTGCGTTTGTAATCCAACTTGCATCAGAACATCCTTCCAAAACTGAAGGATAACCACTATATGTTAATCCATGATTAATAGTTTTCTTTAAATAATTAAGTACTCGACGTACTGCTTGCCAATGTGATAAACTAGGGTTACTAGTATATCTACTTAATTTGCTTACCGCAAAAGCAATATCTGACCTTGTACTTTGTCATTGCATACATTAAACATCATATTACCCTTGCATATTCTAGTTGTGAAACTGCTTTACCACCATTAGGTAATATCTTTAAACTAGAGTTCATAGGGGTTGAAATAAGAGAGCATTCTTAATTTATTTTTTTGAATTTCTAACATCTTTCCAATTTGGTGGTAGTTGTCAATTATAGAAGAAACAATGAATGTCTCATCCATTGCAATATTATGTTGTTTGAAACTTCCTAGGATTCTTTGGATTTCATGAAATTGTTCCATTATTGGTATAGCATCAATCATTTTGTAATTATTAAAATTACTAACCAGGAATTTCTTGCTTGATGCATCTTCAGAAATGTATTTGCTTTCAAGTTGATTCCAAAGTTCTTTTGCAGCATCCACATATTGGTATATGTCAAATAAAGAATCAGACATACCTTTCAGAATGTGACCACGATATATAAAAACATCATTCTCCCATTTGTTCCTTTTCCGTTGTTCCTCCAATGTCTCGGTTTCGCTTTCTTTAGGTTGGGGAGAACTTAGAACATATGCCACGTTTAGAGCCGAGAGAAGGAAATGCATCTTCTTTTGCCATCGTCGGAAACCAACACTTCAAACTTGTCTAACTTGTGAAAGTTTGCAGACATCTCACGAATTGTTGTCATCTTAGAGAAAATATTGTTTTTAGACTGTTGGAACAATTTTCCAAGAACTTAGGGAAACAAGATGAACAACAATGTAGATTTGATATATTCTTCTAGGCGTGAATACACACTTTCCTAAAAGCAATATTTCGTCCCTTATAAAAGTGAAGGGGATCACGAAATCCGCTTTTGAGATACAAAGAAGAAATACAACGATGATACTCACTCTTAGTATTACCGTTAAACAAGAATGTGATTGTCAGGAATTGATTTGTGTGTTAAGAGAATGACCGAATCAAGAGAAAAAGTCTCATAAAATCTCTAAAGTCTCTTACTTTCAATAGAGCACAAGATCCGTTTATATAGATGTTGATCAGGCATCTTTTAAATCCAAGAGATACCAGATTCTGATTAGTTACATTTCTTCATGAATAATTGTAACACTTCATGAATGGTAACTCTTCTTGAATAATTGTAACACTTCATAAATGGTAACTCTTCATGAATAATTATAACTCTTCATGAGTGGTAACTCTTCATAAATAATTGTAACTCTTCATGAATGGTAACTTTTGATGAATAATTGTAACTTTTCATGAATAATTGTAATTTTTCATGCATCTGAAAACTGTTTCTAATACTCTTAAATTCCAACAATTAAATAATTGTATCTCTTCATGAGTGGTAACTCTTCATGAACAATTGTAACTCTTCATGAATGATAACTTTTCATGAATAATTGTAACTTTTCATGAATAATTGTAATTCTTCATGCATTTGAAAACTGTCTAATACTCTTAAATTCCAACAATTAAATAATTGTATCTCTTCATGAGTGGTAACTTTTCATGAATAATTGTAACTCTTCATGAATGATAACTTTTCATGAATAATTGTAAATTTTCATGAATGGTAACTTTTCATGAATAATTGTAACTCTTCATGCATCTAAAAACTGTCTCTAATACTCTTAAATTCCAACATTTGCTTATTAAGAGAAGTGAGGTGGAGTGAAATTTAAGTTGGATGCATCAGAAGTTTTTCACATCTTATTTTTTATCCTTACTCTCTATTCATCTTTTTTATTATTGTTATCACATGATGAGATACATCATTTTTGTAAAATCATTTGTCTTCCGTGTCTGCACTCCTTGCAAATGTAAAATCATTTTTGTCCTGCATTGTTTGGGAAATATTGTAACTTTCATCCGTTTTTATTTTATAGAGGAAGTATATATGAACAACGATTATTGACATAAATAAATATTTATTTGATATTTTAAAGACTATATAAATTGGATGAAATAGTCTATCTAAAATGTTTTTCACCCATTGAATGTTGATTGGACCAAAGGACTTTCTGTTGGGTCTCGCCTTTTTCCATACGGGCCCCAAATCAAAGGTCCAACAACTATGAAATATGGCTAGTAAGTTCTGAAGTTTAAAAAAATAGAATTTTATTACATTCATTTTACAATCTATTTGTCAGTTTTAATTCTGGAAACATATATATGAAACATTTTCTTCTATTAATAAAGAATTGTTGAAAATCATAAATATTGATGGGTTCTAGTTTCATTTGTATTCAAATATAGTGTAAAAAAAATTCACAAATAACATTGAAAACAACTAAATATAACCTTAAGTTATTTAATATTACTATAAATAAATAAAATTACAAACGTAATCACTCTAAATTAAAATTATATACTATAATTATTTATTTAAATATTTTTAGTGTGTTAGTGTGTGTGTATATTTTAAAATGTGTTTGTTACTATATTTTAAAATTATGAAATGATTAATTTAGTTTATGTAAGCATTGTTTAAGAGTTATATTAATTCAAAATATATTTTCTATTGATTACCATTTAATATTTTATGTTTAATTAATTTATTTTATAGAATTTAACTTTGGATTAGATACATTCCTGTTATAAAGAAATTGTATTTATCTACATCCAAATTTCTACTCTTATTTTCGGACAAAAAAAAAATTATCATTCAGGGTATAACATATAAAGTTAAAAAAAAATAAAAATTATTGAGTTCAACATCGATTAAACAAGTTTATCAAAATAAATAGTAATAAAAAAACAAATTATTTATAACAATTAGAGAAATTGCATAGATAATAACTAAAACCTCACAAAAAGTATAAAAGAACATCATTACATAGCCACATAAAATAAAATAGTAATTTTTACATAAAAAATTAAAGATTAAATATTATTTTTATATACATTTTTCATCATGTTTTTTTTTCTTAATTTAGATATTAAAAAATAAAATGTATTTAAATTTAATTGAATTATCAAACATATATAAAATGGACGTGATGCGAGTTGACTACTGGATTACTTGTACATGCACTATACACATGTGTATTTTTTTACAATAAAACTATTATTGTTTATAATTACAAAAATAAATTGTAAATATTTTTCACAACTTTATTGTGAATGACTATTTTAGTTTAAAAAATATTAAATTTAATAAAATGATAAAATAATCAAATTTAAATACGATTACTTAAAGAATAAAACTAATAAAATAATTATTTAAAAAATAAAAGTGAAAAACTAGATAAACACCAAAATAAAAAAATCCTTTTATAGTATAGAATATTATACTCACAATGACTCGTCTTAAATTAAGAAAGCATATACGTATCCTATCTATTGTGGATATTTTTGTGAGTGTCCATCATATTAATTTGAGTATATTTTTTCATTACAAAGAAAAGAAATGAGTTTTTCACACTGTGACTAAACAAAAATAATAATAATAATTTGTCATTTATAAGGTCAATTTGTTTAAAAATTTAAGAATATAGAAAATAATTTACTTTTGATAGAATTTATATAAAAAAATTGGTTACAATTACAATTTTTTCAAAAATATACTCAAATAATTGTAAAATATATTTTTTAATTTTATTCAAGTATATTAAAATTTAAAAAAAGAAAAATTAAACATGATTTTATCCTTTAAATTTGGAAGTGAGATTGTAATTCCTTTTATTTTAAATCTTGAGATATTTTAATTTTTAAAGTTAAAAAAAAATATATAGTCTTTTTAATCTAATAATAGAATATATTTTTATTATATTTTATATTTTAGTCTTAAAAGTGTTGAAAGACCATGGTTCTTTCTTATTAAATGTCTACGTAGTAACCCGTGTTTTGTGTTTGAAAATAGAGCTTGAATTTCTTTTTCCTGAAGAAACTCTATATAGAAAAGGTGAGTGATAGGCAATAAGATGAGATGTACATGTCAGAGAAGGTGAAGAGCCGATGGAGCTAAAGAGAAGGATTCGGAAAGGAAGGGATAAATGATTAAAATAAAAAAGTATTTAAGATTAATAAACAAAGACAGTAATAGTAATTAACATTGTGTGGTAGTACTTGCCTGGAGTTCAGTGGTGACAGGATACTCATCCATGTCCACATAGTTTTTGTTAATGGCAGCCATTATGAGTTTGTCACATTCAGGCTCCATCCACGTCGTCACAAACGACGCCAGGTTCAGCCTCGGATTTCCATCTAACATCAGCTCGTCGTTTATGATCTGGTACGCCGCTTCCTTCGGGATCGATTGCTCTCCCATCTTGAACCTACGCATCATCATCGTTCATTTTTCATACACAACATTCATTCAATTAATAGATCAAAAAAGAGAGATCCAGATGTAGTTACCTGGGAAGAATTGTGCGCACATAGCGAGAGGCGAAGGTTGAATGGACAGAAACGTCCGTCTCCGATGCCGTTTTGGAGAGAACCATGGCGCTCGATAATCGCGAGAAAGAGAGAAAGAAAGAAAGAACTGTCTGTAGAAAGTGATGAATTTGTTGTGGAAAAGTGCGAAGGCGGTGAGAGGAGTTAGGGTCTTAAATAGAGTGGAGATAGCCACGTGTCACGTAACAAACAAATAAAATAATTTCTTTTATTTTTATTTTTAGTGTAATAAAATAATAACCCCACACAAACCCACATGCATTACGCGTTCTCTCTTTCCCGTAACGAAACACTGTTTCCATTCTTCGTTTATTCACACAACACTCTTACACTAAGTTTTCTAAAATTAAACAATTAAATGTAATAAACGTAGATTTTTTAGTTAAAAGATTAAAAACAAAATAATTATATAATCAAAATTCCAAGTTCAAATCATTTTGCAAAAAGAAGTAGGAAAATTGCAAACTTTTAGCTTTCTTCTTCTTCGTCTATTAATGAAAATAAAATAAATTTTGAAAATATTATGCATCACACAAACATGGTAACATTAATTTTCATACCAATTAGTTAATTAACAAATTTTTTAACATTAAAACAAGTCATTATTTCATTAGTTTGTTTAAATTTATTTTTAAAAATTATTTGAAATGGATCAATCATAAAAAAAAAAAAATTCAAATATATATCACTATAAAAAAAAGTTATAATTTTTTGACGTAGAAATGAGAATTTAATTTAACACTTATCATTGGTTAGACTATAATATATCTATTTAAGAGTTAAGTAGGAGATATAAATAAATTATGAAATCTGATAACACTGGAGTAAATATTATGGATATAGAGAAAAATAGTAAACTTTATGATAAATAAATCAGCAAAACTTATTTTGAAATATACTAAAATGGAAAGAATTATCTGAAGATAAAATATATTGAAGAAAAATTTAAATACAAAATCAATGAAGGATTAATGAAAGTGTGAAGAGTATAGCTCTATTCAAGGATTCATGACACACGTCCAAGGTAAAATTATTAACTTTTAGGCGTTGATGGAAGTTTTTATTTTTTTTCATTTTTAAAAAATGTTACCTAATATTTTTATATTACATTATACAAGACGTAGTAGACATTTTGTAAAAACAATAATACATTATCTATAATACAAGATTATGGAATAAACTATCTTGCAGTGTATTTCTTTAACCTCTTCTATCCATTTTTTCTTCTTCCTTTTATTTATTTGACATTTTATCATAATCTTTATCTCTTTTCAGAACATATATTATGTTAAAAATTTGTCAACAAAAGTTATTTTATTTTGTAATTAATTATTTTTAAACATATTTAGTAATGTTTATAAGAATAGTACTGCGAGTTTATATGTCAATTTTTGTTTGTCTCGCATTTGGTGAATAAAAAATAAGTCAAGACACACAACATTTGTGGGTTAAGAGATCAAATTCACCCCACTAAATTATGGATTTAGGTATGCAAACTAACTCATATAAATTTTTAAAAAGATAAATAATTAAAAAATATTGATATATTTCATTTTTAGTACAATAAAAAGATTAAAATCTTAATACAAATTTTAATTTTTTTAATTTTGTTTGAATTTTATTAAACATTAATATTTAAGGAGATCAACAAATACTCAATTACTTTGAATGTTAACAAAAAATAATTATTTTATTTTACTAAAAATAAAATATGACAACACTTATTATGCTAAATTAATTATTTACCCATTTGAAAAATTAAAAAAAATGATTTATAATTTCTTAATTTTAAATTTGAATATCTTATAAACATAAGATTTCACTACAAATATATCAGTTAAAAAAATACTTAAAAATTATATTCTATTTACTACAAGTAAATAATATATGTATATATATTAAAATGGATCATGAAATAAAATATGAAAATTGTATATAAGATTTTAATTAAATAATAAATAAAAATATTTAGTTATATTTAACGAGATCATATTGCAATACAATAAAAAATTTATGTAAATTGTATGGTGCGGTGTGCCAACTTGCACTTTAGCTAGCTTGAACTACGAGTTATGTAGAACAAGTTTATATCGACTTAAAAATTTCCAATTTACACCATACTTTTTTTATAATTAGCTGCTCATATATGTTCTGGTTCGCATATTAATCTTAGATTTGTTAATATAAAATTAGTTATTGTTTATTTGAATCCAAATGTTTATACTTGCAATAATTATTTAAATGATTGATCATCAGTTAAAAATTATATTATTGCTAGCTCTTGATAAAGAATCGTATTTTTCTTACCATTCTTTCCTTAAAAGAAGAAACACAAAACAGCTTAAAACAAGAACATTCTTCCTGGATGATGTAGTAAAGAATGAAAATATTAATATCGAACGGAATTCAAACCTATACAAAAGAAAAAAAATATTATTCTGTATTAATGTTAGTGAAGTTTTCATTATTTATTTAGATATTTGGGCCTTTATTTATTATTTAACGAATTGAAAGACAATTCTGGTTATGAATTTCTGGGTGTTTCACTCTAGACCTCCAAGGGTTTTATTCTCTATATTCCAAATTCCATATTTGCTTTGTGATTAATGAGATTTGGTGAAAACTAAATGAAATTAAATGATGTGGTTGACCAACTTATTTAATCTCTTTATCACTTTTGTTTTTTTTTTGTTTTTCTTTGATTTTAATGATTTTAGCTTTCCAAAGTGATAATATATTATATTTCAATTAATTAATTATGAATATCAACATTATCATAATAATTGTATTATTGAATATTATTATTTATTAGGTTAAATATCTTTTTCGTTCTTTAAGTATCACTGATTTTTAGTTTTAGTTCTTATTCAAAATTTTGATGATATTTAATCCTCATAGTATTAAAACATGTAATATTAGTCCTTAAAAATAAATGGCGTTAACTTTTTGTTGATTTGGCAAATGGCGATGTCACGTCTTCTCCCAGCACTTAGTGTTCTTTATGCAAGGAAACTTCCCCACAAATTTCAAGTAACTCTCATAACTAGCAGCAACATCCATTAAGCAAAACTTATCATAATGAACCTGCAACAGCTTGGCCAATTCCCCAACCACACTCCTCAAACCCTCACCACCACCTTCTTCGTCGGTCACAAAACCCTTCAAGTCCCTGAAACTCACAACAACAACAGGTCCCACACACTGCTTTGCCAAGCTTCCAATCTCCCTCACGCGCTTCCCCACACCCTCTGCATCCCCACGAGCCACCTCATCCGCAATGCAAACCACCTTCAGCCTCGATAGCTCCATCGGCATAACACACTCCCTCTATTTCTCCACAGCCTCCACAAAGCTCCGGAGAGCGTCGCCGGCGCAAGCTCCAAGAAGCAGCAGGTTCCGCCCCCGGCTCCACACCAGAACCTCCCCGATTCGCCGGTAATTCTCGCCGCCACCGTCTTCCCCTCCGAAGAAGAAAGGAAACCGCCGCGGCGGCTCGGATAAATTGCAGAGGAAAATCGGCGGCCCGCGAGGACGCAGAGGGCGAAGGATGGCGAGTTTGATGTTGGAGCTCCAGAACCTAGCTTTGGCGAAGACCCGACTTACGATGGGGTCGTCTAGGATTGACAGAATCAAATGCTGAAGCTCTACTTTGACGGAAGAAACAGAAAAGTGTTGTTCGTGGTTTTGGTTTTGGTTTAAGTTTAGGTTATGGTGAGTTTGTTGGTGGTGATAGAAGTGAAAGTTATCAGGTGGCGCCGCTGGTTGGCCTTTGAGCGTTTGATGGCGGCCATGAGGGAGTTGGAGACGGGGGATCATGGTCGGAAGAGAGGTGGCAGATAGAGCTGGCAGAAGAAGTGGCATCGTCGTTTGCCAGATCAACAAAAGGTTGACGTCGTCCATTTTTAAGGACTAATATTACATGTTTTAATACTACAAGAACTAAATGCCATCAAAGTTTTGAGTAAGGACTAAAACCAAAAATCAGTGATACTTAAGGGACGAAAAACATATTTAACCCTTATTTATTTATGACCTTATTATCATATATTAAAGTTAGTATTTGTGTTCTGTTTGTTATTTTGATTTGTGCTAAAAAATTAAAAAATTTAATAACAAATGAAACTAATAAAATGTGTGTTTAATGTTCATAAATGAAAGACGTATAAAAGTTATTACTATCAAAAAGACTGTGGATATAAAAATCTTAAAGCATATCTAATTTCGAGATCTGATGCTTCTCTTTTCAGATTTTCTATGTGATACAGTGTTTTTGATAGTTTTTAAATTTTGCAAACATCAACTCATCATTTCATGTAAAAATAAGGTCATCAACATACAAACTAACAATTAATATTATGTCTTCCTTTTCTCTCTTCACAAACAAGGTATGTTCATAGTCACACTTTTCAAATCCTTCCTTCAAAAAATATGTTTTTATGCGACTATATCAAACACGTGGTGCTTGCTTAAGGCCGTAAAGAGCTTTCTTATTTTACATTGATAAATGGTCCATCTTTTTGAGCTGCAAGTGCTACTATCAATCGGATTGTCTTCATGCGATTTGAAGAGAATACTAAGTTCCTTTTTCTTCTAATTGCCCAATACTTAATAAATTATTCCTCAAATGAAACTTTCATCAATATCTGAGAAATACTCTTTTTTCCCGCACATATGATTATTGCATCCTGAGTCAAGAAACCACACACTTTCTTCATTTGCTTTTGTAATATCTGATACTATATTAGAAGTAGACTTTAAGCATAACTCAATCTCCACAAAATCGGCTTGTAGAGTAAGGTTTGCCCCCACTTATATACATTTAATCTAGTCGATGTGGGATTTTCAACTTTCAACACAGTTCCCAATAATAATAAATATAACTAGAATAAACTCTAATCATGCTCTGATACCACAATGATGGAATCTCACATAACATAATATGCAAGAGATAAATGCACAAGGAAAATACCACGCTCTGCATTGAAAACGTAAAAATGGTTATTAAATAGCCTTACATCAGAATAGAATAAAAAAATTGAATTACGCTGACCCACTATTTCTAATATTATGATAGATTTATTCAAAAGATAACTGATATTGTAACCATAATTTGACTAACAATTACTTCCTGCATCGGCTTAATTACTAAATCCACCCCACTGGCAGAAAAAGACTCAATTATATTTTTCACTGCACTACACCACTTCTGTTGTCGTCTCCGTTGTTGCTGTCGCCGCTTCTATCATTGCCGCTTCTGCAAAGGAAGAAGAGATAAAGAACACTGCAAAGGGAAAAGAGAGAAAATATTAAAAAAACTGGTTCCTTGTGTTTCAGAAAGCTTGTTTTGAAAAGTATTTCATGTGAAATAGTTCGGAAACTCATTCCCAAAGAGACTATGTGTTCCCAAAAATTTATTCTCAAAATTATATTCGGAAAATTTTCTTTTAAAATGCATTTCGTGTATTTCGAAAATTTATTCTAAAAATTTTATACTGAAAATTTTAAAAAAATTCCAAAACATATATTCAAAAGTCATTTTTATGAAAAGTAAAATACTCATTTAAAAGTGCGGGACATGCAAAGAGATTATAGGGGTGTAGAAAGTAAAATCCGTCAAACATTAATTTCTTTTGGGCCTTAATTTTCGCAATTTGTATTTTCCTAGACGCTATAGCTGAAATTCATAGAAAATACAACTTTCTTACAATTTTTCCAGTTTAGCATTTTAGCTTTAATTAGTATAGCAGCCAATTCTTCCAATCGAGTACTGTATGTTATCGTCAGAATATCGCAAAAAATTGTTAGTCTTAATATTAGTAAAAACAATAATTTGTGACCATATCTTTAAGCTTAGTTTAGAGTTAAAATTTTAAAAACTAAAGTAAAAACATCATTTAACCATTTTATAATTATTTTTTAAGACTCTTTATGTTCAAATCTAAAATTGTTAGTTGCCAACAACATTGAAGAAAATGATTAATAGTGCCAGCTTCCATTACTCAAACCTTAATGGATAACCTACATTTTAACTAAAATCATATCCACCATCTATTCTAGAGCTTGCCAAAGCCTGCTCCAAACTCATCACAAATTCGGAAACTAATATGATTCACAAATCATGTATACATTAATCTATTTTACAATATTAGTTTGAAATATAAAACAATTATGAGAAAGAGAATGATGAGTATGAGGCTGGTGAGGAGAAAGTAAAAATATAGCTAAATAGGTCATGGAGTTTGGTTGGGGATGGAGCAGAAGACAAGGCCATGATCACCATCACCTACAAAAACTCAAATTCACTTTCATTTTGTATTCAACGATGTCTTAACGTGTTTTATAATTCATTTAAGCTTTTAATTCAATTTAAATTCGAGATAAATTTTATTTCTAACATTGTCAAATATACTGACGCAATATTCGATAAAAGCTTGTTTCAATTTTACACTTAAAATTTAAAAACGTTCTTACTTCAGCTAAACCTTTAAAATAAAATCCAAACATGCACTTTTTATTTGTAACTAAAGAGATATCCTTAAGACGGAAATTGTTTCAAGCCTATTTGGGTAACGCTTTGAAAGAATCGGAATCACTATTGGAATTCAAAATATGGTTTGGAAAATTAATTTTTGAAAGTTTATGAAAAGGATACTTTAGATGAAAAACTGGAAAGAAATGAAAAATGTATAAAACGAGTGCAAATGGCAATCGTCATTGTTAAATTTATAATTTCTATACCTTAAAATAATTAATTATAATCAAAATCAATTTTCATTGGAATAATTTTGTTACAAAGCATGATAGCAATGATCACAATCATGATCAATTATAATGTTAATATTTCACATCAAATTTGCTATCTTTTCTATAAAAGAATGAGCAGTAATCCTAGTTCTCAAGGAAAACTTGTTGCAAACTTAATATATCATTTACACACATTCTCATAGACATATCTAGTACGTGCAAAAGAAATGAAAAAGAGAAACCTCTCACCATATTTATCCATACAAGTATACCTATACCAAATGGTTAAAGATTAACCATCCACATAATACTTTACATTAACAACAGTCTAAAAAGAAATACGCAATGTTTAAGACAGTTGCAATTCATTTTAATCTTATAACAGTTCACTTCTTTAATGCTTATATCTCATAACAATTCAAGGTTTTAAAACAATGCAGGACGGATGCATAAAAGAAGAAAAACAGAATGCACCAAGAAGCCCAAAGAGTCACAATTGATCTTACTATACAAGTAACTCCGTACACTTTTCAACTTCTGCTGCCAAGGAATAACATTATTGGCCCCTAATAAAATGGGGAAAATAGATAGTTTAAAGTTTAGGTGATAATTATAAATCAAATTACAGGTAAAAGCATGCTCATACTCACCTATAAGAACCGTTATTAGGATCCGAACATATTTTAACGTTGATATGAAACTGAAAAAACCAGCTTTCACAGCAAAATCTGGAAGCACAAATATCAAAATTAGAGTGAAAATTCATTTTCCAAGCTCTCGCACTCTTTTCTATAGTCTATATGAAAAATGTCTCAGCAAAAACATCCTGCCTTAACGATAAATACTTGCGTAAATCTCGTACTCCTAATTAGTGAATTCAAATTAGGTACACTAGGGTTTTATTTATAAGTAATTCTTGCTCTTTACTCTCGCCAGTTTTGGATAACAGAGAGATGGCTTAGGTCCTACTTTTTTTTTCAAGATATCCGGTGTAATGTAAGGGATAGTTGTCCGGGATTTAGGTATAGAAATAAATAAGTCTAGAAAAGAAAAAACGATGAAATGAACTTTAGTTTATAAACTAAAGGACTTTAGTTTAGTAAATACATTTTAGATTTGTTTCTTTAATTAATGTCCTCGATATGCTAGTTCACTTGTCATTTAATCATGACAAGCTTTTATGCACACTTTAAAAGATAGCAAGGGAACTCACAGAAGTTTGTTCCGAGTCTTTTTCGTGATTGCCCTTCACCATTCAATTTTGGACACAGACCACCATACACAGCATATTTGGTGTAAGTTAGCAACCTCATGACCCGTGAGACATCCATCTTTCTAATAATAGACCTTATCAGTGCACTAGAAAGAAAAAGAAGATAGGTTAAATACATCAAATAACACAATTTTTCTTATCCAATAAAGCAAGCTTGAACTTTGTTTTTTACTCTGCACGCATAATAGCAATAAAATCTGGCGGCAGAGACTCCATGAATGAATGCAAGTCCTCAAATAACAGAGATTTCAATTCGCGTTTCAAGGCCTCTTTTTCTTCAATCGATATTCCAACAGCATATTTGCTGCAACTTACGTAAAAAGATTCGTTACAATTTTTTTATTGCAAGATACATAGCATGACAAAAACAAAAGGCAATACAAACGAAACAAGTTAATTAATGCAACAGTTACTTCATCTTTCTACGTATATCCGTCAAGGAGTCCCATTCAACAAATCATATTAACTAGCAGGATCTAAACAAGCTAATAAAGGAAGATAATTAACTTCAGTAAAGCAACAGTTAGAATTATTGGTTAGTGTGTGTGAGTTGTGTGTGAGCTGTGTATGAGCTTAATGGTAGAATAATTACTAAGTCTACCTATGTTAGTGTAGTCAGTAGGACTAAAGTAGGGAGTAGTGTGTTGGATTATCTATAATCATTGTACCTAGCAGTCTAGGAGAGTCCCTTGACCTTCCATCTCTCTATTGTATCAACCCTTTATTAATATAAATAGTAGAACATGAGAAGGGTCCATTAAGCCCTTCAGAAATATATTTCTCTGTTTTAAATCTCAACATGGTATCAGAGCAGGTTCTCTGATCCTCTACGGGCTGCCTTTACTGTTCGTCGGCGGCCCACTAAAAGTTTAGTCTTTCAGCCTTTGCGTTTCAGTGGGCAGTCCTACAATTGTCCCAACCAAGTTCAATTTTAGACTGATCTCTTTCTCTGCCACAGGATTAGGCTTCTAGTGCCTGACGTAGCCTTTCTTCAGCTCCAGAAAGTTGTGCTTCCAGAATGGGATTCAAACCCATGCATTTTCATACCAGTATCTGAAACTGGCACCCAGACTCAAAGAGACCAAAAGTCTCTTCCTCGAACAGGGTACCCAGAGAGGCCACTGCCTTCACTGTTTTCCACTGTGCACCGCCGCTTTTTGCCGCCGGCAACCGTCTGCCGCCAACCACCGTCCGCCGCCGGCCACCGTCACAGTTCCGACTGGTGACCAGCGGAACTGGATCACCTCCTCGAGCGATGGCCAACCCCGTCGGAGTCACGACCAAACTCTGCTCAACGCGCCGCCTTCCCGGCGTCGAAATCACACCACGACGCTGTTGGTCGTGTCGCCAGACCTTCCTCTCTCTGTTCTGACCCTCCATAGCAACCATTGTTGCCATCTTCGTTGTCTTCACAACATCTTCGTCTTCTCACTTCCGCATCGCTGAATCTCGCTCTAGTTTCTTCGTTCTGGTTTGATCCTTCTGGTTTCTGCATTCTGAAGTTTGATTTCATCTGTTCCAGAGCAGAATCTGCATTCTGGTTTCTGTCACCACCAATGGGTTCTTCTTCCTTTTCTTGTGTGGCACTGATTGGTCCTTCTTTCATCCGTCACTTGTGCCGCCGTTGCAGTCAGTCACTGCCTCCACAGTCAGTTGCCAGTTCTACGTCTTTCGCCTCCGCTTTTTTCCTTCTCCAGAACAGTCAGTTGCCAGATCCTAACACACACAGTTCATCACTCTGCAGAACAGTTATTTCCTGCAGATTTGTTGCTGATCAGGACAGTTAAGTCCTTGCAGATTTGTTGTTAGCCATTGAAGGCTCCCCATCTATTAGTGATGGAAATCCAGTTTCTGCAGTTTGTTGTTGTTTGCCACTGTAGGCCTTAATCCGTTCTTGCAGTTTGATATTTTTTGCTGCTGCAGGACGTCATCCACTTTTAGTGGAAATCTCTTTGGTCGAAGTCATTTATGTGTTCCAATCCCAATCAACAATTTCATTGTTTCTACCGTTCACAGTGAGGGGGAGTATGTTTCCAAGACACCGCAAGCCAAGTATGGCAGTTCAAGCCACATAAGTATGGTAGTCCCTGTAGTTTGTAACTTTCAACCACTACAGGCCCCATCACCCATCAGTCTCAGAGATGGCAGTCCCTGCAGTTTTGTCGCATTTAGCCACTGCAGGCCCCATCCTTACTTGATTTGGGATTTTGTCCTTGCAGATTGTCATTGTCCACCACTGCTCTCCGTCATCCACTTTTGAAGTTGAAGTTTCACAAGCTGCTATTAGTTGTTCGTTGACATGTGATAACACACTGCCTCACACTCTTGAACACAAATCATCTGTTTCAAAATCGAGTTTATCTATTTCAAGCTTGGTTCATACAATTTGTATGCTCCAGCTTGAGGTGGAGTGTTAGAATTATTGGTTAGTGTGTGTGAGTTGTGTGTATGAGCTTAATGGTAGAATAATTACTAAGTCTACCTATGTTAGTGTAGTCAATAGGACTAAAGTAGGGAATAGTGTGTTGGGTTATCTATAATCATTGTACCTAGCAGTCTAGGACGGTCCCTTGACCTTCCATCTCTCTATTGTATCAACTCTTTATTAATATAAATAGTAGAACATGAGAAGGGTCCATTAAGCCCTTCAGAAATATATTTCTCTGTTTTAAATCGCAACAGCAACAAACACTTTAACTGCTATAACTAATTTATGATTACAATATAACTACTAACTCTTAATAAATCATAGGCTGAGGGAACCAAAGAGAGGGCAAATATCCAATTCAGGTATTAGATATCCTCTAATATAAACAATTTTTATAAGAGATTTCTGATCCTGGGTTTATAAAATGAGTAACATTTTAATAGCCACGCAATAGTATACTCCTTGACTCCATATAACTACAATAAACCTTGTCTATTTACCGCGATAGATAAGTTAATTGCAACATGGTGTGAAAAAGCACACTATGAAACGAATAAAAATAGATCACAATAATTGCAGTGAACTGTGCCTTACAGTTGTAATTTGCGTTTAACTAATTTGAACGAACTTCAAATTGCAATCTAAGAGAATTTATATGCGTCAATAAACAGAAAATTAGGAAGGAACCTTTCAATGGTTGTTCCAGTGAAAATGATGGGTAAGTATCTGGAATACTTCCCAGAACCTAATCGCTCACCAAACCACATTGTTTTCATTGAATCCTTGAGAATCAAGGCTTCCCATAACTTACAGAAATCTTTTCTAAATTCTTCATCTAATACCGTGTACACTGCATGATCTAGAAGAACTGCAAAATAATTCCAATAGGGCAGAAGAGGTCAAGGTTCAATTCTTCCATGTTGAGTTTCAGATAGAATCCTATTAAGAGAAAAAGTGATCTCAAATACATTAGCACGTACCCAAAGAGAAACCATTACAGCCTTCTGGGGAAACTAAAATATTACCAGGGTGAGGATCACCATGTATGTAACCATGTACAAATATCATTTCAGCAAATAGCCGAATCAGTGATTTTGCTACCTTCAGTAACAGGTTTAGAATGAATCAAATATGCCAGCTTTTGCACAACAAAAGTAGGACACAATGAATGATATGTTTATAGTTGAAATTCAACTTAGTAGGGATAGCAATTGTCAACCAATTACCAATGCTACATCAGAATAAGAGAGAAATGATCCCACCATAAAGAACATAAAACACAATTTACATGAGTTCATCATAGCTGTGACAAGTCAACCTTTTCTGGATCAACCCCAATCTGATTCAGAAAATCCAAGTCATCAATCTGGAATTTAGTAAGTCATCTATCAATAAAATGTGATATAAAGAAATCTAAAGCATAGCACAGCTTGAATATCAACATTACCACAAGCAAACTGTAGTAACATAATATAAAAACGACTATGCAAAAAGTGAAATGGTAAATTAATAATGATATATTTGAATGGTCAGTGGCTCATGTTTATACCTACAACAAGAATACTTTACAAGTGTTTGCACAAGTTCATGTTATGTAAGAAGAGTACCATAAAGCTTTAAATATACAATTCTGCTTATGCTCAAATGAGAAGTCTCCATCGCAATAAAAAAAAGTAATAAAGCAGATATTTCAGAACACCAGCACATCTATTTTAACAAGCAGTCAATTTCACATTTCAAAATGCATTAAATCCAAATTTCACTGTTCAAATTCCCGTTTCTCTTTCCTTACCATGATAGCATTTCTTCTTTATATAATTCAAATGAAATTCTTCTCTCCTCCCATGCGAAGAACAAGAAACCGTGTAAGGGCCTCCCGGAAATGGAAAGAGATTTGTGAAATAGAATAAAAGAAACTGAACAATTTTACTGAATGATTGAGAAAAGGAGAAGAAATTCTCCTCTAAGGATTCCCTTAAAAAAGGGTTTATCCTTTTACAAAGAATTTCACCTTTCTTAATGATCTTCCAAAACTCTGCATCATTCACCCTTTTCCTCTTGTTTATATTTAACTATCCCCCCTCCATATGAATCCTTCACCCTTTAACCTTCGCTTCTATTCTTACTCTTAACAATTTGGATTTTAAAGTGAATCACTTTTAAAGTGAAAATACAGATATAATTTGTGGTCGGTACATCCAAACTCAACTTTTGTTGATTGAAATTAAAAAAAAAAAAAATCAAATATCTCAAATTTAATTCTACTCACCAAAAAATTGATGTTGAACATCTAAAAAAATTTACCGAAATACATTGCTTTATTTTGTAAGCTACTACTTCACTTTGAAATAATGAAATGCGATTCTAGCCTTATCCAAACAGGCTATAAATTGACAAGACCACATGAGAGGCAAAATAACCCTCAGTCACTCATGGTTAACAAACTATAAAGAAGAAATTAAGACATTAGGAAAGTTTAAGGTATAATATAAGTGCTATCTCAGAACTAATGCAATGGTAATTTCTTTTCCCGACATAACATTTACTGACATGATTGATAAATCATACCTTGTGTCCTTCACAAAACTGCATGGTTAGGACAAGCCTTGTTGTCAAGTCCTGAATGCAAGCACAGTTTGATGATAAGTTGGCACGTGGTACACAATTACTAAATGAGAAATAAAAGTTTGCAGGAGAAATAAAAGTGATTCCAATTATCATACCCAGAATACATGAGGAATTTTGACCATTTTGTTATTTCTGAAAGTTTTGGCTGCTATCTCAGAATTCCTTGCCTCCTGAACAAAATCTGCAGGGAAGTAGTCAGGGACTCAGTTAATCACCTCAAGTTCCATGGCTTCTCTCTCAGAATTCCTTGTCTCATAAAGATAACTTATGCAATACTAAAAAAAACACTAATTGTGTCTAGTAGGGTAAACTAAAATCAAGACTACCTATCCTTACTTGCATCCTTAGCTTAAATATTAAACATAAACCAGTGGCTGGAATAAGAACATATAGGGCAAATATATGGGCAGTGGTCTAAAGCTCCACCACACTATGCCCACATATGAGACACTAATAGAAACAATGACAGAATGCATTTTTTATGGAGTAACTAAGCATTCTTACTAACCAAGTTCTGCAGACACAGACTTAGCAAACGCTAAGGGTAGCCACTCGAGCTTGTATTGAGGGTATAACTACAATCAAAAAGTAACAATATTAAAGTAATGAATTAAGAGGAACAAGAGACTTGATAATATTTCTAGCATAAAAAAGTAACAGACAAGAAAAGAGACATCTAACAATAGATTGTTCAACCACCAATTAGACCTTACATTCACAAAAATATTCAGATTTCAAGAAATTATATATTACTCATGAATTTTTGTTCTTCCATTTGTAATCATTTTCTCAAAAGAATAAATTACTTTAAAACTAGAGTAAAAATAGGAGGAAGAAAAATCTTTCTAAAATTAGAAAGGATACTACAGAGGAAAGAAGGAAAACAGAATACACGTCAGCTCAAAAGAGCATTCGAGTACCTTTGCTATACAAAAACAAAAAGCCTTATTCCACATTCCAATACCATTGCAATGAAGGGTAATCTTATAAATTAGACTTTGAGCTTAATGCAATTTCAAATTCGGCTTGTAAAGTAAAGACCAGGCAAGCTCTGTGGCTCTATTCAAGTAAAATCTTTAGTCAACAAGAGCAAACAATCACCCTTGAAGCTACAACCACACTACTCAAGTCTCATCCAGTTATTCTTGTACATTAGTTGAAAAAATTAGCAAGAAAATCAGCATTAACATTAAAACATGAAATTTTAGGCGGTTACACCGGTCAAATCAGATTCATTCAACTTAAAAAAGTATAACACAGAAATCAAACCAATAGGGATTGGGTTTTATCAAATTGTTTTCGATTGAACCCAACGATGATAGAATACCATAACAATATAGGTTTGTCACGTTGTCCTAATCCAATGAGCACCAGCTAATTATTTTCTTTAATACAAAAAGCATGTTATTAGGCGAGACACCATTTTAGGTCTAACATTCAGTTTTGATTTAACAGCTATGAGATACTGCTAGGAATAAAAGAGAATAAGTTAGACACGTGTGAGACATGTGTAAGGAGAGTAGTATGTTATAGTTTGTTAGAAGAGAGAGAGGGTATAAATAATAAATCGAATAGGGGGAGAGTGGATCAGATAATTTTTGCCTTTGGGTATAGACTGAATCGTTTTCAGTGGAGGAAGGGAGGCTTCCTTGAGGGAGAAATACTGTGTGTGTGAGTTGATTCTCATCTGGTACGATCCCTGAATAAAGGAACCTAACAAATTTGGTCCGACCTGCCGGATCCATATCGAAGGGGAGAAGAGATGGAGAACAGGGTGAGTGCATTGGAAAACAGGGTAAGTGCATTGGAGGGAATATTTGATTCCATGGAGGTGACGGAGGAAATTCAAGCGGAGTGGAGGGGAATGGCTCGAAACGCGAATCGCGACCATGGAAGACGAAACATTAATCGCGACCGTGGGAGAAGAAGGAACCAACGTCGGAGCTCCGAAGGAAGTCGCGATTCCGTCAACGCTGAACGCGAATGGCGACCACCAGAGAAGTCGGAGGACGAAGCGGAAGAGGACAGAGGAGACGTGCAACGTAGCTGGATGAAGCGCGTTGAACTACCAACGTTCGAAGGAGCAGACCCCAGGGGTTGGATCGTACAGGTGGAGAAACTCTTCGAACTCCAGAGCGTGACGGAGAAGGAGAAGATGAAGTTCGTCTATAAATGCATGGAGGGAGGTTTAGCGAGCTTCTGGTTCCGCTTCGGGCGGAAGAAAACCATGCATCCGACGTGGAACAGGTTCACTGATGATCTGACGCGGAGGTTTGGCGGACTAAATCGGGACACCATTGTTGAGGAGCTAGCAGCGGTGCGACGGAAGGAGAGTGTCGACGAGGACATCCAAGAGTTGGAAATTTTGGTGCCGCAACCATCGGGAAAACCAGATCACTCCTCATTTTCTGTCCCTGTAGATCTTGGAACTAGCATTATGACGGGTGTTGAGGCTGTGGCCACTGAGCGAAGACCAGATCCATCCTCGTTAGTTTGTGCTCAGTTGGGCCTTGAGTTGACAGCGGTGAACAGTGATTACCATTTTTATGACATAGTCACAGAACAAAAAGTTCCTGCAAATATGGATGAAACACTTGAAGTTGATGATAATACCACTATGGATGACATGGTATTAGGTGTTGCTCAGAAAGGTGAACAAGAAAAGAAAATGTCTATTGAAGACGGGTTAGAATATGGCCTCAAGATTCGGCGTACTGCTCGCACCGAAAGCAGTGAAGAAACGGAACAAAACAGGTGTGCAGAAATGGTGGATGCCATGAAGAAGGTGGCGAAGCTGGACGTTGAATGGAGTGTGGAAGAGAGGAACTTGTTCTTTGTTGGATATAAAAATGTGGAGGGGTCATGGAGAGTTTCACGGAGGATCTTGTCATCGATAGAGCAAAAAGAGGAGTCAAAAGGGAATGAGTTGAATGTTAAGCGTATAAGGGATTATAGGCACAAGGTTGAGGTGGAGTTGTCTAACACTTGCAGTGATATTATGATAATTTTAAATGAGCATCTTATCCCATCCACTAATATTGCAGGGTCCACGATGTTTTATTATAAGATGAAAGGAGACCATTACCGGTATTTGGCAGAATTCAAAGCTGGTAATAAAAAAATTGTGGTAGCAGAACAGTCACTTAAAGCATATCAGACAACTGCTACTATTGAGAGTGAATTACAACTTACACATTCTATACGATTGGGTCTGACTCTAAATTTCTCTATGTTTTATTATGAGATAATGAATTCGCCTGAAAGGGCCTGCCATCTTGCTAAGCAAGCGTTTGGTGTTGCCTATGTTGTACCGGCCAAGAGCAACCAGATACTGTTGGTGGTACAATGATGAGTGGACTAAGAGAAGCTGTTAGCATAATTGACGTTTTGAGCACTGGAAATGATTATATGGCTGAGGTAGAAGCATTGGAAGCTACACGGGGACAGTCAGACACCGGAAAGGATGAAGTGAGGGATATAATAAAGAGACTTGATGCAGTGTGGTTAGCCGAATCTTCCCTTGCTAAGTCCATTTATGAAATGCTGGAAGTTACTAGAATTCAAGAAGAATGGAAGATATCGGAGGAGGATTTGCCACCACCCAAGCCTCCAAACTTGAATTGGAGGGCGTCACCTGAGAAGAGGAGCATTATGGCAAATAACAGTTCCCTAACTTCAACCTTGAGGAAAAGGTTGATTTTGAGGGGTGGAGTAATGTTAGGAATAAAAGAGAATAAGTTAGACACGTGTTAGACACGTGTAAAGAGAGTAGTATGTTATAGTTTGTTAGAAGAGAGAGAGGGTATAAATAATAAATCGAATAGGGGGAGAGGGGATCAGATAATTTTTGCCTTTGGATATACACTGAATCGTTTTCAGTGGAGGAAGGGAGGCTTCCTTGAGGGAGAAATACTGTGTGTGTGTGTGTGTGTGAGTTGATTCTCATCTGTTACGGTCCCTGAGTAAAGGAACCTAACAGATACTCCATCAATATTTTGCATGGTACCAGCAAACTATTTTCAAATTATACAGGGACAACCGAAATTAGTCCAGTAGTCCAGTATTAAGTTCAGTGCCTGAAATGTTAATGTCACTTAAACATAATGATATTATTCTTCACGGATTAATGACTCTCTGGATTATCATATTTAGATGATTCAGTTCTCAGGTACCAAAACAAAATTCCTTTTGGTTCTCAACTGTAGTGCCTTTTATTCCAATCATTTTTACTTTCAGCAACCAATGTTTTATAATGATCATCGACCATGATTCCAGACATTTAGAAATACTTAAGAATAATATTAATTACAGCATAATTTCTTCAATATCTTTCAATAAACAATAACTCTCAAGGGTCAGAGCATACCCATGCAATAGTTTTCGATAGGAAATACATTGTTCTTGTATCAAAATTCATCTGCTGCTCTATCCAAGGATATTGTACCTGGTTCCCAGGGAAGAAAACGACTTTACAATTCAAGAAGTGTTTTCCAGATGTAGCTTACCTCAATGCAAAAATATGTACTAGCAAAAAGCATCGCATATAGAAATCTAGATTATCAATTTAAATCATTTGTCATATTCAATTTCATTTGAGTTATCTACAGTAGCATGTGTACACAAGTGCAGTATCCCAGTTCCCTATATTTCGGATATTAACTTGTTAATAAGATTGTTACACGTGAGAGTTTACATAAACTCCTAGAGCTTCCGTAAACCTGACTCAGATTCAACTTTCAAATTTACCTAATTTAAAAAACAATATTAAAAAATCTATCAATGACTATGCATAATATAATATTATAATACAACAATAATTCAATATTTCCACTTCAAGAAAAGTAGCAAATCACAATAATAGAGTAAGATAGCACATTAGTGCTAAATAATATATAAATTACTAAATCATATACAAATTCATAACAACATACGTTCATAATGTGAAAATAATTCAAAAAGGAGTTAATTTCTTTAAATAATTTGACACTAATAAAGTATTGTCATTGTGGAAGTAAAAGTCGGACAAAAATTAAATTTAATTTCAAACTCATTAACTCAATCCTAACTTGAGAGTTTATGCAAGCTTTTTAAGAGTTTAAAGAGTATATCCAAGCTTACTCACAAAAGAGTTCCATAACAAGTTAACTCGTTTTCTCAAGCTTGACATCCTTATATGTTAGTGTGAGTGTCCGTTCTAGTGTCTTGTATCCGCGCAGATTTTGTGATTGATAGAAAGTATAAAGAATTCAGGAAATCAGTAGCATCACAGACAAACCTTGATTGCTACATCATGACCACTTTTCAGCACTGCACGGTGAACTTGAGCAATCGATGCAGCAGCTATAGGTTGTTCATCAATTGACAAAAACCTGTATTCACATAAATTCAAATAGAAATGTTAAAACTTCAAACAAAGAGCTCTCTGTACACACACAAAAAAAAAGGGTGAAAACGGAGATTTATAGGATGGCAACAGAATATGGTATATCAGCAATCTCATAAGCAGGTCTCACTCAAGCTACAGCGTTAGCTCATGCATTCTCACACCTTTAAGTCCAAATACCTTCACGAGGGCTTCTTCCATATACAAAACCAGTTATGCAACTCTGCCAACCAGGATTTTGAGGAGATTTAACTTTTGAAAGATAAACGAATTTGTAAAATAAAAATTCTGTTAGTAAAGGTAACTTACATATCAGAGAAATCAGGTCCGAGACTATTCTTTAACACCTCCCTGACTATTTTAAAAGGAACAGGAGCAACCTAATGTCATCAAGATATTCCAATTAGCAAAGACAATTAACCAAAAGCAAAGTGAAATTGAATTTAAATAGGAGTTTGTTTGAATAAATTTATCGATAAACAAAAAAAGAAAATACGAAAAATAGAATAAAATAGGTTTTTTATAAACTAAATTCAGTATATGTATCACTTGCAAATTATCTTTTAGAAAGGCTTCCATAAATGAATTTGTATATAAACGGTTAGAAGTCCCACTTCAACTAGAGATAAGGTCAATTCAGTGTATATAAGTGGATGCGAAGCTCACCCTCCAAGCCGATTTTGTGGGGGTTGAATTAGGCTTAAAGTTTATTTCTATCCTAAACTATTTTAACTTATAACGAAAGTCATTTTGCCATCTTATTTGATCTCTTATAAGTGATTTTAGATAAACTTATCCAAACAGGCCCTAGATTCACTAAGATTTACCCGGTTCTGTAACGAAGACAAAGTGGACGAGTACTCTGTAGGAAGCACTTTCTGCGCCGCAACAAACTGCCCAGCCTTCACATAAAACCCTTTGTTGGCTTCGCATAACTTGAGAAACCTCTTGGCGGAGCGTAGATGCACCTAAGCATCAAACGACATGTTCAAAATATCAGAGATTGAAACAGTTATCGTAGCCGATTAAAAACAACGAGAACGACTATTCATTGAAGAGATGGCGAAAACCTGAGAAATCGTTAGACGGTACTGGTCGGAGTCCTTTTTAAGGCCACGCAAAGAGAATTCATAGTCAACAACAGTGGAAGCGACCTGAGAGATCGAAGATTGAGGAAACAGAGAGAAGCTAAGTCAAAGAGTAAGAAGAGTTCAGCGATAAAAGATGGAGCTATGGAAAAAATGGTACCGTGGAGACGGCACGAGCGGTGCGGACGAGACCATGGATTTCGCCTCCGGCTTTGTCGGCCGAGAGTGCTGGGAGATGAGAGAGCAGGGCGGAGTTAGTAGTTTGTGCGGCGGCGGCGGCGGTTGCGGTTAGAAGGAAAAGTGCGGTTGTGCGTTTGGCGGGAAAATTGAAAGTTTTAGGCGTCATTTTACTCAAGGGTTGGTCGGTGAATGCATTTTAGCTATGCAGTTTTAAGACAGAGGCAAAATATTTCGGAGCAGCGGCCACATTTTTGCGGGGTTAGGGTTAATCCGGTTGTAAGACTTTATGTGGAAATTATATTTCTCTTTCCAAATATTTTTACACTTTTTCTAATTAATTAACTTCTAAAAAAAATTTAAATTCTCGGTTGGTTCTTATTTTTATATGGTAATCTCAGTTGGGTCTTCATTTTTGCAACTGTCTCAATTGAGTCATATTTTTATAAAAATGAGCCAATTTTATCTTAACCGTTAAATTGTTTCAAACGGTGTTAAGTTGAGCTAACGTGTTTCACAGATAATGTATTATTGATGTGTATTATTTGATTATGTGGAGTTTATTGTTTAAATAAACAGTATTTGACATGGCACCTGATTCCTTTCGTCTTGTCTAAGAAATCTATGTTGGTGCAGGGAAAAGCTCTTGGGCTTTCTTCTAAAAACGAGAAAAAGAGGTTGTCCCATTCTTCTTCCTAACTAGCAGCAGAGGGTTTCTACTCTTCAAAAACACATCTCCTGGACCTTCCAAGCGACCCCCATCTTCCTCGCCCAATCGAGGTTCGCCTGCTTTGCCGTGGACCTTCAAGGCCACGGCCACTCCAAAGGCCTCAAAGCCTTCGTCCCCTCCGTAAACCTCGTCGCAAACGACTGTCTCTCCTTCTTCAACTCTATCAAACAACAAAACCCCCAATTCCAACACCTCCCCTCTTTCCTCTTCAGCGAGTCCATGGGCGCCGCCATCTGCCTCCTCATCCACTTCTTCTCCTCGAAACCCTTCAACGGCGTCGTTTTAGTCGCCCCCATGTGCAAAATCTCCGAAAGCGTCAGACCTAGATGGTCCATTTCCAAGATCATCACCTTCCTTGCCAGATTCTTCCCCACTCTCCCCATCGTCCCCACCCTCGATCTCCTCTTCAAGTCCGTCAGGGTTCCCCGCAAGAAACTCATTGCCAACATGAACCCTTTGAGGTATCGCGAAAAGCCCAGGTTGGGCAACGTCGTCGTCGAACTTTTAAGGGTCACCGACTTCCTCAATCAGAGGCTCTCTGATTTCAACTTTCCTTTCATTGTCTTGCACGGCAGCGCCGAAGGCATCACTAGTGAGGGCCAAAACGCACTCCGTTATGCGAATTTTGAGCCGTCGTGATCGATTCGTCTCTAATCAGAATCCACACTCAACGTCGGCGATGTCGCCGACGATTATCTTCTTATTTACACCGTGTTTTATTGGGTATGGCTTTGGGGTTTCTGGTGGTTGGAGGTTGAACATGGTTGTGGCTAGGATGTTGAATCTGTTTTTTAGTGCTCTCTGTTATTGGGAGTATACACAATAAGTATAAAATTAAAATATTGAGTTGGGGTTGTCCACAAAACTGAAAGAGATATAGGGAAGAAGATAGGTGCTCGTGTGAAGGAAGAACCTTTCCCAATGTTGGGGTTGTCCGCGAAACCGAAAGAGATATGGGGAAGAAGATAGGTGCTCCCCTAGAAGTCCTCTTGCACGAGATCAAAGAGCCCTCAAGCTGGGTTTTATTTTTCGAGAATTGGGAGCAAAAGTCTGAAACTTTGTTCAGAGTTCATAGGATAAATTGAAAAAAAACCCCTAAACGTATTTAGAAGAGGAAGAGGGACTACCCAGATTGGGTTTTGGAATTAAAGAAAGGAAAGTAATATTTGGAGTTCAATTTAGGTTTTCTGGGTTAGGATTAAATTGGTTTAATTACATTCCCCATTTCTTCCATGGGAGAGGTATAGCGACCGACAACGAGGTACATGGGAAAGTGAGCTTCTGGTTCGATTAGGAACAATTTATTTGGTTAGATTAGGAATAAATTTTGACACAAAAAATTCTTAATTTTAAAAAAATTCCACATAAGAAAACAATTTTACATCAGTTTGCAACACGTCAGCTCAACTTAATGTCATTTGGAACAATTTAACGGTTAAGATAAAATTGGCTCATTTTTACAAAAAATATGACTCAATTGAGACAGTTACAAAAATGATGACCCAACTAAGATTATCATACAAAAATGAGGATCAACCGAAGGTTTAAACCTAAAAAAAACTATAATTTTCTTTCAAAGGAACACTTGTTAACTTAGGACACTTTTATCTCCAATAAACCAATTTTTTAAAGAAAATGTAGGAAAAAAATTGTGACGTAGATAGAAAAAGCCTAGAAGATAATGGGTGAAATTACATAGTGTTTATTCGTTAATTAAACCATAACAAAAAAATCATCCGACCCACCTGACCTATCATTTGGTCACTTAGTGAACCAACTCAGCCAAAAAAATTTGAACCTGACTTGACTCATCACGGATTAGTGAGTTAAACGAGTTAGCTCATTAGTTCACTTAATTATAATTGACTTTTTATAATTCAAATCTAAATAAATTTCACTTCCAAATTAATATTAAACTCAAAACAATTCAAAATAATAATAAAAAATATACAATACAATCCACAATCCACGTATAACAATCAAATAGTATTTTTAAAATTTCATAAAATAATAAAAGAAATATACAAGTCCAAACCCGTAATGGACCGAATTAACCCACAAATTATAACTCATTTTTGCAGCTCTACTCACAGGTATAAATAATGTTATGAGATCAACATTCATTCATTCAATAAAGTTGTGATTAAAACAGTGATAAAAATGATGAATCATTTCTCTTAAACCTTAATTGAAAACTTATGTTTCTATTATATCCAATAATTACGTATCAATTAAAAATTGAGGTTAAACACATAATAAAATCTCATATATAGTGATTGATCTAAAAATATTCTTGATCAAACTAAAAAGTACAGTGATCATTAAAAGCAAATTAATTGTTAAAAGTTAACTTTCACTTTTTTCAGAAATTAATTTCAGTAGAAAAAAAATAGACATAAAAATTATGTATGATCATTAAAAGCAAATTATAAATACATTTTATGAAATGCCATTTTCTAACATTCACTATCAAAACTATAATTACTTTCACATTTACTTCTGGTCACTACTTTAAAATCACATTGATCCAGAATCAACTCCACAAAAACATTCAAAAGCATGCTCATATGAATGGGATAACACATGCTAAGTAGTTGAAATTAGAAAAATATAACCACGGATAAATAACTAATTTGTCAAGTTTAATTGTTTATCTTTTAATTTCAAAATTAACATCAAAATAAGAAAAAGATTAATAAGGTTTTTCAAGTTCGATACTTTCATGGCCATGCTGTAGTATTAAGGTGGGCCACTTTGCTGGTCATGTATTTATTTGTTGTGGTGAGCCACTATAGATTTAAAAATGTTGTTGTTTACCATGCTTTCAGAGTGCGAGGTGTATGCAGAAGAAGACAAAATGCAAGATTAAATCATCAGAATAGCAGCAAAATCCATAATAACTAGAAAAGTGGAAGAGATGAATTCAAAATCACAAAGGACAAATCAGTTCAAACAATACAGAGAAGAAAAGCAACCCTTGGATTCCCAACCAACCAGTGAAGCACAAGGGCGGGGCTAAGTGTCAGTGCTTCTCTTCTTTCTCTTATTTCTTCAGAGTACAGTGGCACATGTTTGCTCCTCGTTAGCCTAGTCTCTTTCCGTCCGTCTGATAATCTAAAAACAAAATTAAAGAAAAACCAAAATAACCTTTAGTGATGGAATATATGAGCCCATATTTGTAATTACAACATATCCTCTAAAAAAATTATAATAAGGAAGGATCCAAGAGACACTGTACCTTTAAATCAAGCCTATGCAGAAAGCTTGTTTCTAAGGTCGGCTGCCACGGCATCGATGAACTCCTCTGTGTTCAAATAGTGCTCTCTTGAAAGCCTACTTGCAAGAATTGAACAGTGAGTCTATTAATCATGTTAAGTAGAAAAGCAAATTTACTTGGCCAATGTCAATGACAATTAACGTACTTGGATCCATGAATAATAAGTGCCAAGTCCTTGGTCATCTTCCCAGCCTCAACAACTCCAATGCAAGCTGCCTCTAGCTTTTCAGTGAAATCCAACAGTTTAGCATTGTCATCCAGTTTTGCCCTGTCAACATAATTGTTCACATAATATTATAATCTAATAGTTTCTAACTTTAAAATACAACGAATAAAGTTTTGCACTCCAATATGCAAGTTAGATAGTAATATACCTGTGAGCTAGCCCTCTCGTCCAGGCAAAGATGGATGCTATGCTATTTGTGCTGGTTTCGCCTCCTTTCTGATGAACCCTAAAATGACGGGTAACTGTTCCATGGGCTGCTTCTGCTTCAATAGTCTTTCCGTCAGGGCAAACCTGAAACCATGTCATCATGCAATAAGAATCAAAAGTCATACACCAGGAACTCTAGTATTGCAAAGAAATTTATTAAACTTGATTTTTTTTAATAAATAAATAAATAAAAGATCTGGTTCAATTAATTAAATAATTCAAAACAAATTGTTTTCAAACCTACCAGTACAGATGTCATCAAACCCAATGATCCAAAACCTAAATACAGGGTGAATAGGTATTAGTTAAAGAAAATAAATCCATGCAAATGAAGTTGAAAAACGAAAGTAACTAGTTAATAAGCATATCATACAAACCTTGAGCTAAGAAATCACTCTGCACATCACCATCATAGTTTTTGCATGCCCATACATAACCTCCTTCACTCTTAAGTGCATAAGCCACCATATCATCAATGAGCCGATGTTCATACCTTTGAAATTCATTAGATAAAAGTAAATAATAGTATAATATGAACATTTTCTTTCCACGATACAAGAATACTCATTCACTCACCATATACCAGCAGCCTCAAACTTTGATTTCCAGCTTGCCTCGTAAACTTCCTGAAATATGTCCTTGAATCTGCAGACAATAAATTAATATAATCAAACAGGGACCAGTACAGTAAAAGTTTTTAAATATCATTAAATAAGAAGTTCATAATGAATTGTATACCTTCCATCATATTTCTTAAGAATTGTATTTTTGGTGCTAAGATAAAGAGGCCACTTTTTCTCTAAAGCAGTTGCCATAGAAGCCTCGGCAAAAGAACGAATTGACTGCATCACATGCCAAATAATAAAATTAGATAGAAGTTCGACAACTACCCCAAATCATTAAAATATATCCAATCAAAGTGATATCAGACACTGCAGAACCAACCTCATCAGTATTGTACATAGCCAATGAAACGCCTCCCTCACCAGTAAAGTCAAAAACCTCTAATTCAGTCTTCTCACCTTGGCCTTCTGGAACTACAAGTATAGAAGAATTCATAAAAATAATATTTAGTAACCAAAATACGTAATAATGAAAACTATGTCCCTGAGATGGGACAATGTGAATTCGTACAAGATAACTTCAGAACTAAGCACAGTTGTCTAAATCAAGTAAGAGACATACCAAACACCAGCTTCAGCTTTCCAGCTCCTTTAATTACTGTATCAGTAGCCCGATATTGGTCACCAAATGCATGTCTTCCGATGCATATTGGCTTTGTCCAACCTGGTAAAGTGGTAATGTTGAGATATACACAGTCCTCCATTTATCAGGAAGTAATTAAATATAATTTTTTTAATAATAGTACCAGGAACAAGACGCGGAATGTTTTTGCAAAGAATTGGTTCTCTGAAGACAGTTCCTGAAAAATTCCGAACAACCAATAGAAAAGTATACACTGTTACCATCTACCACTTATTAGTTACCAATGAGGCCCCATAATACATGAATTCACTAGTATTTAACATTTTTACAAAAATATAATTAATGGATGTAAGATGAATTACCATTCAAAATATTCCTAATTGTCCCATTTGGACTCTTCCACATATTCTTCAGGCCAAACTCCTTCACACGAGCTTCATCTGTCATGATAACACTAGTATAAGCTTCAACATCTACTATCAAGGGGAACACTATTATCCGGCATACACCAAACGAAGGCATAAATTAAAAGAATATGTCAGGATTTGACTACCGAACCTGGAGTGATAGTTGCACATTTGATTGCTACGTTGTATCTACATAACAGTGCAACCGTTAGATGAACATGGATAAGTAATAAATATGCAAGAACACAAGAATAAAAAGCACTTAACCAGTCTAAATTTAACATTACATGACACGAAAAAAATATTAAAATTAAAATATTGTTGGTCTACATATCATTGGCTATATAATCAAACTACACAAATTTTGTCTGGTTCACTTATAATACACTGTCTGAACCATAGAACACACATGTGTAAAAACATAGTAATTGAAGAAACAAAAAAAAGAGAATTATCATTTCCCTTTCGGTGGGGGGATGTTCAAGGTATACAGATAACATACTTGAGAGTAGCTTCTGCGCTTTCAATTGTAACTTTATCATCGGTTTCATCACGGTATGGAAGACCAAGGTCATAATACTTTATGTCCAACTCCAAGAAAGGCAAAATGAGCTATCCCATAAGAAATGATAGAAAAATATCAATATTACGAACACTATTCGAAAGAAGAAGAAAAAATGACGCTTGAATTAATAGCAATATGATGATAAATCACCTTGTCCTTGATTGATTTCCAGATAACCCTAGTCATTTCATCTCCTGCAATGCATTATCCACAAAAAGAAATGTAAGACAAAGGCAAAGGAGCAGATAAAGATTGACTCGACAGATAAACACAATTACCATGGAAACTAGTACTACACAAATCGAGAATTCTATGTCACTTTTCCAAATATTTTCTGTGTTAGTTTTTTTCATTTTTAATAACAAAAATGGCACCTTATTTTCATTTTACTGTCCGTTTTCAAATGTTTTGAAAAGAAACAGTAAAGACATTTATTTTACTGTTTTACTTTCGAAAACAGGAACCAAAACAGAACAGTTTTCTCAAATAAATCAGGCCCCAAGCTTTCTACTAAGGGCGAAGAGTAAAACTGAAAATGCCAATATTCCGGTATTCCATAATTGGGTATTTTATATGAAATAGTTGCAGCAACATCCCCTTATATTAGTTACTAATTACACTCATACGTATGTCTCTTGAAAATTAGCATCTTACTTCCGATTTCATTCATTGTTCTAACAATTCAACAACTTCATTTTTAAAAAGTCCACATATTTCCCCTGCTTAAAAATGTGGGAATCATAAACAAATTCCCTTCAAAAATAACGACCAATGGAGGTGGATATAGACTTCCAAGCAATAATGCCAACGCAGGCTACTGTCAGTGATTACCGTTTTCAATTACGATACAGACCAGAAAACTTCATAAATCCAGCTCATACACACAAGACAAACTAGCTAAGGATCTAATCCCATAGAGTTTCGCAAAAAAGCCAATCAAATTTTCAATACTTCAGCGAGTCCATTGATAAAGCTCTTCCTTGGAAGAACAACCCATGAAACATTTTTTTTTATTTTCCACAATATAATTTTATTTATTCAACTTAAGAATAAGTCAAAACCAGTAAAAACAAAACAGATCTCCACCAGAAAACAATTTTACAAAGAGAACGGATCAAATCTCCGCTGTAACGATAACGAAAACACGACGATTCAATAAAACGATACTGTACAGTAATATTAAATATCTAAATGTAATTTCAAGCCTGAACCACAACACAGACACAAATATCTATCACGTTTTAATGTTTCCAATAATGAGAAAACGAAGTGTAGTGGACCACAGTACCTATCGCAGGCAAAATATCCAATTGAAGACAACCAGGAGGAGCACATCGACACGACAAGACACACCACGCGAAAAGATATTTAAGCAATAATCACAGAAAAAAAAATGGATGAAATAAAAAAACAAAAGAAAGAGAAAAGATCAGATCGGAAGAAGAAGTTGAAGAAACGGACCGTCCATCTCGACGATGGGATTGGCGACGCTGATCTTCTGGAACGCCATGGCTGCGTTTCTGATCTGGAGAAGAGAACTAGAGATTAAGGTTGGGTAGGTGAGAAGTGAATAATGTGAAGAGATAGAGTTGAGCAATGAGTTTCTGCTCTTGCGGTACCCTGTATAGTGTAGAACTGTCGTATAAGTAATGTTTTCCCAGCCCCACCTACTTCTGAGCTTTTATTATTTTAAATGTCAATATATCATTTTTTTACAAATATCTTTCAAGTTATAAAATATCCTTTATAAACTAAAATTAGTTTCTGAATAAAATTTGTAAAGAAAATTTTGAGAGATTAAATAAATATATATTTTTGTAAATCATTTAATTGTTTTTTTTTATGTTAAATGTGTTTATTGGTCCCAAGAGTGGTCCTTCCTTATATTAATATATCCAATGGAACGTCATGCTTTGATTGCCCTCGTGATGTGTGCCATTTACTGTTTTGCCCTCCTTCCCCTCTTTGCACCAATACATTGAACACAGCTGTGATGGAGTCCTCGTTAACATATTAAACTTTCATTTTAATCCAAATTTTTCGTTTTTTTTTGTTTAAATAAAGTTTTTCATGTCTTGTCATAAATATAATTAAATATGAAAAATTTACATTTATCAAATGACAGTCATTTCTTTTAAAAAGTTGTACATAAAAAGATTTTTTTCTTGTGTTATTAATAAATATCTATAATTGTCACCTTTTTAATAAAAAATGTTTCCATGTGTTTTTTAAAAATTGTAAGATAATATAACTTTAGTTAATTATATTCTTATTTCCCGTTTCGTTATGCATTGGACATTAAGCAAAGAGAGAAATTTGGACAAATATAATAACTTATTTTCTGTTTTTTAGCTTTAATTGAGTATTTGGACAATTTTTAAGTTAATTTCCAGTGAATAAATTTATAAATACTTAAAATTTCATGATCATTAACTTAAGACATATACCAAACTACAGAATTGTACATAAGTGTTTTAAATTTCAAACAAATAGAAAAAACTAATTTTTTGCACCAAACTTCATAGTATCTTTATCACAACAAAAACATAAAGATATAATTATCTAAGCAAATCAACTTAAAATAGTTTTAGACAACTCAAATATCGAAATGCTTTTGTTTTATCTATTATTAGAAATATCAAAAAATGATTATTTTATACTATTATAATCACTAATCAATAAAAATTTGTATAAAATATTCAACTCACACGTACAATTTGATTATATGAAATCAAAAACATATTCAACTTAAAAAAAAGAAAAATCTAACTTAAAAAAATCAATCCTACAAAAATGAATAACTCGCTTAAATAATTATTACAACAATCTCTGATCTTTAAAAAAAGACAAACAAAGAATAAAATGAATAAGATATAAAAGAGAAAAATATAAAGATCTCTAAAAAAATATTGTAAAATGAGTAAGATATAAAAGAAAAAAATGTATAAATCACTAAAAATAATTTCCCAAAAAATAAAATGTTTTAAAATGAATTTATATTTTAAGGTTTTAATATTAAAATATTTGAGTCTCATTTTTTAATATTATAAATTTTAAAACTCATTTTATAAGTCTTTACATATAAAATTAAATATATTTTTTTAATATTTTTGTAAAATTTATAATATATTGCACTTTGGAAAAATTTTAGTTACTCTTTTAATTTATTTTGAATTATGATTTATTTTTTAAACCAGCCAACATTTACAAGGGCTCTCTCTCTCTCTCTCTCTCTCTATATATATATATATATATATATATATATTTATATTTAAACATTTTAAAATTATGTTTATCAATATACGATCTAGATTTAATTAATTTATTCAATTTTAAGCACCTACCATCAGAATGACAATTGATAGAATTTAGTATATACTATTAAACTTGTCTCATTCCCACATTAAATAAAGCATATTATTATACTTGCATGAGTAACAACTTTAGGATACATTCATAAACTATATAATATATATATATATAGCCCATACCGAACATAGGGAAACCATTCAATGTTTTCAATGAAAATAATTTAAAAAATGAAAACAATTTAAAATGATGCTGCATTTTTTCTTTTTTTAATTTAATATGACTAATCTAAAAAGTTGAAGTTAATTCATCTTGCCTTGGTTACATCATCAAATTTTATTAAATATCAATGAATCATAACATCTTTGAGTCAGTTCACTAATTTATTAATTAATTATGTCTAAATATTATAATGGTCATGGTACAGCTAATTTTCATACACTGTCCATATAATCAGGTTAATTTTGAGTGAAATTACTGTGATTTGGAATTAATTGATTAAATTAAATTATATATTTCATTCAACTTAAATGAAGTTAGTGAAGACTGAATATTTGTATATTAAGATGTAAATGAATAGTTTTAAAAATAGTTGTCATTTGATGAGGTCAAGAAGGATGCATGAGCAACTTTTCTTTGTCATATATCCCGTTTTAAATGTCAACGGTCAAATAATATTATCTCACGTCTCATCCTTTCTAGATATAAAGCCAAGACAATAACATTGAATGGCACCGAATAATAATAATAAGAAGAATGATAATGAATATAAATTATTTTTTTCTCGTGATAATATTTTTTAAAAATTAATTTCTATAAAGGTCATATTTATAAGTGTTTTTTTCTATAAGAGATTTTTGTAAAATAATCTTTTTATCTTTTAAATTCTCTTTGAAAAAAGACGCGATAATTATACATAATAAACATTCAACAAATATTATATTTAGTAAAATTAAGTTTAATGTTATTTATACGATTAAAAGAAAGTGATAATAAATAATATTTAGGTACACTGTGAGATCATCAATATCAATCTTTCGTTTAAGAAATAAATTACACCAGGATTATCTTTTACACATAAAACTTTAATAACCATAGTTTTTTATCTGCTAATAATCATTTTACTTATTTATATATATATATATATATATATATATATATATATATATATATATATATAAGGAAAGATACTTGTACATCTAGATTTATACACATATAGTCTGAATATGCAATAAAACATAATTTTGCTTAGATGATTTTTATACTAATTACTGAAACATAAATGCACACTTCAGTGTTAAAAGTAGAATAAATCTTTGATTTAAAGTATAAAAAATATGAGTAACTTTTTAAATATTATAAATAATTTGGAAGTACTATTAAGTATTGAAAGTTACTTCAATTATATCCGCGAAATATATAAGCTTAGGAATAAGATATTGATACACAACGATTTCTTATATAGTTCTACTACTTTATAATTTCTATTTTTATCATCATAGCATCATTAAAAGTTTACCAATAATTAATCTAGATTAGAATGATGACAGTGCATATTAAACTATAACAATTGTTATTCTTAAATAAAATTTTTATGCCAATTTCTTTATTGGTAACTTATAAATATGATTTGTGTTCAATTCTGTTTTTACATAAAGTCAATCATGTTTATCTTTTCTTTTTCTTTCATTTATTCATAGAGAAATATATATATATATATATATATATATATATATTTAAATTATTAGTAATTTAAGTCATACATATATATGTGTTTTAAGATCATTATATTTTATTAGTCAAATTATTAAAATAATTTAATTAATTAAATATATGGCTAAGGATGTGTATGTTATGAAAAGATAATTGTGTAGACACTATAAACAATATATTCTAATTTGATGAGAGACCAAATTAAAAATATTAAAACTTGTAAAAATAATCGATAGATGTTACACGTTATGAATCTCATTTGTTAGGATGTAAGTGTTATTTATGTTCCTTTAAGAAAAAACACTATTATCTATGGACAAAATCCGTATGTAAGGTTCAAAATCCGTATATAATATAATGTTATCTACGGATTATATACGGCTAAAAATCTGTATATAAAACAGTCGTTGCTAGATTATATACGGATTTTTCTGTATATAATTTACATACGGAAAAATCTATATGTAAGTTATATACGAAAAAATCCGTATGTAAATTATATACGAAAAAATTTGTATGTAAAATCCGTATATAAAATTCGTATATAATTATATATGAAAAAATCTGTATATAAAATTCGTATATAACGTGTTAACAGTTTATTCAAAATTCAGCATCTATACATATATTAGTCATAGACCTATAATATACACACACAATCAATCACAACAATAACTTTCATTGAACACGATATCAAGCATTTTACATTTAAAAATTATATATATTATATAAACATCATTGTCAAATAAATTTACAAAATGTATAATATTCATTAATAAACTGTATGATTCCTATGCCAAACAATATAAATCCTATAAGACATCTTTAATGTTTGTGTGACCCCTTTCTTCCTCCTTTTATATATAAGATCATTCATAAATCTTTTCCAACCTACAATGACAAAGAAAATTTTAATCAAGTTTAATCCAACATGAAAATTTAAATTAAGAAAAATTAGAAATTGTAAACTTGATGAGATTTAATCACAATAACTATGTTAGTTATCTAAATATTTTCACTCTTTAAATAAATAAATGTATTATCTTACGAGTCTGTTATGAGTTTATATCCTAAATTCTACTAGGAAATTTGTTAAATAAACAATAAGTTAGAAGTCATATACATAGAAATTGTTGTTGAATATTGTAAAAGCCTATTCAATATTTGGAAAATATTGGTAAATATAAAATGTTGGAATGTAAAAATGATTGAACCGAAACTCTAATTTAACTTTAAAATGGGAAAAAAAGAGTATTAACTAAATTTCTTTATAAAAAGAGTAAGTAATCAAAAGAGGTTAAATGGAAATGAGTATGACATAGCAACATAACAAGGTTCATACATCTAATCATTTTCAACCGTGAACACATCATAATTACATTCTTTCACAATTACCACATACAATACTTCAATCAGGAAACTCAACAAAATCTAACATTACATTCATGCTTTGGGTTTTACTCATTAAGCACCCTTCAAGTACTGCAAATTGGTAGTGCACAAATCCTGTTGAATAGAAACATATATAATTCTTCCAAACAGAACAATAGCTGAATCAAGTTTAGAAATTTAAAAGTTATTCAATCATAGCCAATCTATACAGCTTACACACTCTCATTCTGATTCGCACACACCTATAAATCTCATTGACCCCCTAATCCTTTCTCTCACCTCACACTTCCAATCAAACATTTCACCTCACCTTCTCTCAACCTTCCTCTGCAACCCTTCCCCCCTCTGTTACATTACATTCCCTCTTCCTAACATTCTCACACATACTCATCCAAATGGTCGTCTCGGGTTTTGAAGGCTTCGAGAAAAGATTGGAGCTTCATTACTAGACATTGTATTTATGGAGTATACAGTTTAAGTTTTACAGGACAACCATCCTAATTCTATCAACTAAAACATATATATAACGATTACAGTGATGCACTTAGGTTCCTTCAACTAGTAACAATCACGCAAAACATAGTCATTAAACCCAAATATTCACGCAACCCATATGCTAAAATAAAATAACTATAACTATAACACAACCAAGACACTATAACTCATAGTTGCAAAATTTAAAAACTCACCAGAGGAGTGTCATTCTCCCTCAGGGTTGCCCTAGCAACGAAGCTTGTGAGAATGGGTTCCTAAACTCACTCCACGAACAGAGATCAATGGTGCGATCAATGGCGCGATCAACACCTGATAAAAGCGCGTTTCGATGAAAATAGGGCAAAGAAGAAACGAAATAGAGAAGAGAAGGAGGGACAGGGAACCTGATACCTGAAAACAGCAGCCCTAAAACGAAGGAACCCTAAGGTAATGATGGAAGAACAACTCCAAGAAGAGGCCTGAAGGCATGATTTGAACTGTAATGAGTCTCCTCCAGTGAAGAAACGCATCGAAATGATGTAAATTAGGAAGAGAACTCGAGACCGAGAGCCAAATCAGTGGAGAACGAAAGCAAACCTTGAGAATCCGAGAATACTCCAAAAACGGAGAGGATTCGATGCGAAGAACCCTAAAACCCTAGGTTGACGAAGGAAACGTAAAATGGATTGATTAATCGGTGTAAATCCAAGATTGATCGGTGTAAATGATGTTAATCGAAGAATCAATCGGTGGAAAGACTTTTAATCGATAGAAAAGAGGATTTAATCGGTTGAAAATAAAGAAAATGGTGAAAAGACGTTGGAACCATAATTAGAGATGTAGATTGACTAATGAATCGGTAGAACAAATGTTCTATGGTTGCAAAGGCTATGGAAAAGCTAAATATGAAAGAAGAAGATTGTGTGAAGAAAAATGGCTTGCAAATGAGGGGCTCTCGAGTGGAAAGAGGAAACTCGAGGAAGACGAAATGTGAAAAATGAGAGCAAACCTGAAAGGAAGACAGCGTTCAAGACGAAGGAGAAAGGCCACACGCACACACTGATGAAAACGAAGAAAAAGTGCAAAGGAGGGATCAAGAAGTTCACGTCGAATTGAAGGAGAAGCATGAAAGATGGGGAAGAAGCTTAGAGAAGAGAGAAAAGTGAAGAAGGTTAAGGAAAGAGGGTTCGAGGAAAAAGGCTTCTAAATAATAAATTGAGACTTTAATTTTTTTTAAATAATGATTTTCCAAATCCGTATATAATACCGGTAGATAAAACTTGTTTTTAGGTATATACGGATTACAACAATTACATACAAATTTTATCCTTCGAAAATCTTCCCGCCATCACGCGCTAAAATTATATACGAATTTTACATATGGATTTTCGATAGATAAAATTCCGTATATAATATCCATATATAATTTATTTTTCAAAATCCGTATGTAATATCTGAATTACATACGAATTACAATCCGTATATAAATATCCGTATGTAAATGCAATATTTCTTGTAGTGTCTCTTCATCCCGTCAAAGTAAGAGAGAACCAAAGGCGCTTTAGAGTTGAAAGATTAGATATTATTCTTTCACTTACATTGTTCCTTATAGTAAATCTAGTTACACTTTCACGTACTACTCTATGAAGTATGGGAATTATTTTGTCAATTATAAAATTAGAATGCTCATTAATTATTAATTTGTTTTGGCTCATAATCTAACATATTGGTGATAATAAAAGTAGTTGTGATGGTTATCATCATCATTGTTTTTATAGTTTGGAGAATGATTACACGAAATCAATCACCAACATCAACATCAGCATCAACATTGGCACCGGCTTTGCCATTAGAATTGATTGAGGAAATGAAAGAAGAGGAGCTGGTTGAGGAGGAATCTTCTTCTCTATCTCTTTCGCTTTATACTCGTACTTGATGTTAAAGCCACTACAAGAAAAACATGTATTACCGACAATCAGAATTCATTGAAAACGTAAAAGAATCTGTTGGTAATGACCTTTTTTCAACGAGCCAAAATCTGTCGATAAATGTGCAGTCGGTAAACTTACCGACGAAATTTTATATTCTTCAGTAATTAAAAAAATATAATTTCGTCGGTAATTACAAAAAAGATTTGTCGACAAAATTCGTTGGTAATTACAAAATATCTGTCGATAAAATTCGTCGGTAAACACCATGATCTGATTCATTTTCTTCTTTCTTTCAAGGTTCATTTTTTTTTCAGATTCAGGCGAAACCACATCCCTTTGACTTGCTATTGCATGGACCTCCCACCAGAACCATCAACGTCTACGTCTATCACCACTAAAAACCTCATTGGCACATGATGACCATTTATGAGCACCTAGGAAGGAACATCGGGTCCTACCATGCATCTTTATTGTCGACATTTTCTCCTTCATAACTAGAGATGTCCGCTAGAGTCGCTGATGTGCTTTATCTTCCTCCAAACCGCCTGTGTAACTGTATGTATCAACCAATACCATGCTTCATTTTTCCATTTTCTGAAATTTAAATTTGCCAGTTGTTGCTTCTAAAAGTGATGGGATGCTATGTAATTTTTGGTTTGTGTAAGTGGGTGTTTGAAAAATGGAAGATGAAGGATGAAGATGAAAATGGAGTGCTCATTGGTGATGGTTAAGGTGTTTTCAAATTTTATCGATAAACTTTGAATGAAGGATGAAGATATGATGAGCTGTAGAACGAATGTTTGAATGAAAAATTTATCGTTTTTTTATTGTCCCTAAATTAAAAATGTATTACTGACAGATTTATCAACGGTAAAATTATTCGATCAATGAAATATATATTACCAGCGAAAAAATCTATTAATAAATGAAATATGTATTATCCAAATTTACAAATAAAAAATTTATTGATTAATGAAATATGTATTATCAACAGGTTTACTGAAGAAAAAATTTGTAAGTAAATAATTCATCAATAATTAAAATTTCAAAATTTATTGATAAAATTTATCAATAATTTAAATTTATTAAAAAAATTATTTTTGTAGATAATTTTAAATTCTTTTAATAAGTACATCTATTATCTATTATACCTAGAAATGATGTACAATAAATATTTTATAAGTTTTTTAAAATATAATTTAATAAAATGCATTTTAATTTATATTTGAACGCTTATAATTATATGTTTATTATATTTAAATAAATTTTATGTTGTATATCATGTTTTTTTATTTTAATAATAAAGTATACTCTTGTGCAACATAGATTACTAGCTAAGGTCATTTAATTTAGGTTTAATAGCCTATTTTGTTCCCAATTTCGTTGAGAAATGTAAATTCAGTCTACCGTTTTGAAAGTGTTTGAAATGTGTCCTCACTTATTAGAATTTGCGTCAAATTTGTCCCTTCTGTTAAATATAACCAAACAAAGTTAATGGGGTGATGATCTGGCAACCGTTAGTGGTAACGTATCATTATTTAGTTGTGTGCATGCTAACGTGTTACTTTAATTACATGTTGAGGTGGATGTTAACAAATTGGGTGTTTGAAATTGGGGGAAAACTGAGTTAGGGCATAGATAGAAAGAAAGTTAGGGCAGTTGGAGTTCTTCACCTACATGGCGAACACGGTACAGTGGTGGATCTTCTTCTTCTTGTTTGTCTTCTTCTCCTTTGTGTTGTTGTTGTTTACGGTTTGGATGTTAGTGTTGTTTGTTGGCAGTAGGGTGGTGGTTCGTGCTTTGTGAGTTGGTGTTCCCTCGTTCGCAGTTGCTTAGCGAAGTGGCTCGTAGTTCGTGGTTCGTGGTTGTGTTGTTTTGGGCTTGGCTTTGAAGTGACAATGTCTTTGAATCAAGGTTGTTCGTCTTGCTCATGGGGGAGCTCTCGTGGTTGTTCATCTAGAGGATTCGTTGAAAGCCAAATATACCATTGTGGGGAGGTTGCTATGTTGAGAGTGGCAAAAACAGTTAAGAAAAGGGGAAGAAATTATGGGGTTGCCCTAATTACAAGGTTTGTAGTTTAATGTTTGTGATACTTTGTTTTGGTGATTAATGAAATGTTTATGGTTGAATACTTTGAACAGCGGACAAGAAATCAAGGACTTCAGGTATGCAATTTCTTTAAATGGCTTAATGAAGATAATGTAGATGATGTTGGTAATACTATTGCTAGGCAAAGGAGAAAGATTAATAGCCTGAAGAAATCAGTTATGGGTTGTTAGAAAAGGGAGAAGATGTTGATATGGATGTTATGTTTTATGGGGTTGATTAATATCATCCTTGTTTGTATTTTGTTTAAAAGTCCATGATGTGTTCTATTAGACAGTTGTTGTGAAGAGCACTTTGGCCTTAATGTAATATGATGTTTTGAAATGAATGAGAAATGTAAATTTCTGCATCTGAATTTATGGTTTCAATATACATTTTGTATGATATATAGAACATAAGCTAATTGAAGTTTAGATTGAAATGACAATAAAATAAGGAAGTGGTGTGTCATCCTCATTATAACTGACAAAAAAAATAAGGAAGTGGTTTAAGCATAATCATTGTAACTGAAATGAGATTTGAAAAGCACAGAGGAAAAGAATGTGCAGTAAAATTATGGCTTCTAAATGTGCATTGGACGAAAGCAACACCAAATAAAAAACTTTAAAGCATGACAAGCAATTCTTTAAATTTTACATTGACATGACAAAATAAGTGTAAGAAGAAGTGTATTTATAGATTTTGACCATATAAGGTTATTGTAATCACATGATGTAAGTGTCTCGTGGACTGACAAAGATCAAGGTAAATTAGATTTAGTCCTCAGTGTCCCCTAGACTGACAAAGATACCTATAACATGAGTATACATCACAACAAAGAACCATTTCCCTGTTATCACAATATACATTACAACTGATTTATATTGTACTTGACATGCACATGGAATGTACATCATTAATAATGACATTATAATCACAAATTGGATTTCAAATGCACATCCAAAAGAGAAATTGTCATTGAAATTCAGATTATAATCATCCAAATACATATCACAGTTTACAAAATACCCAATCCAAAATTAAGTTCAAAATTCATGTCAATGTTTACAAAAAAGCCAATACTAGGTTGTAACATACTTAAGCTAAACATTATGTCAGTTCTAAATAACTTCTAAACTCCTGTATTTGTTCAAATCCGCATTCAGTAAGCTGACTTGGTCCTATAGTTGGCTGAGTTTGTTCAACTTGGGTTTTAGGTTGTTGACTTGATTAAGATTGACTTTGGTTTGTTGGAGGACCTTATGGGCAAGTATTTCTTTTATGACCAAGTTGTCTACATACATAACATCTCTTACGAGTTTCATTTTGCTTTAGTTGTGTGTCATTCTTCTTTAGCTTCCAAGCCTCTAGCCTTTTTTTCTTTTTTGGTCTACCGGGTAACACCTTTTTAGGTGGAGGCAAAACATCAGGCTGAGAAGTCATTTCCCACAGGTGAGGACCATTGACAGAGTATATCATTGGAATGTATGTTTCTTGATATGTTGACCTTCTAAACCAATATGGGACGTAGTCTTCTCCATTGATGTTGAAAAATGTCATATCAGTTATTGCATGACAACATGAGATGCCTGTTAAAGTTCACTTTCTGCAACTGCATTCCACTTTATCTATGTCAACCCCATACTTCTCACCAATCATTGAAGTGTGTCTAACCTAAAAAATTTTCAGTCCTGACCAACTACAATGATAAGCAATTTAAATCAGTATTTAAAGTAAAAATTTTAAAACATAAAGAAGTCCATATTCTGATGTAGTCATGTGCACATACCTAGGTATCCAATATTTAGTCATGTGCAATTCCTTTTCAAATCGTTTTTTAATCTTTGGGCAAAGACAACCTTCAGATGTAGTTATTTTCTGTCTATTTGTTGCCCATCTCTTCATGAGGTACATACAAATGTCTTCCATCATTGTGATGATGGGCTTACCTCTTGCATGTAATATGACACTGTTAAAAACTTCAGCCATATTATTGACTAAGGTGTCGCAAACAACTTGACCCGTAAGCCTTGACCGTGACCAAAATATAGTTAAACAAATAAGAAGTGAAATATATCAACTAGGAAAACAAACAAAGTAAATATGAAGAATGGATTTAAATATTTGTTATGGGTTGACATACCTTGGTGGAATGGCTAACAAGTATTTAAATGCATTTGGATTGACATCTTTAATTACTCTCATCACTGCCTCCCATGCTTGAGGGTGTGTTGATGATGATGCCTTCCATAATGGACGTTTTAGAATTTGGCCAAGAAATTTCTTCCTAAAATTTGCATAAACATGGCGCACACAAAACCTTTGCTCCACACCAGGTAGAAGTTCTTATAATGTTATACAAGTCCCTATCAAAGTAAAAACATGAAGCTATACAAGTTAAAATAAAACACATGAAGGTTTCAAAGATAAAAAACAACAATGGGCTACGTTACTCAACTTGCTTTTCAACACACTCTCTCTCAACTTCTACTTCACCATTAGGTCTCTCAGTTTCGGGTTGAGAAAAGTATTCCAACTCCAGAAGATATTGAGGCTCACACACCATGTGTATAACATAAACGTGAGCTTGATCATTCAACATAGCAATATTGACTAGATGACATGCACCTTTGTTATCAGATAACAGTTCCAAACAGTTTTCTAACACAGGACCATGACCCAATGAATACCACAAATCCTTTACATTCCTATAACCCATCTTCTTAAGAATGCTTAATATTTCAAAATAACTCCATCGATCTGGGTCAATTTTTAAAGTTGTGGTTTGACCATAGTTATATCTGAATGTCCCATTATTCTCAAATTTACCCCCATGGTGAAACATGACTTCAACGTCTGAGTTGGCCATCTAAACTAATATAAAAATTATTCATAGTTAATCTATGCTTAACCTAAATGTTATTTACCCAAAAAACAAAATACTACTATGGGAAACCATAAACACAACACTATACAGACCATAAACAAGTCAAACAAAGCAAAAGCACAATTACGAGAATAAAAAAATTAATTCCACACACCATCAAGGGGGACCACAACCACGATGGCGCAACACAAACAAAGCAAATGCACAGATAATGGGGGACAAGAAACAGACAAACCATACAGAAATCAAAACTTATGATGGGACCACAGCGAAAGAAATCAAACAGAAAACAAAAGCTACCATAAACGCACCTTCGAATTTTCCTTTTCGTAATACCCACCAAAATGATCTTTGGAAATGCGCATCCAAATCCACCCTAGAACGATCTCTACACAATCTCTGTGTTAGCAATCTATAGGTCAAGTGCGATAACGATTCTAACTTCTCTCGCACAATTGAAAATGCCCTAATCTTGCATAAATCAACCCTAAATCAATTTTTTCCTATTTAAAAAAACCCTATTTTTAAAAAAATCCTATCTTCTGTAATTAAGTAACACGTCAGCACACACACAACTAAATAATGATAAGTTACCACTTACTTTTTATTTTTTTTTGTCTGACAACAATATCTATACCCATAAATATATTTATGTGAATTACTTATAAGTAGTGACTAATAGATATTTTTTTATATCTTTTATAATCGGATTGAATAAAAATATCAAATTATTTGACAAATAATTATTATTAAAAAAAAATAAAATTAAAATTTAATTTATATTTTATTAAGTTAAATTTAATTAAAAATATAAAACTAATTTATATTTTATTAGGTTAAATTTAATTAAAATTAAATTTTAATTTATATGATATATATTGTTTGTAATTTTATTTTTAAAAATTATAAAATATATATGTTATAAATAATTTAATATATTGCATATAAATAAAACAAAACATATAATCAAGAATATTATAAAATAAAAAGCACTTCGAAAATAGGAAATTTAAACAAACAAAAATGAAGAATTAAAAAAAATAAAAAATATAAAAAGAAAAATAATAAATAAAAATATTTAAAACAAAAATAATAAATAAAAATATTGAAAAAAAATAAAAACAGCTAAATATAAAACCTACAAATTTTATATATGTTGCGATAATAAATTAATTATTTCTTAGATGCATGAATATTATTTAGCACAAGCAACTTAGGTGAGGTGTTCATGAACTATAATCCTAATGATACATTTAAAATAGTTGAAAAAAATTAATCTCATGAATCACTAATGCTTAAATGCTAAGCAATTGAAAAAACTACAAATGTATTTAACCGCAAATATAAAAGTACCAGAACATCAAATTTTTATAATCATACATTAGCAATTGCAATAGAGAGAAACAAATATTTATATGAACTTTCATATTTTATTGGATAAATTTATTTCATTAATATGGTTTTACTTCCTGCATTCCATCATTCTTGACGTACCTCAAAATTTTAAAATAACTATTTTATCATTTGTAAAAATGTCCTTCAAATATGTTTCGAAAATTTTCTGAAGTAAGTTTTTAAAATAAAAAAGAATAAAATTTTGAAATAGAATGTCTAAAATAAACTTTCTAAATACTTTAAAAAAATAAAATAATGATATTTTTGATAATATTTTTCTATAACATTTTAATATTATTTACGTGTTATAAAATAATATTAAAATGTTATAAAATAATTTCTCAAAATATCGTTATCTTAAAAAAAAAAAACGAGTATTCGAGAAAGCTTTCTAAAGTTTTCTCTCTACTTCTTCTATTATAGCGCTCGTTCTCTTTTCTTCTTCCTCTACAACACCGACAATTATGGTAGCGACAGCTGTGATGTGCTGCAGTGGTGAGAGATTGTATTTTTTAATTAGGGGTTCAGTAGTAATTCAGTGGGTGCAGGAAGCAATATCCCATTAATATTAGTTTACAGTTCAACGCGTTTGCAGGCTTCGGTTTACTGGGCTACCTGACAAACTTATATCACCCAAATATCTAATCAATTACCATATATAATATTTTTGTTTGTATTCTAGGGGATGAATATTAATGTGATTCTTTATGAAATAATTCTTTTATATATTCACAATATAATTCTATCTTTTAAATATTGAAAAGTGTGCCCAAAATAAATGGGAGAAATACTTTAAATAATCATTGTTAATTCATTAATTAAAATAAGTAGTTAATAAAACTCAGTTTATGCAAGCTTCCAAGATAGAAATATCGTTTCAAATAATAGACTATAATAAAAATTCATTATTAATGTAACTCTAATAATTCAATTCAAACATAGATTAAGTTCACCACTCTGCTTGCAAAAGAAATTAAATATCCTTAGCGTCCATTTTCCAAAAACCAACTCAAATAGTTACTTATTATTCTTACTATGCATTTTCCGGATATTAAAATTAATTATTTATTATAATTATTGGATTTTAAGAAAATAAACGGAGAAAATGAAAATTAATTTTGATATAGCATTAGAGTAATTTAACCTCTCTTCTCTATATTTATTTAATGTTATCTTCATCGTTGTAATTTGTATTAATATTTAAAATATTAAAATTGATGCCTTATAAATATATATTCATTAAAATAAAATAAAAACATTTAATTCTCACTAACTTTTGCTCGTGCCAAAGTTAATTTCTCTATAAAGTCTTAAGATAAATATTGAATTAGTGATTATGTTAAAGGAAATCAATTAATGATTTAAAAAATAACTCAAATCATTAAATAATAAACAGTAATAGCTTTTCAGGAGAAAAAAAAAACAATAATAGCTTTAAATGTTATATCATGACTTTATTTATTAGTCATGACACTCTTTAAATGATTGAGTTAAATAGTAGATGGATCCGTCTCTAATTTGCCTTTATAAATTGAACTTTGTGTTCGTGTGGAAGAAGCTTACTCTTCTAAGAGGCTTGCTAATGAAATGTTGTGTGTGAGGAAGAGATTTGATATTATTCTTTACTCTCAGATATTGGTTACTAGCCCAACATGCATAAGGCAATTAGACATGGAATTGTGTTTCATGTTCAGTTGCCTTATTGCAGGTGGAACTTATTACTTTGATTTTTCATTTGCTTGTAATTTTAACTTCTTAATATTCTACAATTCTTTTATTTTGTGGAGCAGAAACTTTTTATTTGTGGTTTTCATCATAATGGAGCAAATTTATGAGCTCATATTCTGTAATTAAATAACGGATTTTTGCAACTGTATCTGTCACTCTAATCTACTGTTCTAAAATGTGTCTGATTGAACCAAAATTTAGTTTCTTTTCTTTAGATTTTTGTTTTTTGTTTATGAATTTTAATTATTTAATTGCTGCTTTCACTACATATACTTTATCATGACACTGTTCTTAAGTTGAAAATGAACCTTTTTGTTATTAATTTTATTTATTATTTGAAACATTAGACAATTTATCATGAATTGATGAAATTATATTAATAATATAATTTTTTTAATTTTAATACATTCTGAAAGCAATTTAAACAGTGGTTCAAGTACTAAACCATTAATGCATGCATACCTGGGTCGGTTTTCATACTAATACGGTTTTGAGAAAAGTCTTTCTCCAACATCATCAAGTACCTCCACAAAAGCCAAGCATGAACTGAGGTGAAAGAGATAACATTTTGGCAAAAGCTTTATGCACCCTATAAAATTTCTCACTCCACCCCCATCAAAAGTTTCCTGAAAATTTGTTCCGAAATTGGAGACGTGATTGTCCCCCGGAAAAAACTAAATTCCAAAACCGAAAATAAAATCCAGAATGATAAGATGCTGGAAGAAATTTAATAGAATGCAGGAAGCAATAGCCTGATATTTTTTTCTCTTAAAGGGCACACCCTTGACTACATGTGGATTTCCAACCACAACAAGAGCCACAACGTTTTCTACTGGCCACAACCCAAGTTAACTTCTCATTCAGAGTTTTTTTCACATGAAGGATTTTATTTACAAATTTATAACTTTAAAAAATATGGCTTCACATTCAAAAAGTTAATTGACTTAAAATGATTTGTATAATATACATAAATCATAAAAAACAATTTTATAAATCAAATTCATTTATTAATTTTACTCCCACATAACTACTGAGTATTTCTATGTAGTCATATATTGGTGTTATCAATCATTTACTCAAAATATTAAAATAAAAAAGGATGGATGGCCCCACACACCCGAAGGGGATTGGCGTCCTCTGTTCCTGGTAATACTTCGTGTGGATTCTTTGGCTTAAACTCTAAACAATCTAGTATGTTCATTGTTTAATGTGATGGGGGCAAAACTAGCGATGTTTTGGCGTAAAAATGGCATTCACGCTAAATCAATATTTGAAAAACCCATAACCAACCTTGTCAAATTCTTATTTCTAAACAAAATAATCACAAGACAACGAACAAAGCTCCATTCCGAGATATCCTCTCAACAAAAAAAACAACTTATTTTCCTTTCCTATCAAACTTGGGAGTGGTAATAGATAAAATAACAGAAAAGACTGTAAAGATGGAATACAGTCTGACACTTCAAAACTTATTTAGCTTCCTCACAGGTCCTCTGGGCCGTTAATTTCCTGCGTACCACAATTCAATCTTTAGACCTAGAAGATATTAGAATTACAACCTCATGCTCACAAATAAAATCCATATATACCTTGTCCGCAATGACAGCACCGTCTGGAATTTCCAGCTTTACATCAGGTTTTGCTACAATACTCACTTTTCCCTGTCACGGCACCACAGAACAACATCAGAAAACAAAATAATATTAGTTTGATTAAATATGACTCTTTTGGCGCCCCTCTTCTTAATTTTTAGTTTCAGTTCGGTCAGTGTATATTCTCTGTTAAACGAATTTGTTCTTTCATTCATTAATAATTAATTTGGTCAAATTGGTGTTCTACTAGTTTATGACATTAACTTGGTGCTACATAATCACAACAACACTGTTGTGTCAACCAAAGATTAACGGTGTCGAAGTGCTAAACTGACAAATAACTAATTTGATTCATAAGAAAAGTGACATGACAAAAAATCGAAGGGAACAAATCAACCAAACTGAAAGTAGAAAAAATAAATAAGAACCAAAAAGATATTTTAACCTATTATTTTTCTAAAATTCCATAGAGGATGGAATTTTAAAAAGACGAAACCAAAACAAGTTAGTGCTAATCATAACGAGTGAGAGCCTCACTAAAATGGTATTGGCCTGGGTTAGTTTGGACACTATAGTTTGTCCTTCCCTTGTTTGTTGATCCCGATAATTTCTTTTCTTGAATATTAGACCCTATAGTTTTATTATATTTTAATAAATGTTGTGCATTTTTAAATATATAAAATATTAAGAATATTTACGATTATTATATAAATTAAGAGTGATTAAATAATACTAAATAATTTTTTACAACTATATATTTTAAAAACTGAGCGACATAGCATTTAAAGAATAATTTTTTTTGTAATAACTAAAATAAAATACAAAGAATAATTTATTTCTATTTTAACATTTCATTCTTAATAAGAAAGACATCTACTAAAATATTTTCTCAAAATAATATGTATTGACATGTTTCTTATTATTATAAATTTATGTCTACTTTCTTTAGATACTCATGGGATTTTTGGATATACACCGGAACAATAATATAAGAATTAAAAATTATATGCAATTCTTTAGATGCTTATGGGATTGTTAACCAATCAAATTGGAGTTCCACTAGGCTAATTCGCAAAATAAATGTGTTAGAAAAACACTTACACCCAAGATAAAACTCTTTTAATTGGAGAATAATATCTAAAAGCACGTAAGGTACTGTATCTAAGCTTTATCCTTATAAAATACAAGTTTAACAAAAATCATAACGACAGGAACTTTTACGAAGGTTCTTGCATTAACCATAAGAGTATACAATTCTCTCATCCAAAATTTAACCAAATTATATTGAGGGCAGAAATTTAATATAGTCATAAGTATTCAGTTCTAGATATTTGAAATATTAAGGTCAGTTTCACAATTAAAATTCAACACGATGTTAAAGCACAGAAACTAAGGATTAAATCAAATACCTTGAGGATAACACCAGCTCCAAACCATACATCGCCAGCCACTTTAAGACTGTCAAGCTCAACAATACTAGGAATTGACTTGAAGCGGCCCAAGAAGTTGCTAACCTGTGAAGGAGACTAAGAAATTTAGTATTATGGTTACGCTCTAAGATAAAGTAATAGCAATATCAATCTTAACCTTCTTAAATTCTGGTCCCAGTTCAATAGAAGGGTTTTCAGGATTTGCCCTAGCTTTGTTCCGAATGACAAATCCACTTTCCAAGGTGTAGAGGTCAGACTGAAGAAACAAAGACAACTAATTGTGTCAAATAAAGTATCAAATATTCAAGATTGTGTGTCATGCATCGGAACAGTTTATAACCTGGACAAGAAGTAAATCTGAAGTTGCCTTCACTGGAAGGAACCGTGATCGAGGAACATTAATACCAATAGCCTTGTCAAAGAACTGTTAGAAACGATGTGAATATATTAGCACTGGAAGAAACTTATAGTAAAGACTTCATTAATATGTTAACAAACACTGAGTACCCTTATGGCAGCACCAGCTGCAGTTTCCAGCTGAAGAACTTTAATTCCATCGACTTCCTACAAATCCACAGTTTAGTTAGTCAGCAATTTCCCAACTAAATATCAATTCTCAAACAACTAGCTCACAATAGAGCATCCTAAAGAAGGAAAGACAGCTATCAGTTGAAAAATAACAAATTTAAACCTTTGGATTGGGAATAATTTCCATCTTAAGAGCATCAGCTTCAACAAGCCTTTTTACAGCGTTTAAGTTCACCCATCTATAGATTGTTGTCAAAACATATGCATGAGTATACAATCTAAAACAATAAGGGCACCACTAACCACTGAAACTTACAAATTATTTGTGTTGAAAATTTTGAACTTCTCAATTGACTTGAATTCACCGACCTGCATTGAAGACGGCATTAAATTTGAATGGAATAGTTCGCAAATTTCTTCTCTAGTCTCCATCAAAGTTAAGACTCAACATCATTAATTACCACATGTTCCAGCTACCATAAATTTAATAAAAAGAATAGCCAAAAGCAAGTATTGTCACTTAGCTTTATAAATATTATATCATCAATGTTGATTTTGGATATTTTTTGTAAAAAAATATGATAACAGATCCATAATTAGAGTTCACAGTTTCTTATCAACTGCTTGTAAAGTAAAAAGAATGTACTCCAGTTGCATTAAGATATGAACTCCTCATATGCACCAAAGTAACGACTGCTAATGTATATTTCGATAAAATAAATTGGTTCTCACCTTTATCCTTCAAACACTTTCCAGAGTGGAAACTTGTGAGATTTGAATGAAAATGACTAAAAATAATCGTCCTTTCTATTTATTTTCTTTTACTTTCTTTTTGAAAACTTGGATGCATTGATATGACCTCTCCAGTCAAATTATCAATACATAAAAATCTGTTAGGCTTCACAACCATTTATTACACAACAAAATAATTAAATCAAACAAGCCAATACATTAATGCTTGATCACAACGCTTATTCTTCAAAACATTATATTTACATAAAATAACTAAATAATTTACTTAAATCAATTGCCTATGCTGGGAAGAGGGAGATGAACCAAGAACAAGAGACAGATTTAGTGGCTTACATGTTCATCTGGGACTTGTGCGATTTCCAGGAGCTGCATAAAAGAATCAAAGATAAATATCACTTAATAGCAACGTTCTTGAGATTTTAATGATTTTTAATTTTCTCATTTAACCAAAAGGAGGAAGAGAGCATGAAAATTGAACTCTGGATGGATTTTCTTTTATTTCAGTGAGATATAAATTACAGAAAGAATATATCACATAGAAGCAAGTTTACAGGGAGAGACTTGAACTTTTTTTATAACTAGAGCCAGAAATAATGAAATGAAACCTTGGTTGAACAGAAATGAAATCAGTAAAGATTACATGCCTGAACTCTTCCTTCGTAAGAAATCAAAGTGCCACCCTTGACATCAGCCAATGTCTTGGGAGTCACCTGCATTAGAAAAAAGGGAAAGAAAAAAGATGAAAAGACGAAGTCTGGAATAAAAATTACAAGATAAAAATCATCTTTGCTTACCTCCATACAGTATTCATTCTTGTTCTGGACCAAGTGATGTAAGATTTCTACAACAATGAGTCAAGTACACTGATAGTACTAAAGAAACTTCTTTTTATGTATTAATAGTAAGCAATGTAGTAAAAAATATTTAAAAACAAAACAGAAAGAACCAATGAACAATAAGGATACGCAAGTCAACTATAGCTCCCAAGTTATCCGAATTGGCAACAAATACATACTCTTTACCCTGTAAGAAGAAAAGGAAAATAAAAATAAAGTTATGATAATAATTATGAAAACATAAATAAATACAGTCCAACTAGAAACAAGTTGAGGTCCAGGATTAACCTGGGACAATAGTGCATCAAGTTTGCCACTGTTAGATAAGGATGGGAAGACATCACCATGGCCGGGAGGGTACCTATGCGTAGGAATTACACATAAGAAAAATCAGACTGTTTGCAAATTAGCTTAATGTTAATTTGCTATCTTGAACACTTTCCATTTGAAAAACATCCACAAATCACGCGTATCACTTTCAACATAACCAAAAATAGTAGTACTTGGATCTAAGACATAAAAACGTGATTGCTTTTATATTTTAAATGACATTTAGCATATATTAAACTGTGACTAATTGTGTCCTACAATATGTAATTGGGTTTAACGTAACAAACATCACACCCACGGCAAGCTCTGGCAAAAAAAAATTTGAGGAATGTCAAAAACAGTCTTTACATAGTACCAAAATTCCTCCAAGGAAGAAAGGTCAATTACATCCAGAACAATTTTCACCGCGATGGCTGATATGTGGTGTTTAAGTGGTAGATACAAGTGATGCATACCAGAAAAAAATAAACTCGGTTGGATGAACCTCAAAAGGCACATAACTGCTAAAGTTTAGCGTCAATAATGCGTAATTATCCAAAAGGTGGGGTCGAGGAACAAACAGAATCTGAGGATATTTCTACATATTACTTGTTGAAATAAAGCTTCTGACTCCTTAGAATTTAGGCAACAAGATAAAAACTTAAAGGAGATATACAAGTTACTTCAGAAAACACCGATTTATGGGATAAACCTTTAAATATATAGTTTTCAATTATTAGTATTAAACCTAGTTCTTCTTCTTGGTACAAATGCAGTGTGGATTTATCCTTAGGTTTCTGCAACCAGCTATGCTTCTTTTCGAAAAGAGAAAATTTATAATATTTTCCTTTTAAATAAACCCGTCTGACACTAGGAGACAAAAATGACACCAGTTAGGGGTACAGAAACATAAGCAAGCAATCCATCAAAATATGAGCAGTGTTAAGGCACATTTGACTAAATAAAACAGATGCAGTGACAAGTTGACAACCAGAGCCCTGAGCAATTAAGTAGCAAACGTGATTGGTCCGGGGATATGAAAATATTCAGCATCAAAGAAATTTGCACGTAAAAATGACAAACAAATGCTTATGGACCAGCTTATATTTACGTCTAAATTATACATGTAGCCATATACCATTTTAGCAATTCTAATTCAGAAAAAATAAATAGAAGAAAGATGTAAATTGTGAAATCGGTGCAATAATATAATCGAGTATAAAAATGAAAAATGAAGTCATACCATCCGTCCTTGTCAGTGCGCCCTTTGGAAGGCAATGGCAGAAAGTCTTCAGCAACAATTCGAGGATACTGGCTCTGCATAAATTAGTCATAGTGCAACAAAATAAAAAAAATTAAATCAAAGTCCATAAAATCCTTAGTATAATAAAACAAGAAATCAGAGTTACAGACCTGGTTAAAAGTATGAATCTCAATATTTGAGTTTTGGTATTTTTCAATAATCTACAAAAGTAAAATTGTTAGTTTACAAGCAAATTCAGATTATAATTTTACTAGGCAAAGGGGATAAATAAGAAATAAAGAGCGAGTACCTTTTGAGTGTCATCATGAGTGTTGAATGAATTCATCAAAAGCAAAGGAACATTGCTTCCGTATTTAGAATTAAGATTCTACACGAGTGTTGAATGAATTCGTCAGCGGAAAGTCCATACAAGTGGGGGAAACATAAAATCCAAGTAAACGAAGGACTCGAGAATAACCTCAATTTGGATGACAATTAAATCTAGAAAAGTCAACCCATCACGAACTTCAATGACAGATCTGCATTTGATTTGCATATCAATTAACCCTTAAATACAGATACAGCTCGCCAGAAATGGTGATTTAAGAATATAATACTACCGGAAATTTCGTCTTGGCACAGGCCGTCGAATTACTTTTCAACAAATTGAAAAGTAGCTCCCATTTTATTTTCTTTTGTAAAAGATGGCACAAGGATAGCAGATGTGTTTTCAAACAAAACGCGATACACATTAAAGATACCTACATCTACATGCATTAACCGCATATATAATACATCTTTCGGATCATAATCAATTTAGATAAACTACAGATTAACAATCAACAAAATTTCATGTATACGATCCCAAGCCTAAGTCTCGACTAACATTCGCTGGTATCTAAAACAAAGAATAACATATATATAAGCATAGGCATACTTAGGACCAGTGCAGCCCATAGTTGTTCCCAAGCCTCCATTTAGCTTCAACACCACGAGCTTGTCCAATAGATTCTTCACCTCCGAAGCATCTGCACCAATTTCGTTCCATATAACAACACCGAACTCTGTTTACAAATCGACGAAAGTAAACAACAGAACGCGAGGATTCGTTACCTTCAGGAGTTGGCGCCAAAGTGTCGTAAGGCACAACCACTTCGTCCGTAGGCGTCTGGATCTTGCTCCATTCCACATGCTGCGCCTCGCCACTGCAACGCATTTAAAAGCAAGATTCGCTGAGATCAACAACAAATAAGCATGGATGGAGACGAGGTTGCTCCATCTAGGAGATTGATTCACCTGAGATAGCGGGTGACGAGGTTGATGAATCCGCTCTTCTCGTTCTCACTGCACGGAGCAAAACACGAATCAGATTCCGATCTGGCGAAAACGGAAACGAGAATGAAGGAAATCGAGAGTAGAGGATTGATATTTAGAGAATGCGAGACCTGATTTCGTTCAGTCCGGCGACGGCGGTTTGGAGAGCGGAGAGCTTCTCAGTGGCAGTAGCCATTACGGTGGAAGAATCGAGAGAAGGCGAAGGATGCGTGGGTTACGTGAGGAGATTAGAGAGGGAAGATAGTGAGAGAGTGTGAAGAGGGTGGTGATAATAGAAGAGAAGAGAGGGTGTGGTGGTGCTTGCAGAAATTGACACGGGAACAAAACGCCAGCGTATTTAGTTTTGAACAGAATATGCTTGCATTGCACCCGAATAAGTAGATATCATATCAGGGGACCCTGTTCTGATTTGATCCCTCTCGTCCAATCGGAGAAAATACTGGCGCTACCTTTACGCAACCTGTGCGGTAAGAAAACTGGTGCTATCGGTTTCTATGTTTAACTTATTTCAATTACTCGTTTCATTTTTATTAAACCTAATTCTTTTTTAGTTTCTATATTAAAAACATCTGTATATTAATTTTAGTTTCCTTAGTCCATGTTCTGTGTTCTACAATCTAAAATAAATAAATAAAGATTAAAATGGAATGTTTTAATATAAAATTGCGTGGTTAGCTATGAGTTTCATTATCGGCTGAGTTATCAATGTTAGAGAAGACATTTTTTTACTCAAGAAGACATTTTAGTTTGCTTAATGACTTCAACTAAACTATAAGTAAAATTTTTCCAAAAATAAAAAGTTAACTTTCTATTCTATGTTATTTTATTTTAATACAAATGTTTAAAACTCCTTAGGTCGGTATGGATAGATGGAGTATTGTCAATTTTCGAATAATTGTGTTTTTATCATTGTTTTTTGTTTGTTCAATCTTTAAAGCTTTCTATTAGTTCAATATCACTCGGATGGTATTTGCATAATGTATTGCAATACTGATGTAAATAGATAATTAATCAGAATATTACATACAATTATGTATGTATCAATAATCGTACTTTGAATTTTTATTTATAGTTGGTGTTATAAGATTTTACTTTTTTTGTTAATTTAATCATGACTCAATCATATCTTAATCAATATTAGTTGGTTGATTTGTTGTTATAATTGGCTAAGTGTTAATCCCACCTTTATTTTGTAATTGATCGGTTTTGTCGGTCGATCGACTTATCAATCGGTTGGTTGTGGGTTTATCAATCAGTCGGACTTATTGACTAGAAGAATATGTGCAATACACTCACTCCCCAAGCCCGAGTACCTATAATTGAAGGAATGAAGGGTTTGAAAAGAAAAAAAGGTATTTGACACTTAGGAATGTTGAATGTTATAATCCAACTAAGACGAGTTCCTTGGTTGGAACTCGTCCTTAGCCGATGGAGTTTTCGAGAGAGGTTCCTTGGTTGGAACTCATCCTTAGCCAAACATTTTAGTTCAATCAAGAGGATTTTCTTAGTTGGAACTTGTCTTTACCTAATGGAGTTTTGATAGGGGTTCCTTAGTTGGAACTCGCCCTTAGTTGAACTTTTAGTTTGATCGGGAATGGTTTTTTGTTGAAACTCACCCTTATCTAATGGAATTTTCGAGAAGGGTTCATTGGTTGGACATCGCCCTTATAAAAATGTTTTAGTTTGATTAGGAAGAATTCTTTAGTTTGAACTCACCCTTACCCAATTTGGGAGTGGTTTCTTGGTTAGACCTTGCCCTTACCTGAATGTGTTAGTTTGATCAGGAAGGGTTCTATAATTGGAACTCGCCCTTACCCAATGGATCTTTCGAGAGGGGTTACTTGGTTAGAACTCGTCCTTACCTGAATGTTTTAGTTTGATTAGGAGGGGATGCGACCGAGAGGTCAAGGACGATTAAAGGCCACGATGATGAAATCGACTAGTAGAGGCCGAGTAACAAAGGCTGAATGACCAAGTTAAAATTTCAATATTGAAAAGTCGACAGAGAAATCAAGACCTAGAGGTTGAGGCTGAATGATCGGTCGAATGATTGAGGTTGAAAGGTTGATGTTTAATGGTTGAGATCGAATGATTGAGACTGAATGGAAGATCAAATGGTTGAGGTCAAATAGTTGAGGCCGAATGACCGAGCCGGAATGTCAAAACTGAAAAGTCAATAGAGAAAATAAGGCTAAGAGGTTGAGGTTGAATGGTTGAGGCCGAATGACTAACTAAATGGTTGAGGCCGAATGACCGAGTTGAAATGTCAATATTGAAAAGTTAATCGAGAAATTGAGGCCCAAATGTTGAGGACAAATTGTCAAGCTATTAATGTTAAGAATGAAAGTTGAAAGATAAATCGAGGTCGAGAGGTTGAAGCCGAATGATTGAGGTCGAATAGTTGAGGCCGAAATGTCAAGATAGAAAAGTTGACAGAGAAATTGAGATCGAGAGGTTGAGATCGAATAAGCAACATAATGGTTGAGGTTGAATGATCAATCAATTGGTTGAGGTTGAAAGGTGAAAGTCGAATGGTTGAAGCTGAATGGTCAACCGAATGGTTGAGGCAGAGTAGTCAAGGTCAAATAATAGGAATAATGATTGAGCCAAAATATTAAGATTGAAAAGTCGATAGAAAAATTGAGGCCAAGATGTTGAAGTTGAATGGTTGAGGCCAAATGGTTGAGGTTGAATGATCGATCAAATGGTTAAAGCTGAATGGTTGAGTCAAAATGTCAAGACTGAAAAGTCGACACAAAAATCGAGGCCTAAAGGTTGAGGTTGAATGATCAACCAAATGGTTGAGGCCGAATGGGCGAGCCAAAATGTCAAAATGGAAAAGTCGATAAAGAAATCGAGGCCCAAAGGTTGAGGCCTAATGACCAAGCCGAAATGTTAAGACATAAAAGTTGACAAAGAATTGTGATCTAGAGATCAAGACCGAATGTCCGATACAATGGTTGAGGTCAAATGGCAGACTGAATAGCTAGCTGAATGGTTGAGGATGAATGGCCAACCAAATGGTTGAGGTCGAATGGCCAACTAAATGATTGAGGTTGAATGGTTAAGTGCAAATGGCCAAGTTGAAATGTCAAGACTGAAAAGTCGACAAAAAAATTCAGGCCAAGAGGTTAAGGTGGAATGGTTGAGGTCGAATGACCGACAAAATGGTTAAAGCCGAATGGTTGAGTTGAAATGTCAAGACTGAAAAGTCGACAAAGAAATTGAAGCCTAAAGATTGAGACCGAATGGTTGAGACTAAATGGTTGAGGTCGAATGGCTGACAAAATGCTTGAGGTTGACCGACCGAATGCTTGATATGTTGTTGCTAACATCATCCACTACTATATTGTTTGTCATGTTCCTTGTGATTATCATGGGATTAAAAGAAATGTTTACTCGACGGCGGATGCCAAAATGTTCCGTTATGGACCAGTCGAGTATTGTCAATTCCCGAATAGCTTTGTCCTGTACTATTGTTGTCTTTTGTATGTTTTGTCTCTGAGGTCTCTTGTTCGTCCAATAGTGTTTGGATGATACTTGTAGAAGGTACTTTGATGCTAAAGTTAGTAGATGGTCTATCAAAATCATATTAAATGCAATGATCCATATGTCAATAATCATTCTTTAGACTTTTATTTATAGTATGTGTTATAAACTTTTACATTTTTGTTGATCTGATCATAATTCAATCATATCTTAATCAACATTTGTTAATTGATTTGTAGTTATCATTAGCTAAATTTAATCTAACTTTTATTGTATAATCATAAATCTTACTAATTAATTAATTGATCACCAATCGATTAATCTATTAATAGAAACGATCAACCTGACAATCAATCTACTAATTCATCTTTGCTAGTAAGTCGACATATAGATATAGAAAAACTAATATAATTTTAATTTTAAAAGGCTTTTATATTATTTTAGGCGCGGGATTCAATTTTTTGAGTACGGAATTCATGGTTGGAATTATACGATTTTTGAAAAAAAAAAGAAAAAAAATCTATCGGACTCTCGATACCCAAACATTGAAAGAGCTGGAAAAAAAAAACAGCAGCTTCAATGTTTCACGTAACAAACAGATAATAGCTTCGATTTATACATTTCTTTTTACTATAGTTTCGCATATAAAAAGGAAAATAGAAGTCTAAAATGCCTCTTTCATATTGGGTTTGAGGGCCGATTTCTTAAATGGTATGTAACAATCTAAAAAGCTATCGCACCCGAATAAGGTTAACGATCAGGTGTAACATTTAAAGGGTGTAATCACAATTATGGACCGTGAATGGTGTTATTTAATTAGAAAAAAAGTTATCACTTTAATGCATTAAAATACACTGCTATTAATAGACTCTGGGATCTATTTTAAAACTTTAACTCATTTAAATTATTGTAAATAGAGGTAACATTATTGTAAAAATTAAACATTTATTATCTATCTATCATTGTTGTAATAAAATTGTACAATGGTATCACTTGGTAACTATTTGGTAAGTCAGCCAGAATAATGGATAAACAGATAACTATTTAGCCTTTTTTTTTTTCAGAAAATGTTATTATTTATACCAATATGAGATGATGGTGGTCTGAAAAAGATTATGATATGTTAATAATGTTTTAATAATAAATTATGCGTTATTATTTTATTTAATCTATATATTTAAAGAAAAAGCAAACTATCACATAAGTAATTATAAAAGAATTGTAAAAAAAATTATTAAAAAAACATTTTCCTTTCTTTTATATGTTTGTTTAAATGGATATGTAATCTTTTATGTTTGTTTAAATGGATATGTAATTAGTAATGACTTGATATTTTGCAAGAGTGAAGGCGGGAAGCATCCGTACATGAATAAGAAGATGTGAGAGAATGTCTTGTTCATGAGGGTCTCATATATCAAAATATATATATATATATTTTTAATTTGAAATAAGGTTATGAATTACATAACAAACGTTCTTGAAGATTTCCTGGACAGTGAGATTGCCTGCATAACTAATAATTTTACTAATTTTTTTAATTCAACAGTAATTAAAATAATTTTTCAACTAATCACATTTTATTTTAAATTTATTTCACCTACTAAATTGTATTCTAACTAAATAGATTATATTCTCTATTAATTCTAAATTATTTTTTATTCATTTTAATTATAGAGGAAAAAAAATAATATTATACTTCAATATATTAAAAGTATCTTTATTATTTTCCACACCCATTAAATCATTCACAAACTTTATTTTGAAATGCCTTCATTTATCTTTTAAAACAAAAAAAATACTATAATCACCTTTCTATATCTTTAAATCTATCCAGTTATTATTTCTTAAATCTTTTCTTAATCCAAACACATTCTAAATCACACATTATCCTGTTGAACCATGATTGACATTGATAACAAAAAAAGTCTATTAAGAATCTTTTAATCTCGATTCTCAATCTTAATCTTTGATCTCTTGGTTAGTGAATTGTTTCAAAACTTTATTAAAGATTAAAAATAAGATATCAATAACAAAACACCCACTTAAATGGAGATTAAAAATATAATACAATCTAAAATATAATTAATTTGAACTTTACTTAACTGAATAAACAATATTAAATCGAGTTAAGAGTGATTTAAATAAGTAAGTCTTTAAAAGTAAAAAAGGTTAGCTATAATAATAAAAAAAGAAGAAGAGAAATTACTAGTCTAAATAAGCGAGAGAATATGGTGATCTTGTACAATTTATATAGTATTTAATTATGAAATTAAGTGTATGTATAAGTGTTTCTTTTTATATTCTCACTCTATTTTTTACAGTGTCAAATTTATCATAAAACAACATTATTTTATAACAATTTTTTTATAACACTTATGTAATGATTTGTGATTGGTTTAAGAGACGTAAATAAATTAATAAATTAGTGACATATAACCTATTATTAAAATGTTGTTAACATATGGAATCTTTTATCATAATGTTTCCAACAAAGAGATCTAACTTTCAATTTCTTTTTTTTTTCTTTTGTGTGGTGACTTTTTCTATGAAAATAATAGAAACGAGAATCAAGCCAATTATGCACCAATTAAAAGACTCACGAAACATCGATGTCATAAAAGTGTTTCAGTTTGAAAATGTTATATTTATCTTATTTTATATTCTCTCGTAATAAATCAAAGACTAGTTTCATTTAAGATATAATTAGAAGTAAACGTTAGAAAAAAATTATATATGTATAATTTTTTCATCACAAGAGTTCAAATCCAATCTAATGTTATTTGAACAACTTCCTTTAAAATGTAATACTTTCACATATACCAATTTTATTTGTTATACTTGTTTTGATTATTGTTCTTTTTTTCATCGTAATGTGGAGAAAAGGTAACTAGGCGAAATGGGGAATAGAATATAAGATTACAAGTTTTAATTCGTTGCAAAATCATAAAGATATCAAATGAGTGAATATTGAAGGATATTAAGTTGTAAAAGTATATAAATTAGAAAGTATTATTGTGAAAGCAAATATTGCCCTTTTTGTACACCATATTTAATATCATATGAATGAATGTATTTAACAAATGAGCAAATATTTGGTTAAAAACCCATCTAAACCAATAATTTGGTACCTAACTTAGAATAATTAATAATAGTACCAAACTTGAATTGGAATCCTCGTCATGTCAATTTTCTCTTTTAATCTGTTTAGTTCTTTACACTTTTTAGGATAATTTAAAAATGTTTGTTAATTTTGAAGGAATTAGAACCGCATAAAGCCCTCGAAAAGTGGATGGTTTATTGCAAGTTGTGTTTTTTATTCAACGGTAAAACGTTTGTCGAAAGGGTATTGGTAATAGAAGATGTGAAATGGATTTGTTTCTTCTTTTTCAGTTCATGCATGGATTTTCCTTTTGAAGGTGCCAACATTATCTTTAACCTCTTGCACAAAAAATAAAAGATATTATCTTTTACCTCTCTGTCTGAGTTTGAGTTGAAACAACGTTTGAAGGCATTCACATGGTTTGAGAAAGAGACGTGCGTGGCTTGCCCCCATTGTGAAACATTGCTTGATGTGAACATAGACACTGAAACTAGGCCCCATGAAAAAAAGTTTATGTTGCATTTACTTTATTACCCTTACTTTTCTGCCTATATGATATTTCTAGCAAGACAACTCAGGATACCAACCTTAGCTACTTGTATTGCCCAATGCTTGAAATATATGTGTGAACTAAAGTTTGGTTTCTTCCATAAAGATAAAAGTTTAGAATAATGGTATAATGACATATTTTTATATTTATTTAATATAAAATATAAGAATAAAATGATTATAAAAATATAAATTTTATATTTTTTTTAAGAAAAAAGAGAGAAAAAGTAAATAAAAATAATGTGAAATGAATGTAAAAAAATTAGAAATATGAAGAAATATTTTTTAAAAGTTTAATATATATGATAAAAGTTTTATTCGAATTTGGTTACGGTGTAAATGTTTTTGTAATTACTTTGAAAATCTTCACAGGTGACTTAATTTTTTATTAAAATATTGAAACATCGTTACAAATTAGTTGTCTGCATTTTCTATTAATTTTTGAAGAAAATAAATATCTTTCTAGCAATTTTTGAGATTTTTAAAATCAGGCTGAAATAAGTTTGCATGAGTTATGGCAAGTATATAAATTGACATGAACCAAGAAAGGCGATAGTATAGTGAAAAGTATGATTAGTGTTGTATTTAGGAAAGTGTCAAATCATATAACAATTTGTTTGAGTTAAAATTTTGAATAAATATTTATATACAATATTATTTATTTAAGATGGAGAGAGTAATTAGAGGATATTTTATTAACAATTATTCTGTTTGCTTAAATGCTTTTTTTATCTGTTTAATATAAAACTATTTTCTTTAATTTAATTTTAATTTTCATAATTTATATTTAATTTAATATTTTTTTATGAAGTGGTTTTAATCATTAATGATATATTCTTTATTAATAATGTTTTTTCATCTTTACTTATGTTGTGTCAGAACCATTAATTTTAGTAGCTTAGTGGAATCCAGGTGACTACCAGAGAGTGGACCGTTCGATTTTAACGGTAGTAAATAAATTGAGATTTTAAAATCCTTACCACTTTATGCATACACCTTCTTCTCCAAGCTTCTGAATTTCCATTTTCTCCATCTTCTCTTTAGATTCTTTCTTCTTCTCTCTACGAATTCTCACTATTTCATTGTTCCAATCATCTTCCAGACAACATTTAAGCACTCCTGCTGTCAAGCTCTTCCTTCTGCATCGATCAAACTTTGGTTCTAAGTAGGTAAGTTCCTCTCCTTGAGAAAACTGTCTTCGAGCACATGCAAGCTAAATTTTTAGTTGCATGTGTTCATCTATCTCATCTATACAAAATCCTGATCATGTCTTGGTCTTTCTTTCGTATTCGATGGGTTATAGGTGTTATAGAAGGAATCAATATTTGAGGGAGTGAATTCTGCTGTAACTCAAATCACCGTTCGGCTAAAAAGGTAAGGGAAACTTGTTATTTATTTCGATTCTTTAGTATGAATGGTTATATGCTTGAATGTTGATGAATTGTTTGATATTGGAATGCTGTATGTTTGATTGTATGCTTTCAGGTTTGATAAATTGTCGAGTATTGTACATGAATAGAATTGAGTCTTAAGTTTTCCAGTCACTCTGCCGAATTATGCAGTTAGCTGTAGGTCCTTCATGGACCGAATATCTTTTCCCTATTATTCGGTCTTAACTGTATTTGGTCTCTAAGATCTTACCTGTTAATGACTGTTCGGTTTATTGGATACTCGATCTTAACTGAGTTCTCTATTGTAGACTCTCAGTTCATGAACAATCGGTCTCGCGCTAATATTCTGTTGAATATAGCGTTCGGTTAAGTAATAATCTTTGGCCTCATTTGCGTTATATTATTATTGGTCTTATATGTTATGACCGCTCGGTCATACACTGTCGGAACAGTGCTCGGTCTTGTGCTAGTACTCAGTTTCAATATTGTTCGATTTTATAATAGCGCTCGGTTTCTTAGGGTACTCGGTCTGGTACTAGCATTCGGTTTCTTAATGTGTTCGGTTATAACGAGTAAATATTTAAGCATAAGACGTTCGGGTATATTATTAGTATTCGGTCTAAACTCTTATTCTTCAAATTCAATCAGTGAAATACAAGAGAGTTGGTTTTAGGTCGGAAGTGTTCGATCTAGTCTTAGAATTGGATTATTCGGGTGTTGGGTTTTCAGGGATGTTTGGTTTATGCTTGAGTTGTTACTTTTCACATGATCTCTCGGTCATGTTCGTTTATATAGGGAGTGAGCTTCCATTCGGTCTTGTCTATAGAATAAGTTAAGTTCTTTTAATTGGATGTATTCGATGAAGATGTTGAATTATTGTTTGGTTTAATTTTATGTATATTTGTATATTGGATGAGATAGTATGTGAATATTTCAAGTGGCATGGAAGAGAATTCCAAGGAGGAATGTCTCAGTAATTGGTTATTGAATTGGTAAAGTATGAATATGGATAGTGCAATTCATAACGTTCATCCTGAAATTCTAATGATTACCAGTTCTCAAGTAGAGATGGGTAATTCATGTGTTGAGAATGGCAGGAGGCCCTAGTCTAGGGGGGGGGGGGGTCCTTAGGTGAGGTATGACGGGCTAACCTCGGGTGGCAGCTGATGGGTTTCCAGTTACTACACCACCCGGGTGCACGAACGACCACAAGTTACATATTCATACAATCCGGATGGTCGAGTCAAGTAGTAAATCATTGTACATATGTTGTGTTCGGTCTTTGCTAGAAAAGAATGTTTGTTGATTATATGTTATGTTGATTTGATTGTATGTTTGATTAATTAAATTACACTAGCTTACCCTGCATTCTTTCTGTCTTGTCTCTTGTTGTCGTTCAGTCATCCTTTTCCTTGCAATGATCATCCATTTGATGTGAGCATAAGTTGAAGAGTGTTCGCTGGAGCAAGCGCTGGACGGTGATAATCCCGAAGACTTAGTTTAGGATCGTCCAGCTAGTAATTAAGAATGATATTTTATAATCATTCGGCTTACACAACTTCATAGTATAACCATTCTGTATGGTTTATAAGCTTTGTTGATAGACTTATGTTTATTGCAAACTTAGAATTTTTATATTTTTTTACTGTTGTAAATGTTCATTAATTCCAATGATTGTCCTTTAATTTTATTATATGATAACTCCTACTATAATATTATGCTATAATTTTTGGGATGTTACATTAATGTTATCAGAGCAGTTATTTCCTTAGGATTCCTGTAGGTTGTGAGTACACTATGATTGCATTGGGTACTTTTCATTCTGATTAGATCATATTCTAATCTCCTTTAGTTAATTTGATGGTTCGTTCTCTCTGTGAAAAACAAAAGATGGCATCTCAACCTCTTCCTCCACCATCAAATCCAAACGCTTCAGAAATGTTACGGATGATGACAGTGATGATGGAAGCCATGCAATAGCAAAACACCTCCTTAGTACAGCAGAACACTGTAGCTTTGCAGTAGTTAAAAGCCGCTCGGGTATCGACTGAAGCCGCTCGGGTGTCAGCAGAAGCTTCTCAACGTCAATGTTTAGAGCTGATGAGGGGTGTTAGAAACACAGGATGTTCCTCTTCATCTTCTTTCTATAATTCTCAAGAATGGAGTCTTGAGAGTTTTCTTAAACATCGTCCGTCTCAGTTTGATGGTAAGTGTAGTCCAGATGAGGCTGATAGGTGGTTTCGGGAGTAGGTTGGCGTGTTCGGAGTATATGCTTACCGGTGAAGCCAGTCACTAGTGGAGCAGTGTGAAGATGATCTTGGGAGGAAATGACACCCCTATCTCCTGGGAACTGTTCAAGAAGAAATTCTATCAGGAGTACTTTCTAAACACCATCCGTTTTGCTAAAGAAGTAGAATTTTTGGAATTGGTGCAAGGAAACATGTTAGTATCTGAATATGTCGATCGTTTCAAACATCTGCTACGTTTCAACACTATGGTGGTAGATGAAGAATGACAATGTCGTAAGTTTGAAAACAACTTGAGAGAGGATGTGAAACTAATGGTGATTGGATTGGATATCAAGGATTTTCCTTCGTTGGTCGAGAAGGCAAGGATATTGGAAAAAACCAAGAAAGAAGTTGATGGTCAGCTGAAACAACAACAACAACCGAGAACTGGAGGACCGACCGTGTCAAGAGGTAGTTTCGTCTCAAGAAAGACTCCATATTCACGACCTCTACCGTCTCATGGCTCTAGTGGATCTTCTTCTCATTCCTCGGGTTTAGTAGGACAGTACCGACCACCAGGATCTGTAACTTGTTTTCAGTGTGGAGGCCCTCACTTTAAGGCGGTATGTCCTTAGTTGGTGGGACACAAACGCTGTAATCGTTGCCAAAAGGATGGACACTGGGAGAATGATTGTTCGATGGGTAGAAGAGTGGTGTCAAGACCTCCGAATAAAAGATAAATATAAAATAAAGATAATATATCTAACACTCCCCCTCAAGCTGGTACATACATATGTATCAAGCTTGTCACTAATATAATCCATCAAGACTTAGTGAAAATATCTGCTTCTGCACTAGAGTGACAACAAATTGCTAATGATTTGCAAGACGACATAGAAGACGAAATACCAACCCAAAAGACTCCCCCTGAGCAATAAATTTGGGAGGTTGCTCCATGTAAATCTCTTCTTGCAAATCGCCCTTGAGGAATGCCACCAGTGAATAAAGAGGTAATTGTTGGAGATTTCATCAAAGGGGTGGCGGTCGAGCCCAAGCTACCGGTCGGGTGTATGCTATAATAGGAGCCGAGGCAACAAACTCAGGTAACCTTATTATCCGTTCTTGTTTGCTGTATGGATTGCCCTGCTGTGTGCTGTTTGATTCGGGGGCAACACATTCCTTTATCTCAAAGGCGTGTGTTGAAAAGCTGGGGTTGGCAGAGAGTGAGTTGGAGTGTGATTTGGTGGTGTCAACCCCAGCGGCTGGAAAGGTTAAAACATCTACTGCGTGCATTAAATGTCCAATTGAGGTTGAAGGACTTCAGTTCAAAGTAAACCTTATATGTTTACCTCTTCAAGATTTAGAGGTGATTTTAGGAATGGATTGGTTAGCCGCCAATCACATTATTATAGATTGTGGTAAGAAGAAGTTGATGTTCTTAAGGGAGGAAGAAAAGCTATCTTTGACTGTTGATCAGCTAAGAGAAGATATATTCGAATGGGCTAGTAGTTTCCTAATATTGTTTCACTTGGAGGTAGTTGAAGGCAATGAGCATTCAAACAGTTCGATTGTAGAAGAATTCATGGATGTGTTTCCTGAAGAAGTGCCTGGATTACCTCCTTCCAGAGAAGTAGAATTCTCTATTGATCTAGTATCTGGAGCAGGACCCATTTCGATAGCACCTTACCAAATGGCTCTAGCGGAATTGACTGAATTAAAGAAGCAAATCGAGGATTTAATGGATAAAAAATTTATTCGATCGAGCGTTTCACCTTAGGGAGCACTTGTTCTTTTGGTAAAGAAGAAAGGTGGAACTTCTCGGCTCTGTGTGGATTATAGGCAATTGAATAAGTTGACGATCAAGAATAAGTACCCTTTGCCTAAAATTGACGATTTACTGGATCAACTATATGGTGCTACAGTTTTATCCAAGATTGATTTGAGATCAAAGTATCATCAAATTTTGGTTAAGGAAGGAGACGTTCAAAAGACTGCATTCAGGTCTTGATATGGTCATTACAAGTATGTAGTAATGTTGTTCGGTGTTACAAATGCTCCAGCTATATTCATGGACTACATGAATCGCATTTTTAGACCCTTCCTCGATAAGTTTGTGGTCATTTTCATTGATGATATTCTCATTTATTGCAAGAGTGGTGAAGAGCATGAAGAACATTTGAGAATAGTACTCGGCGTGCTAAGAGAAAAGCAGTTATATGCGAAATTATCAAAATGTGAATTTTGAATGGACGAGATACAATTCTTGGGTCATGTGATCTCGGCTAGTGGAATCTCTGTGGACCCAGCAAAAGTACAAGTTGTACTTCAATGGGAGAGACCCTGTTCGGTCACGGAAGTAAGAAGTTTTGTGGGCTTGGCAGGCTACTATAGACGGTTCATTGAAGGATTTTTAAAGATAGTAGCGCCTCTCACTCACTTAACGAGAAAAGATCAACCATTCGTATGGACCAATCGGTGTGAAGCGGGATTTCAAGAGTTGAAACAAAAGCTGACGAGCGCTCCAGTATTGGTTATACCAGATATGGGCAAGTCCTTTGAAGTATTTTGTGATGCCTCGTATCAATGGTTAGGCTGTGTGCTGATGCAAGAAGGGAAGGTCGTTGCTTATGCTTCTCGGCAACTAAAGGTTCATGAGAAGAATTACCCTACGCATGACCTTGAACTAGCAGCTGTGGTCTTTGCATTGAAGATTTGGAGGCACTACTTGTATGGTGCTCAGTTCCAAGTATTTAGTGATCATAAAAGCCTCAAGTATTTATTTGATCAAAAGGAACTGAACATGAGGCAAAGGAGGTGGATGGAATTCTTGAAGGATTATGATTTTGAACTACTATACCACCCCGGAAAGGCCAATGTGGTAGCTGATGCTTTAAGCAGAAAAACCGTTCATGTTTCTGCAATGATGGTTTAAGAGCTGAATTTGATTGAGAGCTTCAGAGATTTAAGATTGCAGTTCGAGCTACAACCGAGTGGTATACATTGTTGCAATCTTAGGCTATCAAGTAACATGTTCGACCGAATCAAAGCAGAGCAGTTGACTGATGTGGAACTATTAAAGATGAGAGGGTTGATTGGTTCAAAACAAGGAAAAGACTTTAATACAGGAACAGACGACCTTTTACGGTTCAGAGGAAGGACGTGTATTCCTAATGTGGGGGAACTGAAGAGAATAATCCTTGAAGAAGGGCATCATATTCGTCTAAGCATACATCCAGGTATGACTAAGATGTATGAAGACCCCAAGAAGACTTTTTGGAGGCTGGGTATGAAGAGTGATGTAGGTCGGTTTGTGTCCTCATGTTTAACATGTTAAAGAGCCAAGGCATAGCACCAAAGATCGGGCAGTTTGCTACAGCAATTGGAAATTCCTGAGTGGAAGTGGGATAGAATCGCCATGAATTTTGTTACCCACTTGCCCCGTACGGTCAAGAACCACGATGTCGTTTGGGTTATAGTAGATCGGCTAACGAAGAGTGCACACTTCCTTGCTATCAACTTGAAGATGTCAATGGCAAAGCTGGCTCAACTCTACATCGAAGAAGTGGTTCAATTACATGGAGTGTCATCCAGTATCATCTCTGACCGAGATACTAGGTTCACCTCTCGGTTCTGGCAATCGTTACAGCAGGAATTAGGAAGCCGTTTACAAATGAGTTCAGCCTATCATCCCTAAACGGACGGTCAGTCTGAAAGGACAGTCCAGACACTTGAAGATTTGTTGAGAACATGTGTCTTGGATCATTTAGGAGTTTGGGATGATGTATTGCTGTTAGTAGAATTCACCTACAACAACAACTTTCAGGCTAGTATCGGCATGACACCATTTGAAGCTTTATACGAAAGACGTTGCAGAACTCCTCTTTGTTGGTTTCAGGAAGGAGAAGTGGTTATTAACTGGGCCGGAATTGATTCAACAAATGACTGAAAAGGTGAGATTAATTCAATAAAGGTTGAAAGCATCTCAAAGCAGACAAAAGTCTTATGCTGACAGGAGAAGAAAGAGTCGTTCGGTCCAAGAAATTATCTCCTAAGTTTATTGGTCCCTATCAAATATTGAGACGCATAGGACCAGTCGCTTATGAAATAGCTTTACCTCCTCAACTATCTAACCTTCGTTCAGTCTTCCACGTTTCTCAACTCAGAAAGTATATATCTAATCCTTCTCATGTATTGGAAATAAAAGACATTAAAATCAAGGAAGATCGTTCAGTGGAGATGCAGCCGGTCAGCATTGCAGATAGCCGAAACAAGAGCCTTCGAGGAAAAACCATCAGATTGGTTAAGGTAATATGGGATAAGAGAACAAACAACTTCACTTGGGAGCTAGAAGATGTTATGAGGGAGTTGTATCCTCACTTGTTCTCGGGTAAGTCAATTTTCGAGGACGAAATTTTTTTTTTAGTTGGGGGGAATGTCAGAACCGTTAATTTCAGAAGCTTAGTGGGATCCAGGTGGCTGCCAGGGAGTGGACCGGTCGGTTTTGATGGTAGTATATAAACTAGGATTTTAAAATCCTTACCACTTTCTGCATACACCTTCTTCTCCAAGCTTCTGAATTTCCATTTTCTCCATCTTCTCTCTAGATTCTTTTATTCTTCTCTCTACGAATTCTCACCCTTTCATTGTTCCGATCATCTTCCAGACAACATTTAAGCACTCCTGCTGTCAAGCTCTTCCTTTTGCACCGATCAAACTTTGGTTCTAAGTATGTAAGTTCCTCTCCTTCTTGAGAAAATTTTCTTCGAGCACATGCAAGCTAAATTTTTAGTTGCATGTGTTCATCTATCTCATCTATACAAAATCCTGATCATGTCTTGGTCTTTCTTTCGTATTCGATGGGTTATAGGTGTTATAGAAGGAATCAATATTTGAGGTAGCGAATTCTGCTGTAACTCAAATCACCGTTCGACTAAAAAGGTAAGCGAAGCTTGTAATTTAATTACGATTCTTTAGTATGAATGGTTGTAGCTTGAATGTTGATGAATTTTTTGATATGAGAATGTTGTATGTTTGATTGTATGCTTTGAGGTTTGATAAAATGTCGAGTATTGTACATGAATAGAATTGAGTCTTAAGTTTTCCAGTGACTCTGCCGAATTATGCAGTTAGCTGTAGGTCCTTCATGGATTGAACGTCTTTTCCCTCTTATTTGGTCTTGACTGTGTTTGGTCTCTAAGATCTTACATGTTAATGACTGTTCGGTTTATTGGATATTCGGTCTTAACTAAGTTGTCTATTGTAGACTCTCAATTCATGACCAATCGGTCTCGCGCTAATATTCTGTTGAATATAGCGTTCGGTTAAGTAATAATCTTTGGCCTCATTTCCGTTATATTATTATTGGTCTTATATGTTATGACCATTCGGTCATACACTGTCGGGACAGTGCTCGGTCTTGTGCCAGTACTCAGTTTCAATAGTGTTCGATTTTATAATAGCGCTCGGTTTCTTAGGGCACTCGGTCTGGTACTAGCATTCGGTTTCTTAATGTGTTCGGTTATAACGAGTAAATATTTAACCATAAGACGTTCGGGTATATTATTAGTATTCGGTCTAAACTCTTATTGTTCAAATTCAATAAGTGAAGATCAGTCTAATACAAGAGTGTTGGTTTTAGGTCGGAAGTGTTCGGTCTAGTCTTAGAATTGGATTATTCGGGCGTTGGGTTTTCAGGCATGATCGGTTTATGCTTGAGTTGTTACTTTTCACTAGAGCTATCAAAATGGGTCACAACCCGCGGGCCAACCCGGCCCGTCACGGGTTCAGGCCGGGTTGGATTTGAAAAAATTGTATTTTTTTATGCGGGTCAGATTTCAACCCGGCTCATTTACACCCGGCTCATGTGGGTTGAACCCGTGGAGGGCCGGGTTGGCCCACCAACCCGCATAGCTAATTTTATTTCATTAAAATTTAATTTTAATTTTATAAAAAAGTATTTATTATTATTTTTTGCTTTAAAAATTATTTAAGTTCCATATTTTCAAAATTAATTAAACATCCATGTTGGGAGTGAAATTTGGGAGTGAAATTATTTAGATTTGAATTATAGAAAGTTTGTAATTTTTTTATTTAAAAAAATTGTAATTAAGTGGGCCAGTGAGCCAACCCGTTTACCTACCAACCCTTGGTGGGTCGAGCCAGGTTCAAATTTTTCTGGCTCGGTAATAAATGAGCCGGGTTGGGTTGACTCACTAAGTAACCAACCCGTGGTGGGTCGGGCCGGGTCGAGCCGGGTTACCCGTTTTGACCGCTCTACTTTTCACATGACCACTCGATCATGTTCGTTTATATAGGGAGTGAGCTTCCATTCGGTCTTGTCTATAGAATAAGTTAAGTTCTTTTAATTGGATGTATTCGATGAAGATGTTGAATTATTGTTTGGTTTAATTTTATGTATATTTGTATATTGGATGAGATAGTATGTGAATATTTCAAGTGGCATGGAAGAGAATTCCAAGGAGGAATGTCTCAGTAATTGGTTATTGAATTGGTAAAGTATGAATATGGATAGTGCAATTCACAACATTCATCCTGAAATTCTAATGATTACCAGTTCTCAAGTAGAGATGGGTAATTCATGTGGTGAGAATGGCAGGAGGCCCTAGTCTAAGGGGGGGTCCTTAGGTGAGGTATGACGGACTAACCTCGGGTGGCAGCTGATGAGTTTCCAGTTACTACACCACCCGGGTACACGAACGGCCACAAGTTACATATTCATACAATCCGGATGGTCGAGTCAAGTAGTAAATCATTGTACATATGTTGTGTTCGGTCTTTGCTAGAAAAGAATGTTTGTTGATTATATGTTATATTGATTTGATTGTATGTTTGATTAATTTAATTACACTAGCTTACCCTGCATTCTTTCTGTCTTGTCTCTTGTTGTCGTTCGATCATCCTTTCCCTTGCAATGATTATCCATTGGATGTGAGCAGAAGTTGAAGAGTGTTTGCTGGAGCAAGCGCTGGATGGTGATAATCCCGAAGACTTAGTTTAGGACCGTCCAGCTAGTAATTAAGAATGATATTTTGTAAATCGTTCGGCTTATACAGCTTCATAGTATAACCGTTCGATATGGTTTATAAGCTTTGTTGATAGACTTATGTTTATTGCAAACTTAGAATTTTTATATTTTTTTTACTGTTATAAATGTTCTTTAATTTCAATGACTGTCCTTTAATATTATTATATGATAACTCCTACTATTGTATTATGCTATAATTTTTGGGATGTTACCTGATGCAATCTTGTTCACAATGAAAGTTGGATTTTAACCATACCTTTTATTTCTCCCAAAAAGAACATTAATCACATCACTTTCGTTTTCCCAAATGATAATAGTTTGATCTTCCTACCACAAAAAATAATCACATTCATAAAACTTGTTGAAAAAAAAAAAAACCAAAGTCACATAAACACCAAAATGTAAGAATTTTATTGATGAGAAGAAAAAAAATATTAAAAAAAGTTGACAGATATAAAATTACATATTTATTAAAAAAAACAAAGCTATATATATTAGAATTGGATCAATATGTGCTTTTTATTTTTATTTTAATTTAAAGAAAAAGGAGAAAAAGACTTTAAAAGTAAAAAAAATACTTTCTAATAGAAAAATATAATTTCAATTTTATATTTATGAAAAATAAAATAAAATATAGTATTTCTTATAAAATAAATATTTTTTGGGTTGTATTGATGAATGTAACATATAAAGTGTATTAATTTAATAATCTGTCCAATTATTTATGATAATTAATTTCTTTTACTGTTAAAAATATTTAAAAGGAATTTTAAAATACTGAGATATTTAATTTTTAATACAATAAGAAATAAAATGATAATCTTAAAATAAAAATTTTAATATATGTTTAATCTTTAGTAATTATTGTATTAAAAGAAAAATTATCGTTATAATATTCAATTATTCTCGAGAAAGAGTCCTTCATCTTTTAATTTTTGTTTTGTAAATTTAAAATAATTAATGATTCTTTAAGTTTAATTTATATATTAATGTTAATTTTTTCTTTAATAGATTTGTGTGGCGATTGTAACTTTTTTTTTATTATACTAAAAATAAAATATATTGATATATATTATATTAAACATACTATTTACCTTTAATAATAATAATATATGAACTAAGAGTTTGTCATTAGAGTAAAATTGTTCAATGGTAAAATATTGAAAGATTAAGTTTTCATTCCAATACTTTAATTTTAAAAGGTTCATTGAAAATTATATTTAAGGTTAAAATTTGTTAGGAGTGTGAAAATCAGTGAAGGAAGATAGGTGTACGTAAGAGATTCGCTTACGAAGGAAGTATATAAAAAAAGTTTTGAAATTTTGTGTCGGCATGCAACTTCTTCTCCAAAATTTCTGAGCTTTTATTCTCCTCCTTTTCTCTACAATTCTTCTTCTTCTCTCTACAAATTCTCACATTTTTCTTCTTCTGATCATTAATCAGGTCGTGCCAGAGCTTTTCTAATGACAAGAGCTTCTCTTTTCACCTATCAAGTTGTTATTTTGGAGTGGGTAAGTTCAACTCCTTCATTCTTTAAAGTTCTGCAATTTCTGTTACATGCAAGCACTATTCAGCTTGTATGTGTTTATCTACTACTCTTCTAAATTTGTTTTCTGTCTTTGATCCTCTGGTTGGTCTCTTTTCACCGATCAGAAATTGGTAGGCTGCCTTAGAGGTAACTTGCGGGTTAGGCAAGAATTGAAAGTAAAGAGATTGTCTAGTTTATTCGAGGTAAGGGGAGCTAGTAATTTAATTATGCTTTTCTGCGTTTGGAATTTCTGTTTGAATGTTTGCATGTATGAATAATTAGATGATTGAATGAAATTGTGTTTAAATTCTGTGTATAGCCGAAACCTGTTAACTGGTTGGGTTTTCTGTAGTATAGTGTTTGGTCTGTTCTATTTTAAGGAAGTGAATGAGTGAAAATGAGAGTTTGAGGTTAGGGGTGAAATTGAGTGGTAAAATATGTCTGAGCATGCGTAATTGGACCTGTTAGAACCTCTCAATTCTTCTAAAATGAGTCAAAAGAGAGAAATTGGATTTTTGGTCTTTGAGTCATTGTTTCTGCATAATTTAGGTGAAATCTGTTATAGGGTTCTTTTGATTGATGTTATTAAGGTTTAGGTATATTGGGATAGGTTTGAACTGATTTATAGTTCGAGATTTGAGGATTAGAAATTGGCAAAGATATTCTGATTTGGTTAAGTTAGGCGTTGTTCATAATTCTGTAGAAGTTCTGCAGAATTATGTAGAATACTGAGTGGTTACTGTAGACCACTCAGTCTTGTTCTGTGCTCGGTTATGGAGTCCTACCAGTTCATAATCGTTTGGTCTTAGAAGGGTGGGTTTCCTAGTGTAACGCTTGGTCTTATACTAGCATTTATGCCAGTGTTAGCGCTCGGTCTTGGTAGTGCTCGGTCATGTACTGACACTCAGTTTCGGTATTATTCGGTTGTAATAACACTTTTTCTCTTCGTAGGACTTGGTCTAGTACTTTTATTCGGTTCTAATAGTGTTCGGTCTAAGTCAATAGTGTTCGGCCTAAGCCAATAGTGTTCGGCCTAAGCCAATAGTGTTCGGCCTAAGCCACTGTTTTGCCTAAGCCAATATTGTTCGTTTTAAGCCAATGTCGTTCGGTATATGTTAAAGTGTTCGGTTGAATATCGTTCGGTCATGTTCATGGGTTAGGGTGATACTTTTTGTTTGGTCTCCAACGTTCACAGAGTTCTCGGTCTTATAAGTGAAGATATGATTGTTGAATGAAATTATATGTTATATAATGAGGATGGTGTTTTTAAGTAATGTGGAAGAGAATTCGAAGAAGGAATGTCTCATGGATGGATATTGAATTATAAAGTATGAATGTGGTCATTGCTTGGTTGGCATTTGTCCTGATATTTTGTGATTACTCATTCTCACACACAAAGGAGTAACTCATGTGTGAGAATGGCAGGAGGTCCTAGTCCATAAGGGTAACTTGGGCGAGGTATAATGGACTAACATCGGGTGACAACTGTTGAGGGCATCCCAGCTACTACACCATCCGGGTGCACAAATGTCGTAGTTACACATTCATACAATCCGAATATCTAAGTCAAGTGGTCGGTCATTACATGTATTATATGTTCAGTCATTGCTTGAAATGTATGTTTGGTTGTTGCATGCTTGACATGTTTGGTTTTTATCTACTCTTATATTTGTTTGAATTATATGTTTTATTGGATTAATTAAATTACTCTAGCTTACCCTACTTTTCCTGTCTTGTCTCATGTTGTCCGTTCGATCGTCCTCTTCATTGTAATGATCATCTTGTGGATGTGAGCAGAAAGTGTTGAGTGCTCTTTAGAGCAGGTGCTGAGCGAGGAACTTCCAAACCCTTAGTGTAAAATCATTCGGTTTATACAAAGTGTTGTATGATCGTTTGGTTTATGAATGGTTTTGTATCAGACTTCAAGAATATTTTGTAAAGTTTTTAATTTTATAGTTATTGTTGGATAACTGTACCATTAAATACTTAAACCTCGTGATAATTGATCTATAATATAATTATATGTGATTATTCTATGATACAGTTTTTACTTGGGAGGATGTTACATTTCAAATATTTTATTCACACCGAATTAAATTAAAATTAACTTCCAATTTAAAATTAATCTTTAATTTTAACTATAAGTGCATTAATTAATTTTACACCATTTTTTAATTTATAATTTTTCAATTCATTATAATAAAATTGTAAATAATTTAGTTCATGATCATAATTGTTTCTATTGGTATAAAATTTTATATTTTTCTTCTATTTTTCATTTTTTTTAACAACAGCACTACAAACAATAATAATAAAAAAATATTCTCAATTATACTCAATATTTTATAAAATTTATTTACTCTGAAATTATATTTTATAAAATTTATTTACTCTGAAATTATATTTTATTATGTTATTTTTCTCTAAAAAATTAAAATTAATCTCAATATTGTAATTAATTACATTAAATTACTTTACTTTATTATAATTTTTTATTTAAAAACAATTCTACCCTTTTTCTAAGAAAATTGTAAAAGAAAAAAAAAGATTATTACCTATTATATAATTTGTTTAATTCTTAATTTGGAAGTGTTTTCCTTGTTTTTTAAATCTTTATGTTATTGTCTGATGTTAACTTATTATAGTATTAACTAGTTTACCTTGTGTCTAGTAGGTATTAAAGGAAGTAGTTTTAGTAAGGAAATTTATTATGGTAGTTTTGTTATTTTGAGTTTTGATAAATTTGTAATTTTACTTATGTCAATCTTTTATAATAATTATTTTCTTCTCAGTAAAATCTTTATATTTGAATGTGGATGTGATTTTAATTCTTATGAAAAAAGAGTGATGCGTCAGTGGTTCTTTGGATGAAGTAAATTCCGAGAGTTAAAAATAATTATTTTTTTAAGGGTTTTACCTAGGGTGATGTTAAAATTCAACTCTCATTTTACACAAGATGATCATGTAAGTAAAAGTTAAAAAATATTGTGAATGTATATAATTTGTCCTTAAGATAACGTTATAAAAAAAATAAATTAAATATAAATTATGAAAATTTAAATTATATTCAACACTAAAAAAAATAAATCTTATAACGAACAAAAGTTGACAAAAATATAAATAAAAAAGTATTTAATCTATTATATTAAAGTAATTAAAATTATATTAATATTTTAAAAATATATATATTTTTATATGAAATAGTATAGTTGATGAAAATATGGAACAAGAAAATATTCAGATCTATTATGTTAAAAGTAGTTAAAACTATATTAATATGTTTTAAAAAATATATATTTTTATATGTAATAGTATACACAAGAGTCTTAAATTGTTTTTTTTTTTCTGGGATCACAAAATGTCACGAAAAGATCTCGATGAGTTGAGTGTTTAATCTTTTCTTTTATATGAAAAATTCATTGCTAAAAATAATGATCAAAGGGTTAGGAATATGGATGGTAAAAAAATCCGCGGGTAAAATTCGTGACGAGTAGTTATTATCTGCGGATATTTACTACCCGCAGGTAACAGGTAGCGGGTATTTTAATATCCGCTTTTAAATGGGTCGAGTACGGGTAGTATACTACCCGATCCGCAGATACCCGTTACCCACGAAAAATAAAAAAATAAATTAATTTATATATATTTTTAATTAAATTTAATTAAAAATAAAATAAAATTATATTTTATTAGGTTAAATTTAATTAAAATTAAATTTTAATTTATATTTAATTTAATTTACATTATATTATAAATATATTTTTTGTAATTTTATTTAAATTTTATTTTAAAATGTATAATTTTTTTTTTTATTTTTTGCGAGTATCCGCGGGTTTTAAAATACCCGCGGGTAATTTTTTAAACGGGTACCCGGCAGGTAGCGGGTCGGGTAGCGGGTAGGATTTTATCCGACGGGTCGGGTTACGAGTAGACACTATCCGTGCCCGACCCGACTCGTTGCCATCTCTAGTTAGGAACCTTGAGCTGCAGAGTATTACTTTCTTAAGATTGCTTATTTTATATTTAAAGAGGAGTTACTATTTCAACCTTCAACTACTTCAACTACTTGGCTAAAGATATAAATCACTGTTTTTTTTTTTAATAATTTATACACAATTTTGAAAAAGACTTTACATAAGGAAGTTAAATTAGGCTAATGTTAAGAATTCAAAATAGATTATAAAAATTATATATAATTATGATTACTTTGGACTAATTTCAGTCAAAAGTGAAATTTATAATTTATTTGATTTTTATCTCATCTGTTATTTTGTGAGAAAATTGTAATAAAAAAATAGTTACTTATGTAACATTTCATTTAATAGAAAAACATGTAGTTTACAAAACGTATATATATACTATACTTGATGATATTCTCAGGCTTCATCAAAGGCGGATAATTACCTATAGTATCTTCTACTCACACCAAATAGTAATAATTATCAAAAACATTATAATACCCAAACAAACAACATAAAAATAAGGGTAAGCTAGTATGCAAAGAAATTAATATATTATAATTTAATATAAAAAATTATATCCATCAAACACTTGATCATATCACAATTTAAGCTCTCCACTTAATGATTTAGATCTGATGTTGACATAGACTTCATTGAAGGTTTGCATCCATGGTAGTTTTTATACTCTGCAGAATCATAAACAATGGTTACTCAACCTACTTTCCCATGGGGTTAATATTCCCTTCTACGATCCAAAGGGTTAGGGTAAAGACCTCCTGTCATTCTTTTCGTCATCCCATTAATCTCGACTCGACATGAGTTAAATGGTTGATAGAATATTACGATATTTTCTCTCCAAAGTCTCACTATCAAGCATTCACCACAACTTATTTGAACATAGAATCTCTCATTAAGATTCTTCTCACAACACCCATCTTTCATTCTCACAACATCCTCATACCATTTCCAAAAGCATCAAACATTATCAAAACATATGCACCGTAAACCAAATCACATAATAACACAATTTTCTTCACAATAACTCGACACACCCACTAGGCAGGGTAAACTGTTTGGAAACCCTCACGAATGACTCGAGAAGGGTCCAAAAGCCCCCAAACGACCTAAAGAACTTCTAACCCTGATGTCTAGAACCCCAAATTTCAGGTTCCCAACAACTTCGTTATTGTCAGACAACTCGTACCACCACTAGACAACTCCTTACCGGACGATCTACTAGATGCTTACCACCAGAAAACTCCTTACCAAACGATCTACCATACACTTATCACCAGAAAACTCCTTACCAGACATTTTTCCAAACGCTTACCACCAGACAGCTCCTTATTAGATGATCTACCAGACACTTACCACTAAATTTTTAGTACAATAAGAGGCTAACTAAGTGCTAAATGCCCCTAAGACAGTTACCAAAACTACAGACTTTCCCCAAAACCTTGATCTTAGAATTTTACGTGTCAAAACTGTTAGGGAGGGGTTCCACACTCACACATACACATAAGTCTCCACATTGATAAGATATTGTCCGCTTTGGGCCAAGCCCTCACGGATTTGCTTTTGGTACCACTCCAAAAGGCCTCTTAACAATGGAGGTATCTTATGTGTATATAAACCCATGTTCATCTCTTATTTTTTCTGATGTGGGACTTTGTTTGTACCTAACAAAAACCCCCCATTTTATGTCCAAAACTCACCTTTCTTGTAATTTATTCCAAACCAAAGTTCTGAAAAATATATCAACTCAGATTCACTAAATCTACATTCATAAATTCATCAATAAACAACTTTTCACATCAGCAAACCAACTACTCACCAGTATGCATTAGTTTTCAATTCAACACACCACCTTTTTTAAGCACCCAACATACCAAATTTCACAATTTAATTAAAGCTCACAAATCAATCATCACATCATCATATAAACACCAAATATCACATGCATACCAAATCTCAATCAAATAAACTAGCTTTCCTTTCCTGGTTGACGTTCCGATGGTTCTAAAAATTCTAAAATTCCTCCTACGGCTTCAAGATCTCTATTTGCTCCTACAGTTCATGAAAATTTGATCAAAATATACACTCAGTACCACTAATTAACAAAGAGTCTTAGAGAAGACTCAATCCCCAAAAGAGTGAAGAAACTTCGTACTTATAAAGACACTAAAGTTTAAGGAAAAATGATAGAAATCCACTTACTCTATAGCTGAAATCAATCGGCTAGAAATAAAGATCTCGTCACAAGAAACCCTTAGACAGTATCTGATTTTCTGATAGATGAATACGAAGTTAGAATTTCTAGAGAAAAGACAAAAAATTTTAAAAAGGAAAATTTTAGAGTAATAAAACTTCTTAGATAACGAATCTCCTTATTAAAAAAATTCTATTTATATTATTGATATTTTAGAAATAAAATAATAAAATATCGTTATTTAAAATACTCTATTGCATCTAATACTCAATTTTGATACTCTTCAACTTATACTTAAAATTAATTTTAATTATGAATTCAACTAATACTCTTACAACTTATACTTAAAATTAATTTTAATTATGAATTCAACTCGCTCACTAATAATTAAAAATTATAGGATTAATTTAAAAATTTTGAAAAAAAAAATATAAAAAATTGTAAATTCAATTCTTTAACTAAACTAAAAAAATTATCAATAATAAAAATAAATATTTTTTTATATTTTGTTCTGTAAATTGTTTTAGCATTCATTTAATTATTAAAGGTATTTTTTACAAATTCTAATATGGTTAATTAAGTTGGTTACTTAACATTTTAAAAAGAAAAAAATGAAAAAAATGGTTAAATTAAAATACTTAATTTTTATAAAGAAATATAATGCAATGAAATTTAATATAATGCGTTAACTTGGTTTAAGAAAACACATTAATGAATATTGAATATTATATACATAGATTGGTGAAAAGTTATAAAAGTAGCGTGGGTTGGACTAATTATTTGATGATAAATATTAGGTTGGTATAAGTTATATTAAATCGTATATTGTAAAATATTAAGAGTTATTATGATTGTTTATATATTTAATATTTTATAAATATTAATATAAATTATTCATGAATAAATATTATAATGAAAGTTATTAAAAAAAATTTTGAATAATTTTTATTAAATGGATTTTTTTTCCTACTCGTATAATAAGTACATATAAAAGAAAAAAAAAACTAAATAAGTAAAGTTTCTGTAAACTTTGAATATTAATATTAATAAATTTAATAAATAATTCAGACACTAAAAATCTATTATTAAACCTATAATTATAATATTTAATCTCATTTTATCAATTCATATTTTATTTTCAATGATGGAACATGAAATATTATTTTAAAAAGTGATGAATATCCCACTATCAATTATTATTATACTTAAGTTTATATAATCTACATTATCATCGATTAACAATATAAACAATGAACTCATTTTTACCATAATTAACAAGTAGATAAACAAACACTTTAATTAATTTTTCTTTTTTAGAATAAAATTACAAAGATTATGAGAAAATAAATAAATAAAATAAAAAATGTGAACATCTAAAGAAACGAAAAAGGAAAGAAAATGAGAAAATAAATACATCTTAATTCCAATTATTTTCATTGTCATTTACCTTGACACATTTTACAAAATTTAGTTTACTATTGTATTTACGCTCAAAAGTGATAATCATATGAGATATACACAAAAACATGTATGTAAACCTATAAACTGTATTTCTCACTTGAAATTGTAAAAGTATTACAAATTTAAAAATTAGTTGTTTTTGTAATTGTTCCCTCACTCAGTATTTATTAAATATTTGACTTGATTTTTCTCGACTTCATTTTCTTCTCGGTTTAATTATAATTAGGAATCACTCTCCTCCAATATATATATATATATATATAATAGACTTTTTACCCTAACAACATTATTCAACAAAGTAATAATTCCCATTAAATAACTTTTTTAGAAAAGTCCAAATTAGAATAATGAAAACCAAAAGAAAAAAATTTCGAACAACACAGACAAACTATAGATTAATGAGATAGCAACTTGTTTAAGTTTTACCTCGGTGATGTTAAGGACATGATATAGTTAAGCTAAAAATTACTCAAACAATTACAATCCAGGTAAACTTCTTTATGAATAATTACAAAATAAGAAAAAAAAATATTTATAGAATTAGAATTTATATGTGTATAATATCAAAAATCAAACATAAAATAATATATGTATAAGATAACTTTTATTCAATGAAAAAAATAATTTCTACTTTTATTTTCTTTTAAGAATTTATAGAGAAATTATACAAACAAACACAAGTTCTTATAGTAAACTCTTCCAAAGTATCTCCAATAACTATACTTTTCCATCCAAATTAGTAAAACAACCTTCCAAATTATTTCCAAATTAGTAAGCTATAAACAAATCCGAACAAGTTAGTCATAACTTATGAAAATAAGATCTAAAATTATTTTCATAATTTTTTTTATCAATAATGTGGAGACCTAGAAAATGATATTTTAGAAGTGATAGTTGTAATATCTCATTTTAGTAGAATAAAACTACCAAAATAAAACATTACATAGATGTTAACTTACCAGAAACTACAGTCTACCGATGAAAAAGATCTTACACTTGGAGAATAAAACTCTATCTATGTTCTTGCTTCATTCTCAACCTCACACTGAACGACTGGAAAGACGTCATCCCTAAGCTCACACCATTTAAGATGATCATAACAAAAGAGAAAACATAAACAAACAAAGACAAAAAGCAAGGGTAAGCCAGTGATACAAAACATTTTCATAATACATCAAAACATATTAAACATTTTACTTAAAGATATATATCTCACACCAAATCAACCAAACACTTTATGCACGACAACCCTTTTTGACTTGACTATCTGAATTAGTATGAATATCGAGCTATGACAATTCGTGCACTTGTTGTGATGAAACAACTCGTCCACCCCAAGCTACCACACAAGGTTAGTTCGTTATCACTCGCCTTAGGCCAAGGTAAAATCCCTAGACTATGACCTCCTGCTATTTTCACGACATGCCTCACCCATCTCTACTCGAGAACGAGTGACCATTAGAATGTCAGAATGAACTCCAAGACTGAGTTTCCTATATTCATACTTACAATACTTGAAACTAATACATTTTTTAAATATATATTTTAAATACTGAACTTCCAATACATTTTTTAAATAAAATTAAAATATATATATATATATATATATATAATATAATATAATATAAATTAAATTAAATATAAATTAAAATTTAATTTTAATTAAATTTAACCTAATAAAATATAATTTATTTATTTTAATTAAATTTAATTAAAAAACACATAAATTTTTATTATTATTTTTTGCGGATAACGGGTACCCGCGGGTCGGGTAGTATACTATCCATACACGACCCATTTAGAAATAGATATTAAAATATCCGCTACTCGTTACCCGCATGTAGTAAATATCCGTAGATAATAACTACCAGCTGCAGATTTTACCCACAAATACTGTACTCGCTGATATTTTTGTCATCCCTAATCACATCCCCAATATAAATATTTATCTTAATTATATAAATTTTTACATAAAAATTAAAACAAAAAATATATCACAAAGTATTAAATATAAAAATGTTTATATATATATATATATCAATCTTAAATATTAAGAAAGAAATTTTAATTTAATATATCAAATAGAAACTGAATAAAAATAAAATAATTATAAAAGAGAATAAAAATGACTATACATGTGTTTAAGTAAGTTACAAAAAAAAAATTATATAATTGTTTTAAAGTTATATGATAAATTGTATTTTTAAAATTTAAAACGGAGACAGACAGGAAAACGAAAATAAATATTCAAAATAAACTTGGAGGGCAATGAAGTGGATATACTCATATTTATTCTTGATCTCATCGTCAATTTAAATTTTTTAATATAACTAATACCTACAGTCAACATAAAAATTTCCTGGCAAAATCATGATAAATTCGAATAATATGTACATGAAGACTATGCATCAACCCACATATAAGTTCATAATTGTATAAGGAAATACAAGGATGATTATTAAATACGTAGATAAACTTTTCCAGAAAAAAAAAATACTAAATAACCTCTAGCAAAACTCTTTACAAAACCCGAAACAACTAAATCTAATTTCTCCTTTATTTGGAATAGTTATTGTCGTACACTTAGAGGAATGAAAATTACACTTAGAACTTTGATTTTATTATGACTATTGAGCTAAGGATTTAGAAAATAAGGGTTATAAGAGTAGATGAAGTATTAAAATAATGACACGAGTATCTTACTTTAAAAAGTAAGCTTTTAATAAATAGAACTTTTTAAAACTCGATTTATTACCTTAAACATATCATCTCTCTAACAACCGTTCTCTACTTCTTCTTTACATTTTCTCTAGATTTTCTACCATCTGAGTTGTTGGATTTGTGATCAGGAGGTGCCCAGACGTCCACGGCATAGGAGGCTACACAACCAACCGATTGCATTTGAGATTCTAGCGGGTCAGCTGTTTCTCTTTTCTCCTCCGTTGTTCTTGAGTCTATGACATGCAAGCTTCGTTGGTTGCATGTAAATTGTGTTGTCTCTCTTCTTTTCTCTATTGAATTCTAGCTCTAAGAGCTGTTCTTGATCACCAATTGGTGGTTTGTAGGATTTTCTGAGTTTTCCTTGAGGTGCAAGTGAGCTATCGGGGTTTCTGTTATACTGTGCAGTATGTTTTTGAGGTAAGGGAAGCTGAGTATTTATTTATGATCCATGAAATTATTGAGTGTCTGAATTAGGTTCTGTTGAATTAATTAAATACAATATGTGTGAACTGTGTAATTGTGTGTTTATGCTGTTAAGTTGAAATTTAGTGCTTTTGTGCCTTAAGTCATATGTATAATGTTGAAAATGTGAATTAATGCTTGTGATTTGGTATGAAATAAGTGAAAGGTTGAATTGGAGTTGTTGGGATGTGGTGAAATCTATTATGTAGGTTCTTAGGTAGCAAGTTAAGTGAATTATGGTGTGTTAGGCTATTTTAGAGGAAGTGAGGTAGTGGTTTTGAGATTTAGGAGTTAGGGGCTGAGTTAAGCTATTGGGATGGTTTAGGTAAGTCATTTGTGACTTGTTAGAAGTGTCAAAATGGTTAAAAACAATTTCAAAGTGGTAAATTTAGATTTGGGTCTCTAGGTTGATGAAATTGAAGGTTCATAGTATAAATCAATGTATAAACACTAAAGAATGATGTTAGGAACGTTTAGAATCACTTAAGCAAGTATGATCAGGATTATAGTATGAGTTGTGATGATTAGAAGTTGGCCAAAAGGTTTAGAATTGGTAATGGAGGTTGGAGCTGCATAATTCTGCAGGTTTTGAGTGTTGTAGATTATGCAGACTCGCTATGTGAATTCATTCGCAGAGCGAGCTACCCTGGAGAGGTGCTCTCTGCCAGGGCATTCGCATAGCGACTCTGCGCGCTATGCGAATTACTGTAAGAGGGTTTCCGTCTATTTGGTGAGTCGCTTTGCGAGTTCAATCGCTTTGCTACTAGTGCTAGCTTATGAAATTATCTATAAAATTAGAATAGCGAAGGAGAGACGTTTTGCGAGAGTGTGAGGCCTGAAGCCTCCATGGATTAATTCGCAAGGCGAGGTCATTCGCTATGCGAATTAAATGGGAAGGGTAGCCTCTGTTTGATGGCTATGCGAGAACCTCATTGACTCGCTTTGCGACCTTGTGCGTTGAGCGAATTGTCTCGTTATGGTTTGCTCTTTTCTTCTTCTATATTAATTGGTTGATGACAGGTGATGCATATATGATCTAGTATAGTGTTGAATGTAATTATATAAATAGAAAATGGTATGTTGATGATTCAAAGGAAAGAATATTATGATTAAGGTGATGTAATTGAGTATGAAAGTAAGATCTCTTAGTGAGATCATTGTAGTGTTTAGAATGAATATAGGGAGCTCAGTCTTGGGGGTTATCCTAACACTAATGATCTTTCATTCTCACTTAGAGAAGATTGATGCATGTGGTGAGAGTAGTAGGAGGTCCTAGTGTAGGCGCTACCTTGAGGCCTATTGTGCGGTAACGGACTTACCTTGTGTATGGTAGGGTTAAACCCATTGGCAAGTGTAACGCCCCGACAACTTACAGGGACTCTTGACTGCCCCCACACATCAACACGAAGCTTTCCAGTGTGCTTTGTCCTCACTCGCACACTTTTTGGGAAAACTTTCCAGAAGGTCACCTATCCCTAAATTACTCCAGGCTAAGCACGCTTAACCATGGAGTTCTTATGGGTTGGGCTACCGAAAAGCAAATGCATTTTGGTTTCCAGCTAAGAGTACACCAACAAACAATTCTACGCCAGAGTCAGGAAGTGGCTGGGCACGCCACCTGGTGGAAAATTCAAGATGCTGCTGTGGGGAAAAATTGGGATGCGATGAAGGCAAAGACGCTGCAAATACAGAGTGAACATCAATGTCTCCAACCAACAAAAGCCCAGTGGCATCCTCAAGAGTAAAACCCTACCAAAATCAAAATGCAAAATCAAGTGATCAAGTAAATCAATCCTCAAGTCCAGGTAGTTAACTTCAAGGGGATGGATATATCACTTCCAACACGATAAGGAAAGGATGCTACATGTTTCCCATCAACGGTAACATGATACCCCTCCAACCTAGCACTAAACAGTTTCTCCAATCCAAAGAAGGAAAAAAAAGTATTCAGAAAAAAAAAAATCAAAGCAAACCAATTCATACCAGAAATCTACAGTGAGAAATCTAACCATAAACAAACTAGAAATGCTCTACCCATACGCAGAAACAATACACAGATCACCAATTCAATTCGAATAAAAAATCAATTACACCAGAAATCCCTAATTTCCCAATTCAGCAAACCCCAATCCCCAAAATCAGAGAACAAGAGGAATCCTAAACCCAAACTTGACATTGACGTTGCTTTCGCCAAATCACGGCGTCACTGGCCTTATGCTGCAAACTGCCAAAATCTCTTTCCCCATGTAAGACGAAACAGAAACAGAAAGGAGGAGGAAGCCTCCCCCTTGCGTCGCGATCCAGAACGGAGAGGAGAAAGTAAACCTCTGTCACGCCATCTCCGCTAAACCTGGCCCTTCTCTCCATGCGAGGAAGCGCTAAAACTCGAAAAGGATAGAGTGAAGAAGGGTTATGTTTGAATCGCGCCACTGCACCGTCGGCGACGCCCTCGTCGTGCTCTTGCCGCCATTGCAGCGCCATAGATGAATGTGGTTTCATTTGGATTTCGTAATTGCAGAAGAAAATGGGATTTCCCAACTTTGCCCTCACTTTAAACTTCATTTTTTAATTAAAAAATAAAAAAAAATAGTTCAATGACGTTTTTAATGCCACGTAATAAAAACTACACAGTCAGCATGCTCTCTTTAACGCCGTCTGATCAATTTAACGGAAAGATCCTATTTGATTCAATTTTACAAAAATAAAGACCAATTGAGATGCCAAAAAAGAAAGAGTCTTATTCGAAATTCTGGACAAAAAATAGAAACATATTAAACCTTAATTAAAAGAGTAGAGTTTTGGCCATAAAAAAATATGTTTTACAATTTATGTCTTTAAATAATAATAATAATATTGTTACGTCGATATTAATTCTTTTGATATTTAATAATTCAAGTTAATACTCACACTCACTCAGTTATATGTAAATTCAAATTATTTAAACTATTTAGAAGTTATTAAATATGCTTGTATGACATTCTCATTATTTGAGTCCTTCTAAAGAAAGCACGTATACGTATGAATGAGATTCATTCAGTATGCAATATCACCTAACTTATTATTTTCACACATTCCTTTAATTAATTAATTAATACCTTACACAGGAGCATATTACACATACAATGCTAAATAGTGTTCTAAAAACAGATGATTCTATCCAATTTTACTCAATTCACTCACGAGTTATTTAGTGAATCAATTTGATCAGGTTCACTTATTAGTAAGTTGAAAAAATTTGAATCTAATCCGATCTACCACAAATTGATAAATTAAACAGATTGATTCAATAAATCATTTAATTACAAGTTTTTTTAATTAAAAAAAATAAAAATATTTGAATTCAAATTTAAATAAAGGAAAATGATCAAACAAAAGATTTCATTCAGACAAAGATATCACAAAATCTTCTCAACACAATTTTTAGTAGTCTCATAGTGATTCAAATTTGTTTTTGTATAAAAATTGAGTTACTAAATATAGATTTGTGAATTTTTCATGTTGCCTAATTATTTCATACAAAAATAATTTCACGCTAGCCTCTGTTTCAAAATTTTGTAAACTGACTAACCCAACAAAATATATTTATTGAAAAAATTAGGTAAGTTGGTGAGTCTGGCTCACCACGAGTTCAACTTAGATGAACCGAGTTCTTAGTGAGTCGAATTCAAAATTGACTTGTTCCAACCTATTTTGACAGCACTAATGCTAAAAATTCTAAAGGCTACACAAATATTGTGTAAGAGGAGAATTATAAATAGAAAATTTAATAAATAAGGTATAAATCAATTGCAAAAGTAATTTAATACTTAAAATTTAAATATGTTTATAAGATGTTGACTTTTCTTATTTTACATATTTTCTATTTTAAAGAATAATGTACTATATGATTGTCCGATCGTATCATGGATTGAACTATAGTTTTTCCCAAAAATAAAGTTGTTTTAATGATCAAATATTATGAAACAAGATGGAATTGTCACCCACGAAAAAATTAGCATTAATTATAAATAACTTAAGATAAAATATGATTATCACAAACTGAACCATAATTAAGTCGTGGTAATTTTCGAACGGAACAGACGATCGATCTTATTACTAAATAATAATTGAAAAACTTGAAATTGGACATTACACTCAGACAGTTGACCTAGACTCCCACACCTGAAAAAAAAGCAGCAGCATTAGAATAATTTAAAGAAGAAAAATAAAAATAATGATGTTGTCTCGAGATAATATGTTGTCCTTTATAATTTCATCTTCTATCGAATTATTAGTTTCATCCATTAATATTTAATTTAACACACAAAAATTGAATTAGAGTTAAAATTTACATTTTATCAAATAAATTATTGTCTGGAAGCTCATGCAATAGTAGAAATGTTACTTGAGTGTATTTTTGAATAATGGAGCCGACACCCATGAAATGAAGAGGTAGCTAACGCAAGTGATGTAGTTTTTGTTGTCTCCCACCAAACAGTGGCTCCAGGGTTAGACCCGGAAACTCAATATCTGCCCAGACACACTGGTCCCTCCGTTATCCATTTTCAACCAAGACTGCAACCTTCCACGTTCTACTACAATCTCACACCTGCCTCTGTCCAACACTCCATTAAAGCCTTCAAATGTCTCTTTTGCTTCATAAACTTCTTCAGTTTAGCAACATTTTTAATCAAGATTATCACTATACCAAGATATTTAATTAAATCTCCTTCAAACAAAAAAAAAAAAACTTAAGAAAAAAAGTTATGATAGTTTAATATTTTTAAATTGGTTAAAGTTGACGTAAAAAGATAAGGCGGCGATTTCATTTGCTTAATGTGACATTTTTCGCATTCAGGTTTTGGCTTGTCAACTCATGAATGCGAATGTAAGAAAAAAAAAAGGGCGAACAAAATGTTGTGGCCACGAAATTGCGAGCGTTTGGAGAAAAAAAGAAAATGCAATAACGGAGAGAAAAAAACGAGTGGTGTGGAATGATCGCTATCCCTGAGTTGAATGTACACGTGGCGGTGTTTTCTTAAAGGGGCGGCAAGTGGCAGTGACGTGGCGAAAAGCGCAAAGGTGAAAGCGACACCCTCTATGCCTCGCTCTTTTTGATCCACACCCACTTATTTTTAAGAGATATTTAACCCTTTTTCTCCTTCTCACAAATATCCTATTTTTTTCTCATTTCCAAACTGTCACAACCACACTCATTAATTTTTTTTTTGGGTCCCTTTTATTCGATAATAACATATTATTCAATCTCTTTTTAATATCAAATAAATACTTAATATTATCTATAACGTATATCACATCATGTTAATTAATTGATTAATCTATTATTCTTTATTTTATTCAAATATATTACCCTCTTGTTGTATCTCCTTGTATCCTAACGCAGTTTAGTTGACTCACGCTCTCTACTCGCTCACTGCTGCTCACACCTGCTACTTATTTTTTTCCGTTGAAACAACCTTTTCTTCTGTTCGAGCAAATTTCATGAAAATTTATTTTTGTTTTCATTTCCCGAGCCAACTATAACATTACTCATCCTCCAGGAATGGAAAGTTTTTGTCTTTGACCAACGTTTTTCAATTCTGTACTCTCATAACTTATTAATGTATGAGATGACTAACAGAAATTAACTTCGATCTTTAAGTTAGAATTTAATAATTTAACAGTGAGTCAAAGTGAGTTTATCACAAAATTAAATTTATATTCATAAATTTTATAAAAATCTGATTAATTAATTTATCTCTTAATAATTATTAATGTCAATCTTAATCACTTAACAGTAGTCGTTATAACATTAATTATGTTTTAACTATGTTTAATTGTTGTTGGAACGGAGCAGTCCTGAGATGCTTTCTTGTACATCAACCATCATTTCTTTCATTCATTCGTATTCGATCTGATCAGTTGATTATAAACTTACAGTAACAATTATAACTATTTAATACATTAATAATCTCCTACTTAAATTTATTCACATCTTAAAAAATTAAATTTGATGATTTTCTAAACCAACAATGCCTTACTTGAGTCTGTGCATACTAAATTTACACAAAACACGTTATTTTAACGAGAATATTTATATACTTATTTTGCATATTAGTATTAGTCAAACGCTGCAAATGTCAAAGATGTGTAAGTTCTACATTATAGAAATTGAAACATGAGAGACATTAAATGCTATTTAAAAAAATAAAAAATAAACTGTTTTTTACATGGTCAAATATAGAAAATGTTGTTTAAAATAAAGCAAATGTTTTTTTAAAAAGGAGGCACGTCAAAACCTGTTACCAAACTATAAAACGCGTAAAAAACAAGAAAAAAAAAACATTGGTTGTATAGATTTTAAGGTATGATATTAACATATAATAAATTTCTTAATACTATTTGATTCGTATGACAAAATTATATATATATATATATATATATATATATATATATATATCACTTTCAGTGAAATGTCAGTTTTATTAAAATGGCTATTTATTACCTAAAATTCAAAAAATAGTGTTGAGTCCATGATGACATTTGAGGAATAGAAAAGTATAGAATATGTTGTTACAAAGAGAAAAAGAAAAGAAAAAGACTTAATAGAATAATTTATGAAAAAGCAGAATTATCTGTATGAGAGCTGGGAAAATAATGGCCACGCATTAATCATGATAAAGTGGCGTGGCACCAGTGAGAGTGCGAGTAGCACTGTGGCAGTGGCACCCGCGAGTATGCTCTGTCCCAAATTATCCACAACGCGCTCTCTATTAGTTTTCTTCGGCAACCCAATTAGAAAACGAAGCCGAATTAAAAAAATGAAAAAGAAAAAAAAAACAGAAAAGCGGAAACAGACGCGACAGCGGAACGCCACGTGTGGAGGACCTCTTTCGACGTGAGCCACAAGATTGCATCGAGTTCTCGAGATTTCGATGGAGAAAAAAATAAATAAAAAGAAATTTTCTTTTTCTCTCCTACAAGACAAAATTCAACATCTGACGTGGCACTCTATGGTTGCTCCATTTATTTTTCTCTCCTTCACAATAGTCTCTTTCCCACTTGGCTTTTATATCTATCTGCACTCTTCTTCTCTGTTATTCTCCTTCACTCCATTTTTCATCTTCTTCTGAAAAACCAAACCTTAACCTCTTTTCTCTCTGTTTTTCTCCACCCCTTTTGAGCCTTTTCACCAACCATGCCGATTCAGAGAAACTCTTCTGGACTGTGTGTCCTCTGTTTTCGGAACTGTTTTCTTTGAACATCCATCAATTTGTTTTTCCAACTAAGAAACCTTCTATTATCCAGCCTTTTTCCACGGAGGGTTTTGTTGATTTTAGAACTGTGGACCATTTCTTAGTTAATTACAACTGATTCACTGTTGTTGCTGCTTCTCAAGTTGAGATTTAGAAAGGTTTTTGGGGTGATCGTTGCCAATTCAAGAGGTGGATTCAGTTTGAATGATCGAGTTTCTGCAGTGCATGGACACGGGATCTTAGAAGGGTTTCTTCGATTCTGAGCTGAAACTGTAGTGTCGGATAAAACAAAGAGACGAAAAAGTGTTTTTGTTTGGTGCCGAGAGAAGTCCAATTGTTGGTTCCAGAGTTGTCGAGGGAGAAGTGTGGACTTTGGTGATTTGTTTGTTTTTGTGTTACATGCTGTTAAGAAAGTTGTCAATAAAGAAAGATAAGTTTTACTGTTTTGGTGTTCTGTGAGCCAACCGTGTAGGAAGGAGAAGATATTCAGCACATGGCGATACAAGTATGTAAATATGAGTTTTTCTTTGTTTTTTCTTTGATGTAGAATGTTTGATGCCGTGTTGAGTTTTTTTGAGGGACATGAGATTGTTGTTGGTTTAGGTCGTACTTGTATGTTTTGTGGGTTGTTCTGGATTTCCAGCCAAAAGTCTTTTCATTTGGGTATGACATGTCTGGCTCGGTTTTGAAGATTAAAAAAAAGAAAGTCAAATTAAATAATGAAAAAGATAGAGTGCTACTTTATGAACTATGATTTGGTTTTCCTTTTCAAATGCCAAATATTTGTAGTTTTTAATTTTATAAATTTTGGAAAAATAACTTTTGAGTGTTTCTGGTTTAGATAACAGTTTGATTTAATCTTCAGCAAAGCCACAATTTTCCTGATCTTTTTTAAAAAAAAAAAGAAAAAAAAATCAAGGTTCATTTAATGGAAACTGTGAATTGTTGGTTGATATTTTTCCCCTGGTAGACAAATACTCTTTGGTCATGATTTCATTTAATTCTACTTGAATTTTTCATTATGAGAACTTTTTCTTTTTCTTCTTGATTATTATATTGTACTTATTTGCTTTTTGGATTGGATGCAGGGCAAAAGTGCATTTACTAGATCAAGGGGTGGTCCTCCAATTGGAGATGAAATATGTTTGAGTCCCGGTGTGCATTCTGTTGCAGATATTCCACTACATGATCAGTTTTCTTTTGGAAATGACTATGCCTTGAAGGTTGTCCCTTTGATTCTTATGTTTTTGTGGCATTATAAATTTGATTTTCACATCTGTGACAGTGTCACCTTTGTTTTAATCAATTTTATATGTACATCAACAGGTAAGAAAACCGTATACAATCACAAAGCAGAGGGAGAGGTGGACAGATGAAGAACACAAGAAGTTCCTTGAAGCCTTAAAGCTATATGGCAGGGCCTGGCGAAGGATTGAAGGTATAACTAATTTTGAACTTCCATATACTATGCCATAAAGATTCTAGCAGAAGAATAATATAAGTCACTGAATCAATCAAGAAGGTTGGTCTAAGTTTCTGGATCCTTTTATTTTCACCACAGAACATGTTGGCACAAAGACTGCTGTTCAGATTCGAAGTCATGCTCAGAAGTTTTTTTCTAAGGTTTATTGTTATATTCCAGTACCCATCATTTACCATATATGTTAAATATAGCATGAGTCATAATAAGTTAGAGTTGTTATGTTATGACTTTAAGAGATGCAAAAGTTATAACTTTTGAGGGTGAAGTTGAAGGGTTGGTGTTTAAGAACATTCTAACTCATTTGTTCTGATTTCATGCAGATTGTTAGAGAGACTAGTGGAAACAGCACAGCCTTGGAGGAATCAATTGAAATTCCACCTCCACGACCAAAAAGGAAGCCAATTCATCCTTACCCTCGTAAACTGATTGAGATTCCAAAGAAAGAGATTTCCAATTCAGAACATCCTCTGAGGTCTAATTCTCTCAAGTCATCAGATTTTGGTCAAGAAAACAATTCTCCTAAGTCAGTGTTATCTACTGTTGTTTCCGAAAACCTTGGTTCCTCCGATTCAGACACACCCACTGGAAGTTTGTCACCAGTCTCATCCATTAGCGGTGTCCTCACAAACAGATTTCCACTAGCTCAACCCAAAACATCATTTGAGGAAGAAGGGTCTCTACCAAGTTCAGCTCATGATCAGCAACATCTCGTGGTACTTACTAAATCCTAATAATTTTTCAGGCTAATTTTATATCTCCATGAGAACACTTTTAAGAAATTGATTTTAGAGTTTAGTTTAAATGTACTGCATAGAGTGATTGGTTGATAGAGTACAATTCTTTATACTGACATGAAAATTAAACTCTCCCTTTATTTTATCATCCAGAAACTGAAGCTTTTTCACAAAGAAACTCTTTCTACCAAAGATGATGCAGCTGAGGAATCATGTGGTCGTACTCTCAAACTTTTTGGGACCACTCTACTGCTAACGGATACAAGCAAACCCTTTTCTCTAATAACGGAGCCATTCAAACCAATACCTGCGGCTGCAACATATCTTATGCAACTTCAAAATGGGTGTTCGGATCTTGCAGAAGGTCCTATTGTTCCAAGGTGGAGTTTTTCCCATAACGCACTATCTGAGACCCTGCACAGGGAGCTAAAAGGGAAACACCTATACTCTAATCTTGGAGATTTTGAACATAAAGAGGTTCAAAAGGAAGGATCATGGACTGGTTCAAACACTAGTTCAATTAATGATGGAGATAACACTGCAGCAAGTGAAACATCAGGTATATTTGAGCTAAGGGTGAGAGCTAAAACCTGTGGGAAAGGGTTTGTGCCATACAAAAGGTGCATGGCAGAGAGAGAAAACAAATACCCATCAGTTTGTGAGGAGGAGAGGGAAGAGCAACGTATCAAGCTTTCCTTATAGTACTCTCTCACTGGCTTTTCTTCAGAGCAGTTTCCCTTTTTACAGGTATAATGTAGCTGTTTCTGTTTCTGGATGGCCTTGTACGAGAAGAAAGAAAAGGGAACTGAAATTTTTGATATTTCTACTGCATTGTTGATTCTCCATGTCTGTGTCTTTAGGGGTTCTGTTCTAAGCCATGTTAGGCTCTGTGTAGTTCTTCAATTTTTTTCCTCCCACCTTCTACTCAAAATCGTCATCGTGTGCTCTCTTTTCAATGCTTATTGTCTTTCAAGTGTAAGTTATATATATACTTATGTATCGCTTATTAGTGTAATTGTTCATATTTGTCATAGTTAATGGTTAAATTACACTTACATAACCTCAAGTTGAATAAAATATTCTTTCCTTGTATGCCATTACTTTAATTTCTTTTATCTGTATACATGAAATCATGGGAGCTCTGAATTCACCAAAATGATATATGAAGTTATGTTGTCATGTCAATTAAATAAAGTTTACATTATACTTTAAAATGTGAGTGTAATTTGTCCCTTTTGTTGGAATCACTTCCTATTAGGCATATTTTGTAGATGTGCCCTCATTGAAATGAGAAAAGGTTTAAGAAAATGAGAACTTTTATGTGTATCAAAATGGATAACCATCTAAATGACACGACACTATTTTTTCTTTATTTTTTGAAAAAATACTTTTTAATATACCTAAAATTATTTTTATTTTTTTTCTTAAAAAATATAAAACTTTATATTTTTATGATTATTTTATTGTTGTATTTTCAAATCAATATAAAAATATATTATGATATTATACTTTTTTTTATTTTTCTTGAAAAAATACAAAACTTTATATTTTGTCATCATTTTACTTTTATATTTATTAAATAAATATAAAAGTGTATATATATTTTTTAATATGAAATGCTGTATTGGGCCATTCACGATCAAATCTACACGGGGTAGTTAAGCAATGGACCGTGACTCTTCCATTCCATTAATTTTCTGACTCACTTCTCTCTCATTTCGAAAAATCATAAAATCTCCAAATTCATGAGATTTATTTCTGTGTCATAGAAACGTCATTATGGACGAAAATTGAAAATTGAAAATTGTTAGGTTATATCTTTTGTTTTGCTTTATTTTATTTTATTTTTTATTATGTTTTGTTATATCGACAATTTTAGCTATTAATATTTGTTATTAGAGAAATTAAATCCATAACTTTTCTCATTTTTTATTTTAAATTTTTTAAATCAATCTTATATTTCCAAATTTGTTGGTGGAAGAATTGAATTTGTAATCTCTTTCACCTTCTTTCTATCTTTATCATTAAACCGTCCTTATATTTCCTTTTTCTTTTACATACTTGTATTTTTGCTATAATTTTTTTATAATTACTTTATGAACATGAAAAAATTGATGATAATAAACAAACTACTGTTCTGATATATATATATATAGCAATTCTCGAATTTTCTTTTATTATTCTTCCTTTTCCTTTTGATGGAAAAGCGCAATTACAGTGCAATGCTAGGATTATAAGGGAACATGTGTTGTAGGTGGCAAGGAATTGTGGGCTTCAAAATGCATCTTCCACTGGATTGTTAAATCATTATTACTAAACTCACATCATTCATACAATCACCATTTTTCATTATTGTTTCCTCACAACTCACCTTTCTTAGTCAAATATCACAACCCCATTTAATCATCAACAAAAGCTACACTCTACTTAGGTAGGCTTTCACAAATATTTATGGGATAAACAATTCGCCATCTTATTTGTAAGTTAGGCTGTGTTTACACGAACAGATTGTACTGTTTATATTTAGATTTGCAAGCGATGAAAGAAAGTGATTTTCATGTTTGTTTATGTGGATTTAAGAGCGATGAAAAATGATGATTTGCGAGAGAAGTACTTTTTCTCATCTTCTTACATCTGTGCAGATTTGAGATGATTTTAGGAAAAAGTCTTATTTATCCTCCAATTTAATAACACACCTCTGTATCTCATCCATAAATTTTATTCATGTAACTTTAAACCTGGAAAGTTGTTCTTGATGCAGCTACATCATGAGTTCTTTTATATATAATAATAATAAATAATAATAATTATTATTTATAATTTTGGTCTTTTTATAAACGTTTTTATAATTAAATATAACATTAATAAATAACATTTTATATTACTTTAATACCTAGGAGTATTTTGGTAATCTTCAATTTCTACCAATTAAACAAATTTTTTAAAACTATCACATCAATCAAATCTTACACTAATTCTCACAAACTTTACCTCTAAATTCACTCTCAATTACATCCAAATCCACTCAAATAAACAAAAAAAAAAATCACTCTTAAATCTTCTCAAATCCACTCAATCACTCTCCTCCAAATCATCTCTCACGATCACCCCAAAGTGAACACACCCTTAAAGTATCATATTTTAAGTTTGGAAGTATAGTATATATTTATTATGATGCGAGACTAAATATTAATAGATAATTCGATATAGACTAAATATTAATAGATAGTTCGATAACAGTCTGATCAGGAATGAAATAATATGTTTAACAAATTCTACTTGGATAGGTTCTAATAACAATTCTAATATGATGTTAAAAAGTGAATTTTAAGTCTAGCTTAGTTCAACCTTACAAAATTAATTTGTAAAAATGGAGTTAGTATCTAGTTATATATTTTAAGTTAATCTTATTTTTTGTTAATATAGACTTTCAATAAATATATTTTTAAAAAATTCGATAAATATATCTTTCAGAAATCTGATAAATATAAAAAATGAGAATAATTTAAATTGATTATCTGTTATTCTTTTGTGGAGATCTTTTATTTATTTTTAAGCAAATATTTTTTAGCAGGCCCCATAGTCGGGCCGTCATCCATTAATTTACACCTGGGGCCTACTTCTTCGTTATTTGTAGTTAAAACTAATATGGGCCTTAACTCGTTAATTCTCACGGAGTTAAGTTTATTTATTGGAGGAATTGAAATTCATGAAAATAAAAATAAATTAACCGTATGTAAAATCATAGTGTAAATTTATGATATTCTTATATTCTTTATATCACGAAAGGATCGGTGTTTTATTTTAAACTTTCTTCTGTGCATACTATACAAATTTTAATTTAAATTAATTCTAGATTGATGCCATGAACAATCTCAATATATTTTTTAAGTACATGTTATAATTTTTTTCTTCACGTTGAATATTTAAAAAAGCACTACGTTCAAAATTATTAAAAGAAAAACAAGTACCACTTGATTTTTCAATCATTTAATATATTGTACGGATACTACCACGTTTATTTTTCAAGTTGAGAATCCAACCAGATACGTGCGATTGAAACGGGCAATTAATGAGAGATAGTTAAATTTAAGAGATTACATAAAGTAATTTTTAAACATCAATAAAAAATAAAATTGGTAAAATAGGCAAAAAAAGTTGTCTGAATTAGTTTAATTAAAAGTATATTTAATATATTTTTCTTAAAAAAGAAAATCAGCTACAATATATGTTAACTTTTAATAATAAATATTGATAAATACCATATAAATTTTAATTTAACTTCATAACAATTTTATTTTTACTGATATATGTATTTTAACCGCTAAAAACCTGTAAAGTCATGTTTTATTTTAGTTTTTAATATCATAAAACCATTATAATGTATTTTTTTTTACTATTATTTAACTGCTATATATAATATTTGACAAGGTCGAGTTTTAAAAACATTGGTGTAAAGATAAATATTTGGAAAAGTAAACAAAAACAGACTTGTAAATAAAAGTACAATTTGTAATTTTAGGTGCATTGAGGCAATATTAAAAAAAAAAACTGTAGCTTTTAAGTGTTTTTATTAATCATAGGATTGACACAATTATTTATCCATTTTTAGTTTTACACATAATGATTTTATATTTATTTTTTAACCATCTCATTAGTGAGGTAACATAAGTTGATATTTGTAACTGATTATTCAAAAGATGATTTTTTTTTCTTGTTTTCTTTCAGAACTTCAATCATACATTGATAGAATTGGTCACTTTCAAATCAGAGATCTAAAAAACACGAATACCATCACTGTCGTTTGCTAAACCCATGTTACCAATATTATATGAATAAGGAACATTTTTAAAATCACTAAATTGTGTTGATTTTTTTCTTAAATGTCTTATGATTTTTTTATGGTACTGGTTTGCAATAGTTTTGATTGTTCACGTAACGTGTAATGATGAATGTTTACTTTCTTTTGACTGATTAGAAAAGCTATTATTCCCTTAAACAGTTCAGAATATGCAATTATACAAATACCTAATCGTCAAATCTGCAATTATTTTCTCTCACTGAAATAGTACACAGAAAGTTAGATTAATCAGTTTTTACTGTTTTTTTTTTAAGATATGTCTTTAGAACTTAATTCACTTAAACTTTATAACAAAATAATAATCCTGTTTTACTGGATACTTATATATAAAAATTATTTTCAACAATGATTTCAAATAATTACCGTGAAGTATAAGAAATATGATTAAGTGATTAATAATAGAAAAAAAAATAGCAATTTTAATTATAAAAATATATATATAAAAAATAAATGAAATAAAGAAAAAGAAAAGTGAAAGGGAAAGTAGAGTGAGTGTGGTGGTATCGTCGGTTGCAAATAAAGGAACCCACACTCAATCTTTTTGCTTTGGTTTTACTGTCTTCACACGGAAATGTCACCACCGTACGCGGTTGCCGCAGCACTCTCCACACTGTCCATTCTTCTTACACTCGTTTCCTCTCACTACTCCTCCTCTTCCTCCGACTATCCTCCCTCTCTGCAGGCTTCGCCGGAGTTCGCAGAGTGGCGATCCGCGCACGCCACCTACTACGCCGCAGCGGATCCCCGCGACGCCGTGGGAGGTGCGTGCGGCTACGGTGACCTCGTCAAGGGCGGCTACGGCATGGCCACAGTGGGCCTCAGCGAGACGCTGTTCGAGCGTGGCCAGATCTGCGGCGCGTGCTTCGAGCTGCGCTGCGTGGACGACAACCGGTGGTGCATTCCCGGCACATCCATCATCGTCACGGCCACGAACTTCTGCGCCCCCAACTATGGATTCACCTCCGACGGCGGTGGCCACTGTAACCCTCCCAACAAACACTTCGTTCTCCCCATCGAATCCTTTGAGAAGATCGCCATTTGGAAAGCCGGCAACATGCCCGTACAGTACCGCAGGTACTCCAAATTTCTCTCAAATCATTACTCTATACATCAATTATGCATGCCTATGTTTATTTTCGGCTTTAATCTTCTTACAATTTTGAAATTTACACTTGAGGTGTTCTAACATCGTTTATGGAGTATGATCTTTCTAACCTTCCCTATGGAGTTTAGTGAAAGCTTCTAAATCGACTGATTAAAAAACTGGTGTAATCTACTAGAGTTGGGAATTTTCAATAAATTTTCAATTAATCATAGAAATGGTTTTTCAAATTTCGACTGACGACAAGGACGAGGAAGACACTTGTTTTTATTGAAAATTATCAAATCGAGAACGAGATTTATTAATGGGTTCAATTTTTATGCAATGTCACTGTCAAATAGATGTGATGAATCTTATGATTGTTGTGGAAAAACAAATATATCATTATTAGCCATTTATGATCGGATGATGAAATTCTTTTATTACAGCATAAAATGTTTACTCTTCAAACAAAAGGTCGGGTCCCTATTTTAAGAATGCTTTAAAATAGTATATTATATAATGTGTAAGCATAAAAAATATATTAGAGAGTGTATTGTTAATGTTTTTCCCAGCTCCTTTGAAATCACAATATCTCTTGAGTAAATGATGGTTGTGACAAAGTTGCCTAGATGATAGTGATGGAAAAATGGCCTACCCATCGTGACGTGGGTCGCAGATTTTAATGATGTGGGTCGCAGATTATAATGCGTTGAAAAAAAAGAAGAAAGAATAATAATGGATTCAAAACTTTTAGAATGAAGTTTGAGTTTGTGAAAATTTGGTTCTTGTTGTTTATTTGTGGCTAAGCTTAGCCATAATCAGTCTTGGTCAGAAGGCTTAAGTTTAATTCAAATTAAAATTTTCAAAGTGTTGCATTTCATCGGGTTCGGGTCTGCCTTGTAAATTCGATTTATTTTGTTACCCATTGTAGTTGACTATATATTTTTTTGCATTGTTATTAAATTTGAATAAAATTATATTTTAAATGCTGTGATGTGTTTGGTGCAGGATAAAGTGTAGGAAGGAAGGAGGGATTCGATTTACTGTTACTGGTTCTGGAATCTTCATTTCGGTGCTGATCAGCAATGTTGCTGGTCATGGAGACATAGCGGCTGTGAAGGTTAAAGGGTCAAGAACTGGTTGGCTTCCCATGGGTCGGAATTGGGGGCAAATTTGGCATGTAAATGCATTGCTGCAGAATCAACCTCTTTCATTCGAAGTTACTTCTAGTGATGGGAAAACTCTTACATCTTACAATGTTGCTCCCAAGGATTGGACCTTTGGACAAACCTTCGAAGGCAAGCAATTTGAGACTTGAAATTGAAAGCTCATTGAATTGTGATCTTGTTTCAAGGGACCGTTCTCCTTCCACAAAATTTTTTACCCCTATAGTAGTTTTCTTTCTACATTTTCATTCTTTTGGCTTTGTAGAAGACTGTGTAGATAGCAGCAGATGATTTGGTGGTTTGCAAGGTTGTCAATGGGACGCTGTACCTTTTAGTTTATTATATTAGGAAGTTTTGTATGAAAAAAAAAAGATATATACATTCCTTGTTGGTCAACATAAAAAACACTTGCAATGTAAATTTTGTAAGGCTATCATAAGACGTGTTATCCTGCTACCTTAAAAGTTGTCTTAAATTTTACTAGTCACCGAACCCAATTGCATTGAATTGATTTCTACTGTAACAGCATAGTTTTTGAGATTTTTTTTGTCAAATACTTTTTTTTTTTATGTATTTTCCATTGTCACTTTCTCAATGATTTGTTTTTCACAACTAATTACCATTAGTATGTCCCTTTTTAACCCTGTTGACGTGACTACAGCTTAATGCAAAAACTGGTGCCGTCAAACTGAACTCATGTTTAAGTTTTCCTTCCCCTTTACAACATCTGAGTAAACCGTTCTGCGCCCTGTTGACAGGCCTAAGCCATCTGAAAGTCCTATTCGTATTAAACGGGTTAGTTGGGTTCATACCTGCCTTAAAATGCATAATAGAACCCTTTTGTATTATGACCTTAAACATATGAATGATCATTAGAGTTTTAATTTTGACAGATGATAATTATACACTGAGGCAGCAAAAGGGTAAAGAGCTTCGAACTGATGCTATCGATACCATCAATCTAAACTTGTGTCAAATGAAACACGGACCTGTTAAGACCTGAGGTGATCTACTAATGTCAACAGAAGGAAAAACATAAAACGGCATCCTATTAATTACACCAATCCATGAAGAAATCAAACAATGGTTTCGTGGTTGTTCTCAACAATCATCAACTAATCTGCTCCACCATTACACATCTAAAAAATGAGTCAAAAGAAACAAACGGAAAGCATTATACATCAACATGTCACTGCATTTTAGTTAGCCTAAATGATATTCATATAATAAACACAGAAAAGAATCACAATTAAATTCTGGTTAAAAGCATGTGTGAACTGTTTGTACAGAAACTTAGTTTCCAATTCTTGTGACTAATACATGAGCTGTTAGCATACAGTAAAACAGAAAAAAAGAAAGAAACAAAAAAAAAAATAAAAATCCAAATGTGGTATACTATAACAATAATAATCACTCTAAAACTAAATGAATCTAATGCCTCAGAAGAAACCAGGCAAAAATCGCAAGCTATGGTGGAAGAACTGAACTTCTATTAATCAAAATCGTTGGAGAGTCCTACCGTATACGTCGCAGAGGAGGGAGCTGAGGTGCTCACATCTAAGGGGAACCAAACCAATGCTACAAACTTCATATCTTCTGATGAGATTCAATAAGCAATGCATTCAACATAACATGAACTCCAGCCTCATAAACAACCCCATCATAATGCATCCCATCATCTGTACACCTGATCCCACAATTCCAACTCAATGACCCAATATCCAGTAGATGAAGTGGACCCTCAAACTGCCTCAACATGCCACTTCTTTTAACCTCTCTCTCATATTCTCCTCGCACTAGATCAGTCATCTTCTCCCTCTTCTCCGCCGTATTCAACATGGAGTTCACCAAAGTTGGCATCCCCAGCCAAAACAAGTGTGGCGATCTAACCGCCATAGACTCATCATTGCCAAATTCGGAGGACACCGGCAACAGCGAAGTCACCAAACTCCTCAAAACCCCCAAAGACACACCATAATCCGAAGCATTCGTGATGTGCAGCATGTGCCACAAACCAGAACCCATCACCAAAAGATCAGGATAAACACGATTCCTCTTGAACCCCGCAACCAAACTGGTCAAATTGGTGACATAAGGTGCCCACATGAAATCCAACATCATCCCCATCTCATCCACCTCAGTGTGGTAATCACTATGCCTCTTGAACAAAGACCCTTTAACAGATTCCATACCTTCTGAGTCCAGAACTAAACTCAACAACGAAAGCGCAAAGATTCGAGCTTGCGAATCCCCCGCCACCACGACCCAAGACCCATTAAGCAAAACCGAAACGTCGTGCCGATTAAGCCTCTGAAACTCACAGGACTCCACAGAACCCGATCTCTTCCAAGACCAAGACTTTTCGTAGTTCACTGAATTGTTATTCATAGGGTCAAAGTCAAACACCCTCGGCCTCACCTCCCAGACAATTTCATGAAGCAACGAAACACACGAATCGCGATCGTCCATTACAACATTAACAGAAGAAGAGGAAACCGATGTGACGAAATCAGAAACCGAAGGGAAATAAGGTGTGAGGTGAACCCCAACAGCGAGAGTGATGAAAAGTGCGCCACTGAAGAAGAGAACCTTGTTGCGACTCAAGTGCCACCCCGCCATACCCATAGGTACAAAGAGAACCACGCACGCCGCTAACAAACCCAACTGCACCGCACCTAACATCGCCCGCTTTATTGTTCCCAGATCCCTGTGAAACTCACATATGGGGTTTTGGTTTTTGGAATGACCCGTGAAGGGGAAACCTGAGATCTGAGGAAAAAAACAAAACTTTTCTCCGACTTCGGAAAAGGGTCGGAGAGAAAGTTGGTGGGGGGTTGTGAGTGGCTTGCGATTGAAGAATTTGAAGGAAATATTTTGATGGGAACGTGATAACAGCAGAAGCTAGATTCAATTCGAGAAGGAGTAAAATCTGAACACGGGTAATTGAAATTGCTCCCATACAACAACAACGACAAGGTTCCGTGGGATTCAAAAACTGCTGCTAATGATTGTGAGTGTTGAATGCCATTTTGCTTGAATCTGGATTTTGCGTCCACTAGTGTGGATTTTTTTTATTTTTTTTTTCGGTTTATAGGTTTGTTTTGTGTTACATTGCAGGTGCCCCTGCCACTGCAACGATGATAAAAACATTTCTCAAGCACTTAATATGGATTTTAATTTAATTTTTATTCTTATATGCACTAATATTATGTTGTAAAAGATTATATTAAACATAACTATCCTTATTATAAAAAGTAATAAAATGTATGGTATATATATATATATATATATATATATTTCGCCTTCACATTGAATATCAGTTTAGGGATATTAAAAGCACATGTTAAACAATAAAAGATTGACGTAAGAGAATTAAGTATGCAGTTCATTAACATGAAGTTAGCTCATGAATGATATAGTTTAAAATGTGTGTTTTTAATTATTTATTAATGTTATTTATTGAAAACATTTATCTCTGTAATCATTTAAAATATCATATCTAATCATTTAGTTGTGAAACGATTATGCAACAAGAAATTACATAATTGGGAGTAAAATAATTATCAAATGATTGCACAGTACTGATGAAATGATTATTATTTTCATTGAAAAAAAAATAGAGATTGAAATAGCTTTTCAAATGCTGATTTGGATAGCAAACATGTTTCGTAACCTGAATCAAATTTAAGTAAAAGGACAGTGTTAAATGAAATAGGATGGACTAAAAATAGTGTAAATAAACGTGCAATTCAAAAAGCAAAATAGTAATATGTGAGAATTATCAAAATGGAAGAAATATTAGCAATGACAGCTTTTGAAATTGAGATTACTGTGTTGACGATTAATGAATTTAAATTGATAATTTAATTATTAAAAGTAAAGCTTTTTAAATATTAAACAAGGGATCAATAATAAATTTGAAATCATTTATATATCAAGAACATTATTCCGTTCTAAACACTAAAAAGAACATTCAATTTAGGAAAAAGAAAGGAAGATTATCGTTTTCAACCTGATTTTTAACTGTTGTTTTCATATACTTTTTTTCCCTCGATTAGAGACTTGCTAAACTAATTTTTGTAATAACTGTTTAAATCCAAAACTTAAGCTAACAGATAGATATAAACTGTATTTAAATATTATAATTTTTTTTAAGAAAAAAACATAACTTTGATAGTTGTAAGGTGTAACACCGCGATGTCCTTGTAAAATAATACAGTACAATTTTTATAATGTCATCAAGAAAGCAAAATCATAAACATATTATATGTCCGTACATCATACAAAACAAGTATTATTTATCTTTTACAACACTTAAATAAAAATAATATAAAATCCTTAAATAAAAATAATATAAAATCTTTACAATCATTATTCTTAGTCACTCTTGTGGAATTACTCAAAACTATCATCATCTCCAACATTATTTATTTTCGTATAAATACGATCATTGTAAGTGGAATCACAATCACAACATACAAAAGTAAAAAACTAAAAATATTATATATATATATATATATATATATATATATATATATATAACACTATAAACACATTACACACAGACTATAACAATCCATAACATCATATTTTGACGCAAGATATAACATCACAATCAGGCCTTTCATAAACCAATGTTGTTTCCTCGTATTTTGTCGTCATAACCGGTTCTCAATAACAGGCGATTCAAGTCGTCTTCCATCACAACTTCAGACCTAACTCCCAAACTCCTCAAGAACTAACGTGTAAAAACACTGATACTACGTGCACCATAATCAACACGAGCCAAAATCATTGGGCAAGACATCCACCCTTTTATTTCCTAACGCAGAAGGAAATGTTACACTTAAATCTCTGTCTCACGTGAGACTCAAACTTATTATTGTATCGATATGCTCATACTTCCAACGAAATTACAAGCAAATAACATAGTTTACGTATACGATTGATAACGACAAATTTTACCATTATCTGGGATGCAATTTTGATACCAAATCAACTCTCTTTGACCTTGAAGCTTGCTTAAACTCTTTGTTTTAGTTGAATTTTGTTAATAAGTTAGTCGAGGTTATACTTAATGATTTTTAGCACTGATTCCCTCAATTTTGTAAGTTATTTGTATGTTTTGGAAGAGGTTCAAAGTATCAAGAAGTTGAAACCCAGGAAGGATAGCAAAAGCACCAGAATAGAAGGCTGCAAAAGGCTCAAGGACGCCTGATTGCCTTTTTCTGGGGCCCTGAGCACTGGTTGTCACGCAACCACGCCTGATTGCCCTCATTAGGGCCCTGAGTGCTGGTAGCCACGCAACCACGCTTGGTTGTCCTCTTTAGGGGCCCTGAGTGCTGGTAGCCATGCAACCAGCCTGGTTGCCCACTTAAGGGGCACTGAACGCCAATCACTGCGCAGACTCGCCTGGTTGCCCCAGCCAGGGCGCTGAGCGCCAGCGACGTTTGCTTATGTGGCACTTCTGACCTATTTAAAGGCTTTTACGTAGTAGGGTGAATATCTTTTGACGGCTGAAGCACAAAAACCCTAATTTCGACCCCTTGAAGCAAGATTGAGCATGCGAGAGCTTTCCTTTTCTTTTTCTAGGGTTTCCATCTCATTTACATTCTTCCATTGTAAGCCAATGTTCTCCATGACAATGGAGAACTAAATTCATTTGTTGTTAGGGAAAGATGTAACCTTTGAACTTCATGTATTTGAACATGTTTTGAATATCTTAAGCTTCTTTCATTGAATGCCAGTGATTTTTTCCTATTCTTAATGCTTGTTATGTTTTTGGCCATTCATAGCTTGATGATTGGATTTCTTTGTTATTGGAAAATATCTTATGAACCATGATTTGGAGGAATTCACCTAAAGAAAATATTATCTAGGAATAGAGATAGGCCATTTGGTTGTCTTGAGCTTCTTTTCTTAATACGGAATTGATTATTAGGTTTTCAAGAAATTGAGGTCTAATAATCAAGGCTATGCTTTTTACACTGAGAAATTGGCTTCTAAGTAATTTTGTAAGTGACATTAGCATTCCAATGAAGAAGCTGAGTTCTGATATGCATGAAAGTGAAGTAGGTGAAATCTAACCCCAACATCATCTCGTATCATTTTAATACCATTCATTCATTCTTGTTTTAGCTTCAAAATATCAATTTACATTCAAAATATTATGTTTACTTTTATTGTATTTAAATTTCATTCAATGGAATCGTTCTTTAGTCTTAATTAGTTAAGTTATTATACGATTGTTTGGTGTCACGAGTCTCTTGGAAAACAGTACTTGGTCTTACCATTTTATACCACTTGATACGGTTCGGTACACTTGACGAGGTCTTAACAAGTTTATGGCACCGTTGCTGGGGACTCGTGGTCACACTATACTTTTGTGTGATTTTTAACCAGTTTAGACTTCATTCTTTATTTTTTTTATTGTTTTTAATTTTTGGTTTTTTTATTCCTTCTAGGGCTAATCTGGTGCTCTAGTGTTGTATTCTTTAGTGTATGCAGGACACAATTCGTACTAGGAGCACAAGATCATCTGAACCTCTCAGCATAGATCTTGAAGTAGAGAAGACAACTTGAAGGAACAATAGAAGAAGAAGAAAGTAGAACAGGGCTTCCAAAGAACTTTTTCCTCCTCCTGAGATTCTTGAACAACCTTTCACTTCGGTATCTGATCAGGAAACAGAAGACATGACCAAAAATTAGAATGGTAGGGGTATGGGTCCAATTAGACGTACTATGGAGGATTATTCAACAGTCATTGGCCCTCTTCATTTTAACAGTATTGCTAGGCCGAGGATCAATGCCACAAGTATGGAGATGAAGCCTGCTCTCATTCACTTAGTGCAAAACAATCAATTCAATGGCTTAGCTCATGAAAATTCGTATGATCATCTGACCACTTTCATAGAGATCTTTAATACAGTTAGTGGTTATGTATTCACACTTGGGGGTGGTGTAATTACATGAAGATCAACCAGACAAACAATTATTGCAAGATCAACAATGAAATCTGAGTTTATCGCTCTTGAGATGGCTGGTAGTGAGGCTGAGTGGTTGAAAAACTTCTTAGCAAACATTCCACTAGGAATGAAACCAACCCCATCGATGTCAATACACTGTGATTGCCAATCGGCAATAGCTATAGCTAAAAACAAGAATTACAATGGAAAGAATAGACATATCCAATTGAGACACAATTTGGTGAAACAACTGCTAAAGAGTGGAACTATTTCCATTGACTATGTGAAGTTAGAACGGAATCTAGCAGATCCTCTAACAAAGCCCTTGGGAAGAAATATAATCTTAGAAACATCAGGGGAATGAGACTTAAGCCACCGACAAACAAACAAGTGATGATAACCCAACCTTTGTGATTGGAGATCCCATGAATAAGGTTCATATGGGTAAAAACAAGTCATTTCTTAGTTCTGATAGCACTAATTTGATTTTAAATCAAATATATCCATTCCTATGGTGTGTGAAAGTGCTAGAGACTACATTATTGAGAGGTTAGACTTTGTAATTAAACAAAGTTTTTAATGATTTTCATATCCCTTATGGGTGGTGTATGACTTACAACATACACTTGATGAAATCACTTATATGATCTCTAGAGCACTAATTAATATCAGGCAAACGCATGGCCTAGTAAGCGCATCACAACGATAACAACAAGGATTGTGGGGGTGTACTGTGATTGATAAACCTCTAACACACTTAAGTATCTTTGGTTCATATTGTGACATCCGGACACTGACGAGGGCTGGGAGTGGTTGTAAGACCCGAATAAAATAAAAATATTTTTATTTTTATAATTTTTAATATTAAATATTTAATTATGGTATGAAGTGGTGTTATTAAAATATTTAGGAGTTTTATAAAAATTAATTAGTAATTATTTTATTTTAATTTTTAGAATGGAATTAAATAAAGTTTATATTTTACTTGTTGGACTAAAATTTTTAGAATGTAATACTTCTTGTGTGGGATAATTGCTTTTGTTTCTTCTATCTTTTGATCGACCACTGCAAGATTATACAATTATTGTTTATGGAGAATGAAAGAGAAATTTCCTCTTTAGTTTTTATGACTGTTGCATGCATTTGGAAATAACTTCCTTGCTTGTCTCTAGCTTGAATGGAGAGATAAAAGAAAACTGCTTGACTCGTGCATGCACCATATTATATATTATTTATTTTCTCTTTGACCCTTTGACTGTGAAAATGCATGGGTTTAATTTGATTATTATTTTATATTATTATATTAGTTACATGGAGAGAGAAAGGACTTTTATTTTATTATTTGCAGATGTTCTTTTTATCTTTTTGGATATAATTATTTTAATTGTTTCATTATATAAAAGATATTAAATCTTTTTTTTTCTTTGTGATGGGTCCCAGGCTGTGTTTAGAAACCAATTAGGAGTGGCTCTTTTACGTGAGAGAGTGTAAAACATTTTCTATCTTATTCCACAAAACGGTGAGCAGTGGATAAGGGTGGAGATTTTCGGGTTGTTGGAGAGGTCAGGGCTGGTGGTTTTTTTTTAACATATTAGGTTATATCATTTAGGGTTATATAAAGGAGTTTAAGATAAACGGGGATTTTTCCGCCGAGGGAAGGACCAATCTCTTCCTTGAAAACCTAGACAAATACAGAGAAAAAGATCCTTGCTATTGCACTGCTGTGAATGTAAGAGTGAAGAGAGGAGTTTCGTGGACAAGAATAGGATACCCTAGGAGGCTTGGAACTCGTTGGTAAACTAAGGTAAGGGGACTAACTCGAAATTTTGTGTGGTTGTTTAGAGTGTTGGGCATAGTTGTATGGGTTGGTTGTTGTTATGCATGTATGTTCTTTATGTTTTATTTGAATGAGCTACGTAGGGTTTCGAAGAGAGAAACCATGAGAATTCTTGATTTCTACACTGGGAGAAAACAAGAGAGAAAGAATTTATTTTGAAAGTAGGAAGTAAGGGGAGAAACCTGAGAAATATTCTGTGAAAATATAATGTTGTTGAAGAATTTCACAGGTTATAGAATATAGTGCAAATATTTGTGCTTGATAGATTTAGTTCGGTAAAAAGTTTAGGAATGATATTAGTTGTAACAACAAGTAAGTTTTGAAAATGGAGGCATGGTAATGGGTTCGTGCAGTGAGATTTAGGATTGAAAGAAAGTAAATTTAGAACTTTTATGTACATGAAATTTAAAGTTATATTTTTTTTAGATAATATTGAAACGGATATAAGGTCTTGGTGGTTTTATGAATTAGGGGGATAAGTCAGCCATACATAATAGTTTAAAGTATTAAAATGATGAATATAATAATGTTTTGTTTAAATATAATATGTTAGGTGTAGTTGGTCTGTTAAAGTGTTTATATATATTTAAAGTAAATGAAATTCTTTTAGTATAATAATGGTGGTTCAGTGATTAAATTGGAAAAGAGATATGCACGTGAAATTTAATTGAACATGGATTAGGAAAAATAGAAACCTTAAATGTGAAGGATTGACATATAGGTTTTATCTAATAACAGAGAAGAAAAGAGAAAGTTAGCCTTGTGTTCAACGGACTTGGGAACGCGTTTTACGAGAGGGAAATGGGTTTATTTTATCCCTTGTGCATTGTTTAAAACATTTATAGGTTGACTTGTAATTATTTTGATAATTACTTTATTATTATTTCGCGAATGTTTGTTTGTCGTTTGTTTGTGGAACATAATATTATTTACTTTATGCGGAAATCGAGTTTATGTTTGTGATGCCCGATGAAGCTCCTAAAAGTGTGGTGGAAGTAGCACTGGTACTTGCCCGATGAAGCTCTCTGAGAATAGAGTGGTGGGAGGTGTATACTTGTCCGGTGAAACCCAAAAGGGTGGTGGAAAGCGTATACTTACCCGGGGAAGCTCTAAGAGAGTGGTGGGAAGTGGTGTACTTGCCGGTGAAGCCTTCTAGAGAGTGGTGGGAGATGTCAGTGTGTAAGGGTGTGGTAAAGTGTACAGGCCCCGTGAAGCTCTTTAAGAGAGTGGTGGGGGTGACACTTAACCTTAAAGTTGTATGTAAGTAACCGATAGTGATTCAAAATACGTGGTGAATGGTTTCAACAAATTAAGTATGAGTTGGTGAGTGATCGAGTGAGTCTGGGTGTGATTTGGTTACTGTGATAAATAATTGTATGATTATATGCAGGTGATTTTGATTTCTGATAGTGTAGTTGTTAATGAATTGTTTTGATGACTTGTTTCTGTTAGCTCACCCTTGCATGTTTGTGGTTGTGGTTTCCACCTACAATGATCGTACTTGTACGGGAGTAGATGGCGTTGCAGATAAGATCGAATTGAAGTAGTTGACGAAAGTTGGAATCTTTGTTTTCGGGGTTAATTGTTTATTACTTAAAGGGTTTTCAGATTTACTATATTTTTATGTAAAAGTGATATTCGGAACTTTTCAGACGATGTTTATATATCATTTTGGCTTCTACATTTCAATGGAGTAAAGTTTGATCATCTATAATGAATATTTTATGCAAAAGTTATGTTTAAAAAAAATTATGCCGTGACATCTCGAAAATTAGGGGTGTTACAGTGGTCACATGCGAGAGGCACAAAGTGCAGCTCCTGGCAGGCTTCCAGTGGAAGAGACACATGGACAAATCGAACATACACCAGAATGAGAGGGATCTAGAGACCGTATATGTATGAGACTATACAGTTGAAGGATAACTTAAAAGAATTGATTTGGCTACTCATATCAACAAATGCATTTGCTTTTCGGTAGCCTAACCCATAAGAACTCCATGATTTTTCTTCTTTTCTTTTTTCCAATCATTGTTTCTTATCTTTTGCAATATATAGGGGATTGTTATTATTTTGAATATAATATTGCAAAAGTTGTGCCATCAAATGTGGAAGTCTTTTACGAGCTTGGACCGCAAGCTTTGCTTCCAACGTTCTACTTTTTAGATATTTCCCAATATGCACGCTGCCAACGTTTATAATTTAGTTTCATGTATTTTATTAAAAATCATTTTTAATAAAAGATATTTTGGATGTTTTGGATCATGGGTCTGGTTCACCGTCTTTATAAATAGAGGACTCCATTCACTCCAAAATCATCATAAGAAATCACTCTTCTCTTATTCTCTCTTCTCTTAGTTTCATTTTTTCTCTTTTCTTCTTTTCTTAAAATTATTTTGGGTTTATTTTATTCTCTTTTTAGAGATCCTTGCTAGTTCTGAGATATTCATAAATTTCTGAGAAGTTCCTGTTATATCCTGGGGACTTGCGTAATACACCGTGGATAAATCCTTAAAGACAATGATCTACACGCCTCAGGAAATCCTTTGTTCATGATATTTATTCTTTTATTGTCAGCTTCTACAACACACAATAACGATGGCCTTGCAAGCGCCATTCACAAAGGAGGAAGGGGACACATAATGTTCTTAATGGAAAACTTGAGAGTGAAGACAACACAAGTCGCACGACCCGAACTAGTAGTCATGAGTCATCACGTATTTTCAGAAGGGGGAAACTTCAGATCCTGATATTTCACGATGTTAAAGCTGGATCATCAAGGCTAAAAAGTATTTCAAACTCAATCTAGTCGAAGATAATGAAAAATTTGACGCAATGGTGATAGCCTGTTGGTATCAATGGTGGACAGAACTGGACAGAGTTTACAGGTGCGTTGATCTGATGCTTTCAACTGGGGCAGCTACAAAATCCTTTTGGGCTGGTGTTAAGTCTGCAGTAGACTAGTTCTGTAATGAAATATAGGGAGAAGTTTGAACGTGCTTCCGCACCATTGAAGAAAGAAGAGAGAATAATGTTGAAGGGAATCTTCCTCAACGACTTGAAGGAAGAGATTCAAGCCGAATTGAAGTTATTTACGGTTGGGTCTCTTGAGGAGTTGATGGATAGGGCCTTGTTATTGGAAGAGAAGAATATTTCTGTTAGGTTCCTAATTATTGAACCTAATCGTTCTCACTCTCACAACCATATGAACAGTAAAGAAGATGGATGAAAGAGCTGTATTATTCAGAAAAAAGTGTATCTGTACAAGGACTGGGAGCATAACCTCCCTGGCTGAGGGCATAACCCCTCTCTACAAGCAATAAGCCTGGCTTTACACAAAAATACTCGATCCCCTTTACAGAGCTATTAGAGCTCTATTTATATCAACTCTGACCGCTTCCCCTTTTACAACTGACACCTCCACACCCTTAACTCCTAAACCCATCTATTATATCATCCTATATCCTAACATTACACCCCCCCTTCCAAACAACCTTGTCCTCAAGGTTGGAAATGGAAGGCTTGATCTCATGGCTCCTCCTCATCATCGTGTACTCATATGAATGGAACCCTCTGGTAACTGCCCTTCAATTCAGGTCTGGAGGTTTGGGTGGTGGCAATTCCTCCAACAATGACTTCCATTCTTCTTGGATTTTATTAGCTTTCAGCATTCTGGTCACTTCTTTCCAGAATTATAATCCCTGAAGAAATGGTCTTCGATGTCTTTCAAAGCTTCAAAAAGTTCTCTCCCCTTTGTAGGTGTCTCACGAACGGCAAGGCCCTTCTTTTGTTCGCTGGTCCACCTCTTCACAAAACCCATCCTTCTCTCTCGGCCATTGATTCTTCCATCCATTTTTCCCTCCTTAGCCTTCATTCTAATTGTAAGCCCGTTCGGCCAATTACTGTGAGATTGTTTGAACTGTAAGACCGTTCAGCCTTTGAATGTCACTGTAAGACCGTTCAGTTCCTCCCGTCCTTTCACGTTCGGAGTAGGCGGTTCTCTTCTGTTCGCTTCCGAACCGTTCAGTTCCTTCAGTCCTCTTGGGTCCGCAACTTGAAGTGCTTCGCCGTTTGGTTTCGACTGTCCTGTCACGTTCGGCTTCATCAGTTCACTCCCGTTGGGTCCAGCAGTCCTCTCCTGTTCTGATCTGACCGACCGCTCGGTCACTCTTGATCGGCCTGGGTTATAGCGATCGGCCTCGGACCGTGACACCTCACCACACGTTCGTTCCCAAAACGACTTCCGCTCAACATAGGTTCCAAACCTTATCACGAGGGCTCCCTTCAAACCATCCCATGAACAATTCTTTGCTTTCTCCTTCCAAGCTTTGAACCAGTACCGAGCGCTCCCCTCCATACTAAATTCCGCTATGCGCACCCTTTCCTCCTCTGCCACACCTTGTAACTCGAAGAACTTCTCTGCCTTCAAGACCCACCCACACGGATCAAACCCTTCAAAAGTGGGCAGTTCTATTCTTTTCTTCCCGCTGGGTTGCACTTCGTGGCGTTCTGCCACTCCCTTTCCCATGTTCTCCTCTTGTCTCCTTTTGTTCTCGTTGACAGAGGCTTGGTCCTGGTTGCTGGTTTGCCCACTCAACATTATCAAAATTTCTTGTAAATCTTGGCGTATTGCTACATAATCTTGGCGTAATGTTGCATACTCTTGTCGCAACTCCACTGTCCGCACCTTCCTTCTATCAACCTCAATTTCCATCGCCCCCAAAGATTTCGGTAGCGTCTCAATACGGTAGTTTCTTAACTACTTCTGGATTCCGGTGCCCTCACTTCGAAACGGCAGGTTCTCCCGTTTTCGGCAGCCTCTCGATCCGACAACTTCTTGATCCTTCACCCCCACTGCGAAACGGCAGGTTCTTGATAACTTCTTGATCAGGTTCTTAATTCGGTACTCCCACTACGAAACCTGTTTCCGGCAAACTCTCGATTCGACAACCCCAATACGATCCGACAGATCCCACTTCGAATCCGGTAGTTTCTTGATAATCCGACAGCTTCTGGAAAACGGCAGGTGCTTGATCCTTCACCCCCGCTTCGAAACGACAGGTCAGACCAAATTGTTAGGTTCCTAATTATTGAACCTAATTGTTCTCACTCTCACAACAATATGAACAGTAGAGAAGATGGATGAAAGAGTTGTATTATTCAGAAAAAAGTGTATATGTACAAGGACTGGGAGCATAACCTCCCTAGCTGAGGGCATAACCCCTCTCTACAAGCAATAAGCCTGACTTTACACAAAAATACTCGATCCCCATTACAGAGTTATTAGAGCTCTATTTATATCAACTCTGACTGCTTCCCCTTTTACAACCGACACCTTCACACCCTTAATTCCTAAACCCATCTATTTTATCATCCTATATCCTAACAATTTCTCTGCGCAAAGTCGGGCTGATGAATTCAGAAAAGAAATTGATGGAGAAAAGTACGGGAAGGCATACTCACAGTTTCACTAGAAGGGAGAGAGGAGGAAATAAGGAGGGGTCGAGCAGCAAAATGAATGAAGTAGATGAGGAGGAGAAGAAACCTTTGAATGGAGGGAAACTTTCTCAAGCTTAATTGAGGGAACGAAGTCAAAAGGGGGTCTGTATTAAATGTGGAGAAACTTAGGGTCGTGATCATGTTTGCAAATTGAAACACTATCAATTTCTACTCATTGAAGGATCACAAGAGGAAAAATCAGGAAGTAGCAAAGAAGAGGACGATAAGGGAGAGCCTATGACCAGCAAAGTATTGCAGATTTCTCTAAAAAGGAAAGGATTAACTTCTAATAGATCTTTCAAGGTGGGAGATGTTGACTGAACTCAGATCAGTTATTGCAAGCCCAAAACCGCACGAAGCAGCAAGCAGACAAGCATAGAAGAAAGGAGGAATTCAAGATTGAGATTAGGTTTACTTGAAGATCCAACCTTATAAGCTAAAAAATTAGCCAAGAGAATTAATGAAAAAGATAAATCCTAGATGTTATTAGCCCTTTGAAGCAACTCAAAGAGTGGGAGAGGTAGCTCATAAATTGAAGTTGGCATAAGGTAGCAAGGTCCATCCAGTTTTTCATGTTTCCTTATTAAATCCAATGGTGTCGACATAGGTAACGCTGCAGAGCCACTTCCTCTGTGTATAACTGGAAATTGGGAGCTAGAAATGCAATTGGAAGATATTCTAGCTCTTAGAGAAGGAGAAGGCAAGGCCCCGAAAGTGTTAGTCAAATGAAACGGTATGCCATCGTGTGAAAATTCGTGGGAATCTCTACAAAGGATGGGGAATTACTTCCCTGAACTTAACCTTGAGGACAAGGTGAAAATTATGGGGGGTGACTGATACGAGTAAAAGTTTAAAGGAAAAAGGGCAGCAACGTGTATGAAAGGAAGAAGTGGAAACCTATTTTGTGGAGTCCAACAACACACACCCAATGAATAGTATCTTAACAGGATTGTTGAGTGGAAGATGAGTTGGAGGTGGTAAGGGGAGGGCGAAGGGGCCAGCGATAGAGGAAGGTGGAATTTGGGACTTGGGACTAAGGTCATTGTATCACGTATAGTGAGAGAGGTTCTTCTCCTCTATAGTTTTTGGACATAGTGACCAATAACATATGCATTTATTTTATCTCTTTTCATACTTTATGTTGATTGCTATCATATCCTCTTATCTTCTCCCTCATTTTCATTCACCTAGGTCTAGTCTGGTTATATTTTCTTTCCATTTCCCCCACCCATACCCAGATAGGTAGATGTTTGAAAAGATAGAAAGGTAGGGATAAATATTCCTTTTATCTAATTTTTACATGTTTAAAAATAATATAAACAATTCAAACATCTCATCCGTGTATCACAAACCAGGCAAACAAAGATCTCTCATCAACTCTACCTTGAAAAGGGGAAAAAATTAATAATCACACATGAATTTCACTAAGCATTGTTGTCCAGTTTGAATTGAAGGGTAAAAATAATAATTAATGGAAAAAATTACATTTAGTTGTTTTAATAATGTTATGTTATGAACAATTTGAACAAATTGTCCATGCTCTCAAAGATATTTCTTCCTTTTGGATTATGGAGAAGCATATCAATCAACCTATATGAAGACTTAAATGATTCTTCCAATGTATAATTTTTTGCACCAATAGAATTTGTGTGATTATTCTAATATCAATAAGTTGATTGATTTGCTCTAACATGTTTCAATAGATACAAAAATCTCTGAGAGCTCTTTCCTAAATTGAGAATAGAGTATCCAAATTCTCTCAATAACTAAAAAGTATAATAAACCTGAATCTAACTATGGTTCACAATGGATAAAAAAAGATTGCAAGCTAAAGAAATCTAATGAAACCATAGACGGAATCGAGATCTCGTTAAGAATAAGTCAAACAAATATCTCCTTTCACAAAGTAAGTATCCCAAAAGGAAAAAAACTAATAATTAGGAAGGAACTTCACTTGCCATTGTTGTAATGTCCATATCAAGAGATAAAAATATTAATATGAACCAAAGAAAATCCAGTCCCAATCTATAACTTGTTCCCATAGTCTAATTAAATCGGACCAAATTTTCTAACTATACATAATGAGACTTTTAAAAACATAAAGCTTACAATGAGCAGAGAAGGTGTCAATAGAGAAACATAGATTATTGCTCTGATAAACATAATACATTAAATTTTAAAATGTAAACATAATTTAACAGACTTACAATGTAATGCTTCCGCAATCTTTGCAGCCTTATAATATCTATCACTGGGTTTCTCTGCATGTCCTGATAAAATAAGTGGTGTTCTAGCTTCATCAATAAGAATTGAATCAACCTCATCGATGATACAATAATTGAAATCCCTTACGACAAGATCTTCGACACTCTGTACATTCCACAGTTCAGAAGAGTTCATCACGATATTAAAAGGATGGAAATCAAAATTTAAAAAAATATTGCAGAAATATATAAAATGTATCATGTGTTATATCACATGAGTAATTTTCATTTCTTTGCTGACTTGTCATATTCTCTGCAAACAAATGTATCATGTGTTAGACTGCAACAAATGAATAGATTTAAAATAGTTTGCATATTAAAGAAGCTCAGTTGATAACAAAAGGAAAAGAAAAGAAACATATAAATCCTAAACAAAAACCAAGAACAAATTAAGTTAGGAATAAATCGACATTTATTCAGGAATGAAAATAGAGTGGAGGGAAACAAAGCAAACCAAAAGTTTGAAACACAATGCCTTTTCAATAAACGTTTGAATAAATCGACATTTAGCAGCACTTCACCAGCTCCACATACCAGCTCCACAAACGAGAGTTTCTCAAGCCGAACAAGAACACAGAAGTCTCAAAGGTTTCTGAGTAGTCAAACTGAGGAGCAGAAGTGTCATAACACCCTCAAAACCCTTTTTCTGATGTTAAAAGTAGGCACACGTGATAGAGAGAGAAAACATAAGTCAGATGTTTCTAGAGAGAGGTCAGAGCTTTGGAGCTCTGCTAAGGTTCCACCCAGACACAACCTCAGGCCACCACACCCACAGCTCACCGGAGAACAACACTCACACACAAGGATCAAAGGTAAAAGCTGTGCACGAAGACACTTAGGTATGGAATGCTTCACTAAAAAAAAATTTATTCAACTTCAAATGAATCATTACAGTGTTATTTATACACAAACTAAGTACTGTAACTGAAATACACTGTTTTCTGTTTATTTCAACACTCCTCCTAAACAAAAACAATAAAAAAACAAAATTTTGATGAAAAACCCTCTTTTTCACCGATCGATCGGTGAAAAACTCTATCTCTGGCGAACCTTCGCCACTTCCACTGATTAATAATCGATAAAAACTCTTTCTTTTGCTTTGAAAAAGTTTTTCATTGATTAAAATCGTGAAAACTCCTTTCTCTGAGCTGATCTTTACTTCGAGACGAAAACCCTAGGTTTTCGTGACCTCCTTCTGCTGATCTGCTCCGATCTTTAACTTTTTCACTCTGATCTGCTTTCTAAGAAATAGAAAGTATTCTCCTTTCAATGCTTTAGTGAGTATATCTGCAATCTGATCTTCAGATCTGCAGTATACCACGTCTAGCTTCCCTTTGCTGACTTGTTCTTTGATGAAATGAAAACGTGTCTCAATGTGTTTGCTCCTACCATGCGATGTAGGATGCTTAGTCAGGTCAATGGCTGACTTGTTGTCAACAAGCAGTCTGACTTTCCCTTCAACTCCTATCTTTAGTTCCTTCATCGATGGATCAAGCCAAGCTGCCTGACAAGTAGCTTCACACGCGGAAATGTACTCTGCCTCACATGAAGACAAAGCTACAACTAGTTCCTTCGTAGAGCTCCAAGAAATTGGTGCCCCTTCCAGAAAAAACACATATCAAGTTGTACTCTTCCTATCACCCTTGTCTCCACACTAATCCGAGTCTGAGTAAGCAATGACTCACACCTGTCCTCCCGATCCACCTTTAGGCAACAAAATTCCATACTCGGTGATACCTTTTAGATATCTCAAGATTCTCTTAATAGCATTCAGATGAGAAATTCTGGGATTCTGCATGAATCTGCTGACCAAGCCCACACTGTAGTTAATATCTGGCCTCGTATTACACAAGTACCTTAGGCTTCCAACCATTCTTCTATATTTAGTAGGATCAACTGCTTCTTCTTCAGGATCCTTCTCAAGCTTCATCCCTAACTCTGCTGGAGTATTAGCAGGGTTGCAATGAAACATGTTAAACTTAGTTAACATGTCCAATGCGTACCTAGACTGATGCATCAACATTCCTCCATCAGTTTTGGTGAATTCAATCCCAAGAAAATAACTCATCTTACCCAAATCACTCATTTCAAATTCCTGTAACATTTGGATTTTGAAATTGGTAATTCTTTCAACACTACTTCCTGTGATGAGCAAGTCGTCCACATACAGGCACACAATCAACCTGTCTTCTCTCTCATATTCCTTATAACACTGAACATACACTCCATGTTCAGAAGCACACTTCTCAAACCCGATACTACTCATAAAACCATATATTCTTTTATTTTAGGCCCTTGGATCCTGTTTGAGCCCATACAGAGCCTTCTTCAACCTGTACACCTTGTCAAGATTCCTCGTGACTTCAAAACCTTAAGGCTGGACAACATACACTTCTTCCTCCAAGTTCCCATTCAGAAAAGCAGACTTTACATCTAATTGATGTAAGGTCCAGTTGTTCTGCACAGCAACTGAAACCACCAATCTCACTGTCTCCATTCTGGCCACATGTGCAAACACCTCTCCATAATCAATTCCAGCCTGCTGCAAATACCCTTTGGCCACTAATCTGGCCTTGTACCTAACCACTACACCTTGTGGATTTATTTTGGACTTATAAATCCATTTCAGTGCTATTGGTCTCTTGTTAGGAGGCAACTCTGTTAACTCCCAAGTCTGGTTCTTCTTAATTGAACCAATTTTTCCTCCATAGCCTTGCACCACCTCTTATCCTTCACAGCCTGTTCAAACTCCACTGGTTTTGCTTCTGCTATTAAAGCAAAGTGAACAAAGTTTCCCTTTGGTGAAATGGTTGCATCATAGGCTAAATCATAGTCTCTCAGATGTGTTGGCATCTGGGTGACTCTAGAAGACCTCCTAACACTCTCCTCCCTCCTGCATGTCTCTGAATCTGCTGCAGGTTCACTTTCCAACTCAATGGTTGGTCCTTCTTTCTCTTCTGACTTCCACTCCCATTCTCCAGCTTCATCAACTTTCACATTTCTGCTAATTGAAGCTGCACCTGTTATGGGGTCATATAGCTTGTACCCACCTGTAATATGGTAGCCTATCAAGATCAATGAAACTCCCCTGTCATCCAGCTTCTTTCTCAACTGTTCTGGAACATGTTTGTAGCATAGAGACTCAAAAACCTTCAGATGTTTAACATCTGGCTTCACTCCAGTCTAAGCCTCCTCTAGTGTGACACCATCCAGTCTCTTTGTTGGAGACAAATTCAACACATAAACCGCTATCATCACAGCCTCACCCCATAGGAAATTTGGCAGTCCCTTGCTTTTCAACATACACCTGACCATGTTTAGAATTGTTCTGTTTTTCCTCTCTGATGCCCCATTGTGTTGAGGCGTGTAGGGAGGAGTTACTTCATGAACAATTCCCTCCTTCTCACAATATTCTCTAAAATCAGTGGAGATATACTTTCCTCCTCCATCTGATCTTAAGATTTTCAGTTTCTTTCCACTCTGCCTTTCAACCATATTATTAAACTTCTGAAATTGTTGCAGCACCTCTCCTTTCCTCTTCAGTAGGTAGACCCAACATTTCCTAGTCCAATCATCTATGAATAGTAGAAAATACCTGTTGTCACTAAGTGTTTCTACCTGCATAGGGCACATACATCCGAATATACCACTCCAAGCTTCTCTGTAGATTTTTGTGGTAAATATCTCTGAAAACTGCCACGGGTCTGCTTGCATTGAATACCTTCTTTGTAGACAGTCCCTAGAATATCTACCTTTGGTAAGCCAATCACCATTCTCTTCTGACTTAGCATTGATAGATCCTGGAAATTCAGATGCCCAAATCTGAGATGCCACAGCCATTCCTCTTCCCTTTTTGTTGCAGTAAAACAGTGATGATTTACTGCCTCCATCACCACCTTGAATGATCTGTTCTGTGACAGCTGTGCCTGCACAACCACCTTCCCATTCTGATTAAAAATGCTGAGGCAATTATCCTCCATCTTCATCATATATTTCTTCTGCAACAGCTGTCCAAGACTAAGCAGATTAGTCTTCAACCCAGGCACATACAGTACCTCCTCTATGATTACTTCTTTGCCATCTTTGCCTCTCAAAACTACTCTTCCTGACCCCTCAGCCTCCAAGCTACTGTTATCAGCAAACTTGATTTTCCCATGCTCAACTCCTTTCATTTTTACAGACCAGTCTTTTCTCCCAGTCATATGAGTAGAGCACCTAGAATCAAGATACCAGACAGTGCTTTCTGGCTATTCCTCATCAACATGCGCCATCAGAATTACTGCTTCAGAGTCTGAGTTCTCCTCCTGGGCCAGATTAGCCCTCTTCTTGGGTTTATTTTTAGCCCCTTCTCCATCCCAACACTTTTTAGCAAAGTGGCCATACTTTTGGTAGTTGTAACATTTGACTTTTTTCTTGTCAAATTTCCACTCTCCATCTCCCTTCTTCGATTTCTTTTCTTTTCCAGACTCACTAGACTCTTCTCCTTGTTGGTCCTGAGAGTCTTTCTCTTTCTTGTCTCCTTTACCTCCTTTCTTGAAACCCTTTTAATTAGAGTTGTGTAAAAGAATTAAAAATAACACACTAATTATTAAAATAATGTACTAATTAGTTACATTCATGAGGTTAAAATATTTTATTATATGTCAAATGAAATTAAAAAAAATATATAAAGGATAACAATAATAAAAGCTAATGAAACAGTCTATGCTATTTATGAATTATAAAATGTATTTCATAACTTATAATTTAATTTAATCTTTTATAAGTTAAAATTAAAAGCTCAAAATATTTACTAAACACTTTTGTTTACTCGTCAAACTAATTCAATTATTATTTAAATAAGCTAGTAAGAAAGTGAGTCTTTGTCACTTTAATATCATCATTTTACTATTTAGTTTTTCTAAGGAGTTTTATTATTTCCTTAGTTTTCATATATTATTTGTTAACAGTGTTACAAAAAGACTAGAAATCGTATCAAACTACTCACTTATTGTAATTTTCGGTAATCTATCATGTATTTCCAAAATTATAAATATAACCATCAACTTTTTATTAAATTAATTTTTTCTTTTTTAATTTTTTTTCTCTCTTCACTCGCCCTTTTATTTCTTAATTAGTTTTTGAAAGTTTGTTAAAAATATAACAATTTAAAATTTAAAATACTTTTTTTTTTCTTAATCAGTTTTGGAAAATTCACAAACTCTTAATTAATTTTGTTTAAAAAAAATTTGTATGTTTAAGAAATATAAGTACATCAAAATACATTTAACAAAAAAAAATATGCTTCAAAATATGTTTATTATTTATGTTTAAGAAATAAAACATATTTAAATTTAAAATAACAAATAAAATTTTTTTAAAAATCAAAATAAAATAAACTAGACAGAAAAAGAATAAATTTTCAAATAAAAAATAACAACCAAATATAATTACAATATTTTAAAAAAATCATATAAAAATTTTAAAAATAACAACCAAATAAAAAATATTTTTTTGTTGCTTGAAATTATATGGACTTTTGTTATTTGTTTATAATTGTTTAATTTAATTTTAGTTGGTTTTTTTAAATATTGTAATTGTATTTGATTGTAATTTTTATTCAGTTAATTGTTTTTTTTTTGTTTTTTTTTTTTCAAAATTTATTATTTGTTATTTAAAATTTAATATGTTTTTTTTCTTAAACGTAAATGAATAAACTTATTTCGAAGAATTTATATATTTCGAAAGGTTAAGAAAAAATGTATTTCAAACTTAAGTCGTTGAAATTTTAACCGGTTTTTAAAAATCGAATAAAAAGAATACATAAGTGAAGAGAAAAGAGAAAAGTAAAAAAAAAATTAATAAAACATTGAAGATCAAGATTGATTAATTTTTTATAAAATAATGCCAATTTATCACTTAACATGGATAAAAATAAAAGAATACGACAAGAAAATATAGGAAAAAAATATAATAAAGAAATATCCAATTTATTTTGAAAATTTAACAGTTAAACATATGAAAAGAAAGTTTAAATGAAAGAAATTCGAAAAATAATTTAGATAAGAGAATGTACTACTAAAGATATAATCTTTCTTTATGCACATAAGTAATTAGAATTAGAAATATAACATATGCAATTTATTAAAACAAAGGTGTTTAAATGTAGGAATAGAAAATACATTCAACAATGACTAAATTCATACCTATCAAATTCTCTCAACTTTAGAACTTCATCTGTATTAAAGGAGACTCAGGTTGCCACATTTAATTATCAGATTTCAAATTATTTATTTAAAAATTTAATATTTTTAAAGTAATTTTACTCTGTAAATATAAAGAAATTTATTATAAATAATAAATTGTAATTAGATAACAGTTGAGAAAAAAAATCCAAAAGCTGAGAAAACAAATAAAGCAACCTGAGCGATTTGATCAAAGTGAGAGAAGAAGTGGAGAATGAAGTTAAAAGTGAAAAGAGAGTGAGAGAGAAATAGAAAGAGATCTGAAAGAGATGAGCTCGGCGCAGAAGCAGGTGTGGGAAGGGGCCATTCCGCTGCAGATTCACCTCCACGAATCTGAAGTCACAACTCTTCCTCCTCCTCCACCAGCTTTGGTATTCTTCTCGCGCCACACTCTTCCTATTTCCGTAGGGTTTTTTATATCATCTCATTCAATTAATCGCTTCGTTTCCATTTCGTTTTCGTTTTCAGGTGTTGGCTCCTCGGATAGGTTACTTGCCTCTGTTGATATCTCTCGTGAAGCCTCACTTCAGCAGCACGCTTCCCCCTGGACTTGACACGGTTTGGTTTGACTACAAAAGGCCTTCCTCTCAAGTGGTGCGATTGCAATACAATGCATTCTCTCGATGTTTTTCAATTCTCGCATTACACTGATTGTTTTCTTTTTTTATTTTTATTATGCTTTGTGCAGGTATATACCGACCGGCGTTCTTTTTGATCTTCTGTGCGTGGAGCCGGAGAGACCCTGGAATTTGACGGTAATTACTATCTGATCTTGTTTTGGTTTTCTGTTTAGTCAATTTGACCTACCCTTTTCTGTTGGAATTACATATTGTTTCCTCTGTTTAGATTGTTCGGTAGGAAGCCGCTCATTTAGATTTTAATTGCAGGAAGCAAGTTTAACCCGAGAGTTTAATTTTTAGTGGCCATATACTCCTAGGTTAAAATCGTTTTCTTGTACGACTTTAAGGTAGTTGTTGTAAAATTTATTAAACTTATCTTATATGACGATGGTTTATGATTGGATGACATTTATTTTCTCTCAAGTAAAACGTTTATTGTTCATTTCATATTTTAAATAGAGTTTAATCCGTAGGTTGCTGTTAGTGTCTTTTTTTTGAAAAAGACTAGCATCCTTTAGGAGCTTGTGTTGCTGCCTCATTACATTAATAATTGGGATGTTGAAACGATACGGGAATTCCTATTGGATTTCCACTTCAATTCTACCTGCTTGGTGGTGTTTGCTATTGAAGAAACTAAGAGCCTGAACTAGGGGAAGCAAATAAAATTAGAAGTGCTTAAATAAATTAGGATTGATTTACTACTAACATTTTAGTGGCCCTTGTAGAAATCATCTTTCCACATGTGCAGCTATATTGGATCTTAATCTCTGAACCCTCTGATCGATTTATAGGTACACTTTAGAGGATATCCAAGTAATTTATTGCTTCCTTGTGAAGGCGAAGACAGTGTAAAGTGGAGCTTTATTAACTCACTGAAAGAGGTCAGTTATGTGATATCTGCTTTGTGGTGCCTGCTTTTATTGTGGTATTTGTTTGATTTATAACATGATGCTTTGTGCCGGTTAACCTTTTCAAAGAAGGTGCTTATGCCCTTATGCCCTCTAACATGCATTTTGTGCTATTTTGATTTATCACGTCAGACTCATATCATATTTGGTTATATGAAGCTTTAAACGAGATCTCACCCTAGTCTGACACATGGTTTATTGGTATAGGATAGTAAGGAAAATATTGGAAATTGATGAAATTAAAAACTTGTTGACGATTTGTTAAGGTAATGGTGGTTTTTTTCTGGATTGGTGTGATGCTTATGGGCCAAGTTAGTGTGTTGTTTGACTGCTATAAAATGTTCTTTAATGATAAAAGTTAATGGATTGATAGGGTTTTCTGGAATATCTTGGATAGAACCTAGTGCTGCTTTCAAATAAGGAGTTCTCTAATTGAAGCTATGATGTTTTCAGTTCCTCCCATACCTTGGAACAACTAATATTATTCACTACTACTCAATATGCATTTATGATAAAATTAGTAATGTTATATTAAGGGTAGAGATCTTTGAGCTCAGTTGTAGGTCAAAGTAGGTATTTTAGTAATAATATGCTAAGGTGATGGGAATCTGGAAGATAAAATCTGAATCAGATATATTTTATTGGAATGAAGAGAGCTCAAGGGCTATTGTAGAAGTAGAAAAAAGAAACTAGAGCCTAAGCTCCTCAGAGAGAACATTCTCTTCCCTTCAAAATACTTAATAAACTATGACTTCCCACAACAGACCCCCTATTATTCTCTCTGCTTACTATATTCCCCTTTATCACATGATCCCCCATCGTCCTCTACTTTCAACCTCAGCTAACTGGCTCTCCAAGGCTCTTCTTATACGTTCTACAATAAACCCACCATATTGTGTGCCTTTTCTGACTGTCAACAACTTACTTATTTCGCATGCTAATAAAGTCACTGGCTATGTTTTGCTGCCAAACCTTAATCTCGAAGTTATACTAGAATCCGGAAGAAGCCGCAGTTAGTGCACTAACTTGCAGAGCAGTGGGTATTCCAGCTAAATTTTAAGTGTAGGACCCTTGGTAGGGAAGTGGGATACTGCATTTGTTCAACTTTAAGTCCCCAAAACTTATTATTTGTGTCCCATATGCGATGCATGTGAGATTTAAATTTTCGTTGCCACTACCTGAATTTTAATTTTGCTGCAGGCTGCATATGTAATAAATGGGAATAGCAAAAATGTCATGAACATGTCTCAACCTGATCAGGTGGAGCTCTGGGACTCTGTTTTAAAAGGTACTGTTGTTAATTACCTAAGGTATTCTGTTTCTCTTGAGATTCCCATGTGTGATTTTATATTCTACCAGTAAAATGTTGGGAGGTGGGTGATAAGACTTTTAGTTATTTCAATCAAATAGATTGTTAGCATGTGAACGTTAAGAAAAATAGGATAAATATAAAATGTAGTACCTGAGTTCTTTTGTTACTGATTATTAATTGTTGGGAATAGAGAGAGAAAGAGCGAGACTTCATTTGCAATTCTTTTCTGGTTCTCACTTTGATTAAGAACCAGATGAGAGAGAATATGATATAAATAATATATAAATATAAATACTATTTCCTGCTCGTTAAATGTTTCTTTACATTTATGATCCAGTTCCTGTTATAGATATAGTGCATTTATTTTCAAAGTAGTGTGACTGTGGAGTTACCGACCTACTCTTGTTTGTGTGCTGGTAGTGCTGTGTAAGTTGCCCCATAGTTATTTTGGTGGCAATTTAATATGATTTTAGCAAGGTTATTGATAAATCTTCATATTCATTTATATTTAGTAAACATAAAGGCAAATTGGTTATTTTTAATAGTCTGACCCCACCAATGGATTGTTGCATTATTCCCTTCGTTTTTCTTCTGGTGGTGAATGAGGCAGTGCAAGCTAAGCTTTGTAGCGTTCAGGAATCTAATTAAGGTCACAAATGTAATCTGTGTTGGATTAGAATTGAACCCGAGGTTATTATTTATGAAGCTTGAGGCTGGTTTGTTTGGGATAAGCCAAGGGTTGTTCAATGAAGCTTGTTTTATTTGTTTTTTTTTTTTCAGCAGAAGGTTTCACTTGTGAATAGGCCAAACTGGGATACCTCATCTGAAACATTAAGAGTGTGTGATGTACATTGAATTACAGTTCAAACTTTCGTTTTGTCTAGTGTTCAGTGATTGATGTACAACATTGGGAATTTGGTGGTGTTGTTTTATGCATATAAATATTAGAAAGAACAATGTTAATTTAAATATACACAAGTGCTATATAGTGTTTTTTTTTTCCATTATGAAATGGCACAATATATTTTATAATTATTTTAAGAGCTATCATTTAATTATTTTTTATGTTCTATTTTTTTAATTATATTATATAGTGAGAAGAGTTATTAACACACTTTCTCATACATTCTTACTAGCAGTTTCCTTGTAATTGTAACATGTTGAAATCTACAACAATTAGCAGAGCTTCATTAAATAAGATGTGAGATCCACAAAATTTTGGGTTTTCCAATAAATTTTGACCAATGAGAGTGTATTCCTAGCATTTATTCTTGTACAATATTAAAAGTACATTATAATTTGATAACTTAGTATTAAAGTGAATGCTGATATAATTGTCACATTATTCTGATACCGGTGGTAAAAAATGAGCAAAGGGAACATTGTTGAATATTTTGAGTGTTCATCCATCATTTGTGCGGTTGCATTTGTGTTTTGGTTGGTTATCAGTGTGGGAGTGGATGGGGTGGGTTACAACATCAAGGAAAAAGGGAATTTGATCTCTTTACCTTCTGTCCAGTATTTCATCTTTTCTCTTGTTTAAAATTAAACCACGGGACAAGTCTTTTTGTGCTGTTCTTTCCTTCATCTTTTAGCAAATCAAACATGTTCTATCTTTATTGGCATACGAACAGTCATAAACATTAAACATGTAAAATTCTTTTTTTCTCAAGGATCTTTTCCAGAGTAGAAATAGTTGTTTGATTACCTTAGTTATTTTATCCCTCACTGTTTTTATTTTGGGAATGAAAAATATTTAAGACAGTTGAACATACACTTCCGAAACCTAGTTCCCATTTTCAATGTATAACCAATCTCAAATTTGAATGAATGCTATTCTACCCTAAGATTCATGAAAGATAGGATAGACAAAGTGTAGTGTAATGTTAAAGTGCAGAAAAGAACAAGGGTTCCATCTGCCGTTAGTAATTTATGGAGAATTTGTTTTGTTGCCCTTTGATCTTAAGACTTGTTTCAACAGTCAGTACTCATGCATTGCAGGTAATTTAGAAACTTATCGGCGGGTGGCATCTAAGCTTAAGCTTGGGACCTCTGAAGATGAATATACGGAAAATGTTAGTTCAGTCTTGATTAAATCTCCACAAAGTACGGGGGATACCGATGTTACTGGACAAGTTAAGATCGGTGAGCAACATGAACTAGTTTGTGTGCCAATTTGGCTGGCTGTGTTTTTTCCTCTTCTTTTATGGAAGATTTCATGTCTACACCCTCCATTCTTTTTGATAATATTTCTTTCTTTTTCTATAAAAGAATATTCTTATTATCTGTAAATTCAAAATTCCTAGCACAGGCGAGGAGTCTCTTTCCTCCTCATGGATCTTCTAAACACTTTACAAGTGGATTAAACCAATTCTGAGTGCGTTATGAGCTCTCTACTTGCCCTTTTAAAAATGATATCTGTATGGTGTGATCATATGTACAGTTTTGACAGCTATCACTTAGGCTACTTATTTGACTTGATTCTTATTTTTATCTTTACTTTCTAATTGTACTTAAAACTGCAATACTGCATAATTATCTATTTGTTGACAATGAGCACGTGTACCAATGCCTCTTGATAAACTTATTTTTTGTGGTTAACATCTACTGTCTTTTGTAGGTAGGATTCCTGTTCGTTTATATCTGTGGACAGTCAATGAGGAGTTTGATGATTTTGAAGATGCTCCTCAAATTGATAATTGGGACAAAGTCTCATATATCAATCGTCCTGTTGAGCTTTATAAGGAAGATGGTAAGTCGTGTCTTATAGAGAATCCTCCTATGTAACTTCTTAGTTGATTGTTTTCTATGATTTTTCTTCCTATTTTCTTGTATGATCATCATATTAATAGGACATGATGGCTGATGGTGTCGGGGCAAAATCAGCCATAGTTTTCTGAAGGATGGAGTAGTGGGCAATGGGTAAAGGAAAACAGTTGTTAGAAAATAAAAAAATAAAAAACACATAAAAGTTAAATAAATGGTCCTAGTATTTTATATCAGGAGCTATAACAAAATATTAAATATTCCCCTTTAGGAAAATATAACCAATCATTAAGTGCAATTTATCAATACTGCGACTAAGGCTCAAACTTAAATATGTATGGACTAAAATGCAAAAGAATAGAGAACCACAGCTGAGGATTAGCCCGCATGTTGCGTCCGAAAATATTATTGATTAAGGTAATATTATATTCTCTTAAAAGATAACTTGTGAAAGGGAAAGCGAAGAGAAGATAATAAAACTCAACTCTCAGTTTCCTTGATTATCAATTCAAACAATCCCCGACCCTGATAACTAACTATCTTGTATCTCAGATTAATGGAAGAAACATGTTTACAATTATTGTATTTGTTAACCAAGTTGCTGCAAACATAAGTTACATCCACACAAACTTCTTTTTATCTGCAACCAAAACAGTTCATGATTTAATAAAATCTGTCAATTTTTTATTGCCCAAGTAGCAGAAGTGGTAAAGCTCCTCTCTTGGCTAGAGGCATACGAACCTCTGAAGTGCTTGACACCTATATTGATTGAGTGCCAGAGGCTACATTACGGAAATAATAAAACTAGTAACATCTTTTTGAAGTAAATTGCTAATTTTCAGAAAAAATATGAATAATTTGCGTAATTACGAGATTAGGCTCTAAATTGGTGCATTGAGGTTTATTGCCCACTTTAGAGAATTCATCAGTGGACAAATGACGCGTCCATAGTTAAAAATTGTCAATCAGAATGTCTAAAAACATACTTAAATACTTTTGTTGACATTATATCTTCTTCACGATTTTAGTTATTGCTAAAGAGATTTTTCTCTCTTGAGGAGAATGCACACTGGCCGTAAAAATGCGCTACTTTAGACAGTTTGGATACAATGTGGGATAAGAAAATAATGACATGACAACTTTTAACTATCATAAGATGCCATATGATGTAACATAGCATACAATATATAAGTTGTATACATTTATCATAAGAACGCAGATCTCCTGTCATGGATGTAACGTGACATGCACATGATGTAACGTAATATACACTAATTACAAGAACACATCTCTTGCTAAACGTTTGATTGCATTTTTGTCTCCTTTATAATGATTGTATGATTCTGGTCTGTTAATAATTTCTTGTCCTTCTTAATACCCTCAGGTTCATATTTTTCTGCTCTAATATTTGATGGTTTTGGACAAATATGGGATATAAAATTATTTGAAAGATTCAAAAGTCAATAATTTTATGAAATCTGGAAGATTTTGTAAAATGTGATATAAGGGTTTCAGAAAGCGAGGAAGTTTGGGATTTCTTATATTGGGTGATGTATGATAGTTTTATTGGTCAGTTTTTGTCTAATTATTGTGATATTTTTATCTATAAAGGTATAAAAATTCAAAACATGAAAGTAAAAAATTGTAAAAGGCCAGCCAGTTATATTCAGAGTGTCTAAATGTGTCTCTCATGGGTATGCTTATTATTGAAGTGTCCATGCATCCTTTGCCATTCCTTTGTCTCTGCTTAAATTGATTGCAATTAATCGAAATTGTTATTTTATTGTTAGGATGATATTTAGTTTCTGCAATTTAACTGATATATTTGTCTCTTATGTCTGTTGCGTGCAGGTAAATACTTTAGTTTAAATGATGCGGTTAAAAGAATATTACCTGAGTTTTTTCTGGAGAATTCCTTTGTAATTGAAGGAGATACAGACATTAACCAAAGTGGAGAAGAGGGAGAAAGATCATCTGATCCCGGTTCATCTTGCAACGCAGCTGAGATTGCTGAGATAAAATTTGTTCGTATTCAAGGGATAGAACCGATTTTAGATATACCTTTTTCTTGGGTTGTCAACAACTTGATGAATCCTGAGTATTTTCTTCATATGTGCGTATGCTTAAAAGTTAAAGCCAATGCTGTGCAATAGGGATAAATTTAGTTTTGTTGGGCATACATTTACTAGAAAAAAAAATCAGAAGGTTCAATTTTTTTTTGTATATAAAATGTACAAAACGGTTTCTTATCATATTCATTTCATAATTCGATTGCTATTTTCCAGTGCAAAGTGTAGTAATTGTTGACAGATCGATGATTTTTTTAACTCCATTTAATGGTAATGTTTCCCTGCAAAATTGGCTGTTTCAGTTCATCTATTTTCCTTTCTGTCGCTGAGTTGGTTGAAAGGTGTCTGCAGAAAATTTTGGTTTGTCCAATTTTTCTGTAGTTAAGGAAAGTATGCATTTATTTTTGAACTGTTGGTCAATTAATTATGCAAAAGAGAAATGCTAACAGCAGTCTTTATTACTATGATTTGTGTCATTGATAGTTAAGGAAATTATGCATTTATTTTTGAACTGTTGGTCAATTAATTATGCAAAGAGAAATGCTAAAAATAGTCTTTATCCCTATGAAATATTTTGTGTCATTGATTGAATTTGACATGGCCAAGATTGAAGCATTTACAATATTTGGTTGAACAGTGGAGTTTAGTGGTGTGAGAGGTTTATCCGTTGTTATTTTTAAAGCTGAAAAAATTATGTTAAAGCATGAAATAATTCATGGAAACTTTAATATTTAACCAGCACCAAATAATATAGTTAGTTTCCATTTACCTTCAAAATTCTAAGAATGAAAATAAGTCGAAGGTTGAGGATACATCACAGTTAGGATTCATCGTCCATACTAAATTCAGGCTAAGTTTATTTCCGGTTGCTCAATTTTTAAGTGATCTTCTGTAGTTTCTATAATATGTTAAAAATACTTTATTTAGTCTCTTCAAGCAAAAATTATGCTCAGTTGATTAATGAATAACAAATTACTTAGTGGTGTTTTATCTTTATTTTATATTCTTATTATAATCCCTCTTATATATTCGCGGAATTACGGATCTGCGGTGGCTATCCACACTTTAATTATGCTCTTATATATATATATAATTCAATACATTATTTATTATATATTTTATTAAAGCTATATTGTAATTAAAAATTAGTTATACAAAATGAAACATTTTAAACATTTATGATATATAATTTAGTTATACCTATACTTTAATATATGGATAATTAATTTTTTTAATACACGGAATAATTTCTTCTCAATAGTTGGTTCATTTTTCTGTGTTCCACTATTAATTTTTTGGTGTCTTTGTAACTTTATATTGTAATTTTAAAATATATAAAATAGACAAATAATATGTGTACATCAAGAGAGATCCTTTAGAAATGAGTAGTTTTTTCCCCAATGTGGGTAGTTTCTTTATCCCACGAATTTTTTTTTTATTTGATGGCTTTATAAATTTTTTATATTATATAAAATATCATTAAAGATAAATTAGGATAATAATTTATTTACACCAAATGAGAGAATCCAAATTAGTTGTCAAATTTATTAATAATATCTTACGTAAAAGAGTAGTTGAAACTATTATTTTATACCCTTATAATATTTCTGATAAGCAATAAAATAATATATTAATTATTAGATTAATTTCTTATTTTAAAAAATTTCGTGAAACCTTTAAATTTTACAGAGACTAAAATTACATAGTTGTGAAAGTATATGAAACAAAATGGATTTAAGCCTTTTAAGTTAGAAAAATTATATAACTACTTAACCTTCTGCCGGCCATTAGTACTAACGTCCACTCCTACAACACGCCAAATTCCAGTGTCCTCTTTATACTAAAGGTTGAAACCAAAACACAAATTTACACTTACAAGATTGTAGAAACATTGTGAGGTACGAAGTTAAGAACATTGTAGGCGTTGTGTACATTCCAAAGATTTCATCCAATCCAATTGTTCACTATAAATTTAGCACTTCCTTCACATTTTCTAGTCGTCATAGAACGGATAACTTCAAAATAAAGCAAAGAAGTGATATTTGTAGAAGATAAGATGTCGAAGGGTGACAAGGTTGAGGTTTTGGACTTTTGGGCTAGCCCATTTTGTGGTAGAGTGAAAATTGCTTTGGAAGAGAAAGGGGTGAACCATGTAGCCAGTGAAGAGGATGTGTTTGGAGCAAAAAGTGAACTTCTCCTGAAGTCAAATCCCATTCATCAAAGAGTTCCTGTGCTCTTGCACAATGGCAAACCCATTGCTGAGTCTGCTATCATAGTTAGCTACATTGATGAAGTCTGGCCTTCCCAATCCCTCCTTCCATCTAATGCTTATGATCGTGCCCAAGCCAGATTCTGGGTTGATTACATCGACAAAAAGGTTAGTTACCTCATTCTCAATCACTAAAAATGCTCGACCTTTACTCTAGTTTTATGCCAAAGGTAAAGAGTTTACAAGAGATTGAAATAAGTAGATTTATGTATGCATATATGATTATGGATGGTTACTTGTATGCATGGAAGGTGTTTGAAACTGGGAGGAGCATCTGGGCAAGCAATGGAGAAGAGAGAAAAGTGGGGACTAGGGACTTCATTGAAGTTTTGAAGCATCTTGAGGAAGCTCTTGGGGAGAAGGAGTATTTTGGTGGTGATGCCTTTGGGTATTTGGACATCATAGCCATTCCTCATTCAGCTTGGTTTTTGGCCTATGAGGAGCTTGGGGGCTTCAAAGTTGCAGACCATTCACCAAAAATCTCAGCTTGGGTTAATAGGTGTTTGCAAAGGGAATCTGTTGCCAAAGTTCTGCCTGACCCACACAAGATCTACCAGTTTGTTCTTCACTTCAGGAAGATGTCAGGGCTTGATTGATGAAGCATGAATGCTTGTTATGGCAGTGAATGGTTCTGGCTTGTTCCTGGTTTTTCTCATTGTATTGGACTTTGCTGTTTTAGTCTTTAGCCAACTCTCATATATGATGATGGCTTGAATTAAAATAAGGGAAATAAGGAATAATAATTAATAACATCTGGGTATGTATGCTTTTCAACTGCATTGGTAATGCTAACAGATGAACTATTTTCCATAATTGTTAGGTAATATATTGCTCCTTAAACCCTTTCTCATATAAATAAAGACATTGAAGATTTTTTATTTTCACCAACAAATAATAATACTTGCTATGTATCAATATTCCTTGCTCTCTTTTCTCAATTTCCTTTTGCTATAACAGTTGTGCTGAGATTTAAACTCATGAATATGACTTTATATAAAGTATTTACTAGCTTACTCGGTAAACTGCAATTCCAATGTGTCCTACTGTTATACCAATATAAATAAAGTCAATTAAGCTTGATAGTTATTAGGTTGGTGGTAATCTGAAATTTGTTCTGAAATCTATAAATATAGCTTTAAGGTAATGAGTAGGTGATTTTGAATTTATTACATATTTATGCTTGAATTTGTTACTTAAAAGATTTATAATTTTGACCCCATAATATCATGTACAAAATATATATATATATATTTGACACTTAAAATCTACTTCTTAACAATTGTAAAAATAAAGAGAAAAGCAAGAAGAAATTAACGATCATGTTCTTAATATTGTTTTTGGCAATTCCAATCTTAATTAATTTTTTTTATTGATGCAATGATAATTTGGTTTGTTTAGTTTGATTGTACCTTTTATTTCCTCATTTTGAATTATGTGCAATTTTAGTTTTTTCTTTTCATTTTATCTCATTTTTTCTTTTATTTTTTTTTTCAAATTGAGGAAGTTTCGGTTTTGTCATGATATATTATTTTAAAGATTTCAAATTAATTTTTCCATCAAAGTAGATAAACATTTATGATGAATTTAGAATAAAAAATAATTTTAAAAAAAATATAAGATGGTTATTTAGTAAAATTTGAAATTTTTATAAGATGTGATATTATGGGCTAGAAAGAGAAAAATGATTTTTTAAAAATATTTTTATTAGTGTCTTATTTAGCAAAATAAGTTTCAACATGGTATACTCACTTTGTGAAGATCAAAGACAAAATCTTGATGAGAATTTAAAGATTTTATGGAGAGAAAAAATTACTGCAAAACTAAATTTGATTCATTTAAAAATAAAATAACTTAGTTTGTGCCTGAAGTATTACAATTCATCAAAACCAAGCAAACACATAATAGAACCTCGATAGTGAAACAAAGAAAACTGTAAATATATAGTCTTATAAATCCAAAGTAAAATAATAAAACTTTATTTACATATTTTTTTTCTTTTTTTTAATCTAATTGGTTTACTACTAATGTCAAGAATACATATATATCTGTTTGATTTTGTTTTATTCTTGGACTTATTTCACTAATTGAGATAATTAATATTTATTGTTTTTTTATTAAATATAACATTTTAGTAAATTTTGTTGCATATTTTTTGAATTCTTTGAAATAGTTTTCATTATTTCCTGTTACATATTATTTTTTGAAAACATTTTTTTTATTTTTTTCTACTTCTCTCTCCTATCTATTTTCTGGAGTTTATTATTATAATTTTTTTTGTTAGATTTTAAATTGACATTATATTTTCACGTTGAGAAAGATAAATTTAAGATTAAACTCGATTTTATAAAATGATTTAGTAAAATGATATTTGTATTTATCTATAATGTATAATTTTATTTTATTTTTAGTTTATTAAAATCTTCAATGTGATTTTTATTATCTTATACATTGAAATGTTAATATTTGTTTTCTTATTCCCAACGTATATATCATTGAGTTTGTTAACCATGTAGACTAGTTCTCAACTTAATTCAAAGTCTTAACAAGTGAATTTCTTTTGAAAAAAAAAACATTTTAACACATTTTTTGACAATATTTTACAAACTAAATTATTTTATTTTTAAATCAAGCAAATTAAGTTTTGTTAATTTTTTTTCTCTAATTCAACTAATATCAAGTTTTAACTTGCTATTATCCATTTCATAATTAAGTTTAATTGAGTTGTATTGTTTTTTATACTGTTATAAATATTTTTTATGTTTATTTTCATATTAAAAATTGAATCTTTTCAGCCAAATCTAAAATTCTAAAAACTTAAAAATAGTAAGAATGTGAATTTAACCTAATGTAATGGATTAAGCCAATATATACTTTTGAACTTATTTAGATCGTGTCACAGTGTATTTTTTCTAACTTATACCAATTTTTTATGAGTCTTAGACAAGTCACTACTTTTAAAATTTAGCACAAAAATTATAAAAGTAAATTAACATTTGCATAGCAACTTAATAGAATATTTTAAATCACTTTAAGCTAAAAGTTATACATGATCATTACCACTATAAAATGATATTGTTCGTATAATGCAAACTAACAAATTTAGTATAAAGTGACATCATACATTTGTATACAATATCTCATAAAATTAATTTAAAAAATTGAATTTTATACTTTATTTATGTATTTTGATAATTTTTGTGCTATATTTTAAAAGTAGTGACTTGTCTAAAACTCATAAAAAATTGGTAAAAGTTAGAAAAATTACATTGTGACACAATCTAAATAATCCAAAAGTATATTGGCTTAATTCATTAGATTATGTTAAATTCATATTATTACTATTTCACCATTTTTAAGTTTTTAGAATTTCAAATTTGACTGAAAAGATTTAACTTTTAATATAAAAGTAAACATAAAAAATATTTATAACAGATAGAAAACAGTGCAACTCAGTTAAGCTTAATTATAAGGTCGTTGAAATGAGTAATAGCAAGTTAAAACTTGATATTAGTCGAATTAGAATAAAAGTTGTTTGACTGAAAAGATTTAATTTTTAATATAAAAATAAATATAAAAAATATTTATAACAAATAGAAAACAGTGCAACTCAATTAAGTTTAATTATAAGGTCGTTGAAATGAGTAATAGCAAGTTAAAACTTGATATTAGTCCAATTAGAATAAAAATTGTTTTATATTTAAGCTTTGCACCTACTTATATACACTTATTGACTGTATCTGTAGTCGATGTGAGACTTCTAACACATCTCTAAACTTTAAGTCTAACTCAATCTTACAAAACTGACTTGTAAGATAAAGTTTACACCTATTTATATACACTGAATTGATTTTATCTTTAGTCGACGTGGATATTGATAGAATTAAAATAAAAGTTGTTTTATATTTAATACTCAAATTGACTGAAAACGTCATTCTTATTGGATGGGAGAGTAAGAAGAAAAGGCAAAGAAAGCATAAACTCAAAAAGGAGAAAAGCACCAAATGATGCATTCATGAAAGGGAAAGCATGAGAGAGAGAGAGAGAGAAACGTAATTTAATGGAAAAAGCATGAGATAACTCACAAGTCATCATGCCATGCCAAGTGGATTATTTAATCATTCACGTGGCAAAAGCTGGTCCCACGTGGGTCCCACTTTCAATTTAATTAATTTGTTCTCCATGTGCTCAAACTAATGTTTCTTCTCTACTTTTTCTTCTTTATTTTTTTAGTAAATACAATATTTCTAATTAGAGAGACTATATATATATATATATATATATATATATATATATATATATATATATATATATATATATATATATATAAAACGCTAACTTTTAAATTTCTTTTTATGTTCTTATTTTATGAATTAGTCATAGAGATCCAACATTCAACAGAAATAAGATTAATTTGTAATTTGTAATGTATAAATAAAATAATTTTTATTTTATAACTTATTTTTATAAAATTAAATTAGACTTAATTTCATCTTTTAATATAATATTTGAGTATTTCCTATCAACTGGATGAAATCATGTGTATTATTTTGTCTTCCTAATATTAAAAATAAAATTAATGATATTTATTATTTTATGAACTACAAACCGATTTTATAAAAATAAATTAAACTTAAACACATTTCTTAATTATATGCTCAATTTTTCTTATCCCAACTTAATTAAAAATGTTGGTTTATTAACTATTTAGAATTTTTTTTTTTGCTATGTTGTTTTATTTGTGCTCTTAATAAAATGACGTGATTGTTAACTTTTGTGTTCTCACCCGAACTTATTGATCACTTACTTTATTCTTTAATATCCTCAAACTCACTAATCAATTTATTCTTTCTTTCTTCTAGCACGAGTTCACCGATGAGTTTGAGAAAAAGTTTAAAAAATAAAGAAATGATGAGAAGTGGGGAAGAAAAAGACAAAAATAAAGATTACACTATTATATTGATAAAAAAAATCATAGAATACTTAAATGAAAATAAAAAATATTTTAAACAGTCCATAAAATAATTTTTACAAATAGAAATTCAATTAAAAATATCTAAATTTTTAAAATATTTAAAACTTAATGTATAAATAGTCAGTCCATCAGTACAACAAAGAATTGACGTGTTTCTTTTTTAGTACAATTAAAAAGTTAGTCTTAATACAACTAATTGTTAGTTTTGTTTAACCTCTATCAATGGTTAATATGATTTAAAACGTATTTAGTTTTTAGTAATCTAACATGTATTTATATAAAAAACAAAGAGTTACATTATTAAGCAATTAACCTTGAAGACAACGACTAAATATATTACAAAACAAAAAAGTAAAGAATAAAAGACTCCTTTAGCATTAATTGCATATTAACGTTATAAGTTTTCTTTTTAATTAAACTAACAAAATTAAAATTTATATAATAAAATTTTAATTTTTTACTATACTAAAAATATATATTAATACTTACCATTTACCCAAAGTTAATTAAGTACAGCTTTACTGTCGTATTTTCTTTTCTGATCAGAATCATTGAGGCTAATCAAAACTAATTTTAAGATAAGTTATTTTCAAAGTAATAAAAGCATTATATTAACAAGATTTTAAATTTAGAGAATGATCGACATGCAACAAATGTGAAAGGTAGAACCGTTTGTTCAGTTAAGAACAGCCGTCCTAGGTTGTCTTTTTCTCTAAGTTTCCTTCTTTGGAATACTCCTAGGGTGACATGATGCTGCTATAGTAGCTAGTTGTATGTAGGTGGATAAACTTAGAATCCAAGAAAGAACAACCAAGAAGCATAGGATCAATGGTGCACAACAAAAGAAAATCATATACGTATAATATATATATATATATATATATATATATATATATATATATATTTACATATGTGTATGTATATATTCATAATTAATTAGTAGATACAGGAGTAGTTCAAACTTGATAGGAAAGATAACAGGAATCCATGCATTTGATCAAAAAAACAAATAAAAAGTAGTTAAAAAAGAAAAAGAGATGAAAGGATGACACAACCCTGGGCCCATGCATCAAACTTTTTTTTCTTCTCTCTCTTCAATTCTCTTTTTGTCCTCTTTATCAAAACCCCAAGCAAGCCCCACATTCCACCCATCTTTGCCAATCATATCTATCTCTTTCTCTTAGTTTTCTCTTTGGATCTTCTTCTTCCTTCTTAAGGTCTATGTTTCTTCTCTCTATTATAACTCTACATGTTTCTCATCTTTTTATCACATGCTTGTGTTAACATGTTTCTTTTCGGTTAATTTTGTGCATGGCAGGGAATTCAAGCTTCTGTATAATCTCTGTTCCAAGTTCTTGAGGATAAGTTAAGAGGAAGAAGAAGGTCCAAAGTATATATAAATGGCACCTGTTTTGCCTCCTGGTTTTAGGTTCCATCCTACTGACGAAGAACTCGTTGCTTATTACCTTAAAAGGAAGATCAATGGCCGAAAGATTGAGTTGGAAATCATTCCAGAAGTTGATCTCTACAAGTGTGAACCATGGGACTTACCAGGTAATCAATTACTTACATGTACTCAGCTTTTACACGTAAGATGTTTTCATTATATATATCTCATGCATATATATATATATATGCATGTCCTAGTACTTCTATATTTTTTTTTATGTGAATAGGGTTTCTCTTGGAGAGATCAAAAGTTGAAAATTCAAGATAAAAAAATCCCATGATGAAGCTTAAACTTTAACATCATGAGGAGAAGTTTTTTATGAACGATCTCAATTTTTATTTTTGTTACTTATAATAATAATAATAATTTTGTAAAACTTAACATAAAATAGTGTTTCTTAAAAAAGTGGCACGCGCTTAGAAGCGATTTGCTTCTGATATTTATTCAGTATGATCAAACACATACTTGCTTTTTTGGTCAAGTATATTTTTCTACTTTATCATAAAATATCTATTGTGATATATGGTGGAATGTACTTAAGAATTCCAAAGGAGATGGTCCCTTCACCTTTAGGGTTCCTATTGTGATGGTCAAGATTTAGTAATGAGACAATAGTAGATTCCTAAGTCAAAAAGCGTATGCTAAAGAAAAGAATTACATTGTATTCTACACTGTATAATATACATTTATACACTACTCCCATGCAATATACTTTTCTTCACGTTTTCTGATCATTCTCCCATTGCGCTTTTCTTTAATTACCACCTTACGATTTGACGTGACGACGACAATGAATTGTGAGGAAAACTATTAAAAATAATCAACTCATGCTAAAATTTATACTGGAAGTGCTTATGAAAATGTTGAAAAATCAAGTTTTTAATTTACAGGGAAATCATTGTTACCGGGGAAGGATCTGGAGTGGTATTTCTTTAGCCCTCGTGACAGAAAATACCCAAATGGATCAAGAACAAACCGAGCAACAAAATCTGGGTATTGGAAAGCAACAGGGAAGGATAGAAAGGTAAATTCGAAGGCTCGTTCCGTGGGTATGAAGAAAACCCTAGTTTACTATCGAGGAAGAGCACCCCATGGCTCTCGCACAAATTGGGTTATGCATGAATATCGTCTTGATGAGACAGAATGCGAAACTGCTTCAGGCTTGCAGGTATATTCATCAACACTCTTATTTCATTTTCACTTTTTGATTTGGATTTGTTTATCTTCATTCATGGCTTTTAGATGCATTATTTTCTTGCTTTATATATATATATATGTGTGTGTGTATGTATGTATATGGTTCTCTTTTGAATATGGGAAAACGTAGTTTCAGGATGCATATGCTCTTTGCCGTGTGTTGAAGAAGACTGCAGTGATTCCTCAAAAAGTTGAGGGGCACTATGTTAATGTTCCCAATGTCAATCAGATTACAAGCGATCAATCATCGAGCATTGAACTATACTCTGAAGGAAGGGGCGAAGATTTAGTAGATAGCTCTAATTATTTTATGTCTGTGGATACTTGTTCACCACACAATGTTGGAACTGAGACTCCTCTCACTATCAGTGGTGGAACGACAATGGATCATGAAAAATGGTCACACTTTTCATCACAAGATTCAATATTTAGTCTTCCAACTTCTTCATATCCTAATTTTGGAGCCATAGCATACCCTCCATCCAAGGTAAGTTCACTTAAAACTTTCTGTACAAATATCTGAATATAACTAACATGAGCTGATTTATAACTAGCAAACAACAATCTTTTCAAAGACAAACATATTTTTGAGCTAATTTAACTAAGGTTGTCTTTCTCTTAAAATTTGCAGGTGGATATAGCACTAGAGTGTGCAAGGATGCAACATAGGTTTGTTATGCCCCCTTTGGAGGTGGATGACTTCCCTCAAGTTGGAATCTCTGAGCTGAAAATGACACAAGCTTCTAGTTCCATGCAAGGAAGCAGAACCGAAACAGATATCTTACAGGAAATTCTTTCAGTGGCTCAGGCCTCTCAGGAATTAATAAATCAATCCAACTACTCACAGGAATGGTGTGGCAATGATTATTATGCTCCTCGTGATGACGATTTTGCCTTCATGGTTGGTACTAATTACAATCATTCAAATGAAATAATGAACTCAGTGAGGTATGTTGACAAAGCATGGGAAGATGCAAACACAAGGACAATAGAGATCGGAGATATGGATGAAGAATTTAAGGTGGAGAGGAATGTAGAGAATTTAAGATGGGTCGGAATGTCAAAAGAAGATTTAGAAAAGGTATAGAGTTGTATGTTTATTCAGGTTTCTTTTGTACCTAAATATTACCCCATTTAAGATTTTATTTCAATGATAAAATATTTAAATTTGACTTAAGATAGGTAATATGGCCAAAAACTGAGTTATATATCTTAGGGTATTACTAAGAGGGATTGAAATCATGTGTTCATGGCGTATGCTATCCCTCCAATAAAAAAAAAATCTCATTTTTAAATGTAATATTTTCTCTCTTATTATTTGTTTTATTAAAATGTTATACTTCAATTAAAACTGGAAAAGACACGAAAAGGAATTTGATTCCTTGCAGAAGCCTCCTGAAATAATATTTGATAATATAGTAAGGATGAATACATTTATATGATTGTTAATGTGATCCATTGTATGCACAGATGGAAGAACAAAATATTGTCCCAATAGAGGATATTTCAAGCTTCCAAACTAAGATGAAAGAAAATGAGGTGCAAGGTATATATATATATATATGTACAAAATTTCATGTATGATTGCTTTGTTAATTTTTTAGTGTGCTTTTCTTTATAAGTATGGTATATAAATGAGCATGTTCTTGCAAACATATCTAATGTTTTAGTAATTGCTAAATGATCAGAATCTGAGCAACACAGTAACATGGAAGATAATGGTACTGAAATAAATGATTTGTCATTGGGTTTCATCAATGATGACGACCCGACAGAGAAGTTGACAGAAGATGGTAACAAGGATGATTATTCAAGTTCTCCTAGTTTTGAGGTTGTCGAGGAAATAAAGGTTAATCGTGGAATGTTTGTTTCGACTGGTCAAGTGGCGGAGACATTCTTTCAGCAAATGGTTCCTTCACAAACAGTCCAAGTTCAGCTTAATACAGTGATGGCACACAATCATTACGTAGAGAATGCAGAAACAATGGTGTTGATAATGGAGGACCAAGGGTCTTTAAGGAAGGTTAAGGCCTATGTGATGGGGAAGCTAATAAAGCCATCAATGACAATAGCAAGTGCGATTGTATTCGTCTTTGCACTTGTGCTTATGCACTATGCTTTTATAAAGGGAGAAGTGAAATTTTGGAATGAGACATGTTGCAGTAACAGTGATAACATCATGAAGAAAACGAATCAATCATGTCAGATAATGAATGAGTCAAATGATGTTTGGTTTATTGGTATCAAAAGTGGAAAAGGTTTAAATGCAGTGTTGAAGAAAATAGGCATTTTTCTGACTATATTCTTCGTTCATTGTGCCATGTGGGCTAACCATAGTTGATCTCCTGATATTCTTTTAATTTTGTGTCTAACTTAAGAAATTAGTTTGAGAACACTGAATTGTTGTTCTTCCAGTTAGTTAACATTGGAGGCTGATGTATCCATACACACAATTGAATTTTACTTTATTTTGTTAAGACTTAATTGTATTCAATCTTAATTATGAATAGAATGTTCACCTTTAATTCTTAAATACTTGAATTTCACCTTTTTGCAAAATTGGTTTAATGAAATCTTACCGTGAATTCTTTACACAATCTAATATAATACTAATGATATTTTAGTTTAATCTATATAAAATAATATTATAATTAATGTAAAATATGAGAAAATTGTATTGTTTTGAAACCGTGTTGGATAACAAGGAGAACAATCCTTTGATAATTGTAGGTGATGACATACAGGTCATAGGAGAACATAACAATTATCAAATACATTTTCAATGAGATAATAAAAATCATTCATCACTTCATATTAATTATAATATCATTATTTTATGAATCACAATATTTCTTAACACATGGAGACAAATATGATTACGAGATAATATAACATGAAACAGTATTAGTTAAAAAGTGCGAATCTAAATTTTACCTGGAATAGAAATAAGAAAATTAATGTAAAGAAAAAAGAGTTATAAACTCTTTATTTTAATATTTTAGGTTAAAGTTGATATTAATTTATTTTGTAAATAAAAATTTGTAACAAAATTCTTAGAAATTATTAAAAAAAATACTATATGATGGTTTGTACTATAATCATTGTTATATCCTTTATTCAATTACGGTTATGGTCAAACCCATTGTGGTTTATTAAATCTAAATTTTTATTTTTTTAAATTGTATATACATTATAGTGCATTTACAGTTGTGGTTTTGTAAATATATATATATTTTTTAAAGCTTTAGATTCTATATAACGAGGAGTTTGAATACCGTCATGGTTTTAATGAAAACTGACGATGGCTAGATTAATCGTTATTGTTTTGTCCAAACTTTTAACGATGGTTTTCAAAACATGCTGGTGCTTGATCTGTCCAGTTATCTCTGGTATGCTTACAATCACTGAACAAATCAATATTAATCTGTTTCACTGAATGGATCTGAAGTATATTTCCATACAAACCAACAAATCATATGAACAAGCATTATTAAGTTGACATCATGTGGTATGTAGAGCCTCGGTTGGTGGATATATGCTTATCTGATTATGTGCATTTAAGTGCTTGTTTAATTTGATTCGGTGGAATTGTGGTTTTTATGATTCAGTTGAATTCGGTTGAGTCTGAAATTGGAAAGGGACCTACATAAATAATATTATTTTTTAATCTATTTTATTATTTTTCATTAAACTTTAAAGAGGTATAAATAGGACCTTGAACTAATTATAAATAATAAAAACTGAATATAAAATATTAATTAATTTAAAAATAAAATCTTCTTATTCTATCACAAAATAATATTCTATCTAGATAAACAAAAACTCTTAACTATCCATCTCTATTTGATCTCTATCAAATCAAACCAAATATTACCAAACTCAAAACTAATAAAATAATAAATCTCTAAATTTAAGTTTATCCCAACGTCTATTTGATGAGTGTAGTAATTATGGTGCATTTGGCTTAAAATTGAGCTGTCATTCAACTCTTTAGTTCATTCATCATGTTATAATGTGGCACGTGGCATAGTCTAATTGAGCACGAATCCATTTAACCAAGTAACTATGTAGTGCAGAGTTGTATAGTGACCCAAACAACAGAGCGCAAGTGCTTATGTATTTTTAAACGAACACAACTGTAGCTAGTTAGATCTTAAGTAGTTAACAGAATTGCATATGGTGTGTGTGCATGACAGAAGCTGCAACATCATTAGAACAACAGTAGTTTGCCACAAAAAATTCAATGAAACAGTAAATCACTGGACTGAAAATTGAGATCTATTAGTCTGCAATTGGATTCTGTTTTTTCACATGACAAATTGTGTTTAACTCTGTGGGTTTCAATCCTCTTTACTCTACTGAATCTGTGTTTTATTTGGTATCTGTTTGGTGTGATTAAACTGTGTATAGAGTTTTTAAAGTTGTTCGTTTACTTGTCTCATGAGCTGTTTTGTCCAAAATTGAATTCAATCTGTTTGGTTTAGCTCTTTTCAGTTTTGTGCCTTTTATTGCTTGTCCTTCTAAAATTTCTTATGGTTTTGTTTGATCGAGAGGGTGTGAGTGGAGTTACTCCTCCTGCACTTGAGATGTCACCTCAAGAATTGGTCTAAATTGAGAGTTACATTCATTTTTTGAGTAAAATCTTGAGTGAACCTTCCTGCACTTATATTGGCCGAGAGATACACTTAGAGAGTGTTACTTTATTCTGTTTTTTTGAATTGTGTGTTTTCTGTGTTGTGGTGTCTTGGTCACTACTTTGGTTTTGTTAAGCATATTTGGCTGCTGGCTAGATTCAACTGGATTGTTGTCCGGAGTTGGTGCTGTAAGTGAATTGTTTCGCTTTGAGCCAGCTGCCACGTGAAGCGGTGTTGGCAATGTTAACTAGTGTATAAAGCTGGTAGAAAAAAACGTATATTGCTGTTTGAATCGGTGGACATTGAAAACGTATATTGCTGCCCTCTCCACACAGCTGGAACAACAGAAAAAAGTTTTGGTTCATGTGGTGGCAGCAGCCAAACAAATCATCACAGCAGTATATCTCTGGTTCATTCAGTGGCAATAATATTAATTAAGATAATTGTATTATAATAATACAATGAATGATAACGTTTTAAATAGTTACAAATAAGTGTTACTTTCAAGTATATTTTTTCAAAAAACTTATGTTTTATTTGTCTAATCTTAATTATTTATCAAAATCAACTTAGATATAATGATAATTGAATTCATAAAGATGAAATTTAATTGAAATAACAAGAATTTAAAGATTATGATTGAAAATTGAAAAGAAGCTTATTGGAATTGAGTTTCATTAATTACATTAGAATAAAATTTTGTATAATATATCATTTGTCATTTGTACATTCACATTAAGATATACTTTGATTAATTTCTTAAAATTGAGTTATAAAGATATATGTTAAATCATTAATTTTTTAATTCATATAATTTATATTAAAATCAAGAATGACTAGAAGAATTGACACCTTAGTATTGCTTTTTTTTGTTGTTTTATTTTATGTTGACGTTCAAGTTTATTTTTCAATACTCAGAAACATTTAGATTACATATTACTTTCATATAATGATAGTAAAAATAAGAAGAGCATACGAAGAATATAGATATATTGCATACGAAAATTACATAACATTATATCCAATTCTAATAAAAGAAATTTACCCACTTTGAGTCATCTAAAACATGTACGCTTATTGAAATTCAATGAAGATTGACATCCCTTAAGTTCCTAGAATATTTTCTCTAAAATCTACATGAAGACTTTTCTGTGGCTGTGGCCAATTTCCTGAACCTGAAGTTACCTGTGTTTTGGCAGGGTTGTGCAAAGATGACATCCAGAATTGGTGGTTCTGTTGCGGGGGTAACTGGAAATATGCTCATGGACTGCACATTATGGGCGAAACTTCTCAGTTAAATGGTTGAAAAAGAAGATACCAACCTTCAATCAAAATAGAGTTAATCTACTTCAGTCTCTGCAGGAGCTTCTCTGAAACTCTTCCTAAGTTTTTCCATACCATAAAATTATCCAGTGCAGCAAGAATCATTTTTACTCCTTTGTCTGTTCACGCTATTTCTCCATGGCGAAAACCATGCCCAAGTTCAAGGGGAAACATGTGATGGGTGCAAATGGGCGCACCAACCCTTTGGTGTGGCTGATGGCTATTATCTGCACCGTGATAGCAGTGGTAGTTGTAGGCATTGTAGTGTTCATTGGGTACATGGTCATCCACCCCAGAGTGCCTGTGATAAGTGTGAACAATGCTCACCTTGACCTTCTTAGAGATAACTATGCTGGTTTGCTCCAAACCCAACTCACCATTGTTGTGACTGCAAAAAATGGGAATGCCAGGGCTCATGCAACCTTCTCTGACATCACCTTCAACATCAGCTACCAAGGGCAGTAGTTGTTCTTGTTGCAGACCCTTTTGAGGTGCCAAAGAACAGCTCAAAGGACCTCAGCTACGTTGTTCAGTCATCATCCATACCCTTGAGTCCTGATCAGATGGAGCAAGTGGGTAATGCGTGGAAAAAGAATGAGATTGAGTTTTGCACATATTTTCTCCCTTTCTGTAGTATCTCTGTACCTCTTTTTCATATTTGCTTCACTTAGTAATAAATGTAGATTTTCAGGTAATGAAATTCTGAATATTTTGAGTCTTGGTTTTTGCAGATGTTTAACTCAGTATGCATCTATATTGATACTGTTTAGGAAACTTAGTTGACTGAATTAAATCAATCATCTGTGTATAGATATAGAACATGTTTATCAAATTTACTTTGTTTTGCTGCAACTGCATGCCGTTGTTTTTCTTTGTTGGTTCATCATGACAGAATAGGAAAGTAGAGATGATTTGCAGAATGGGCAGATTTTGGATTTAATTATACCTTTGTTTAGGTTTGTAAATGCTGATTTCAAGCAAACCAAGAAAGTGGGAAAATATTATAGATGGAAATTGAAATTATCATCAAGAAAGAGAATGCAAGAAACTAAAGGCTAACATTCGTACAATATAATTTTTTTTTTCTAACAAAACATATATTATGACTTAAAAGTTAATGTACGTGATAATATGTTGATTTTGAAATTATAATATAATAAAAATTTGTCATAATAAACTGTGATATAAATTTTTACTACTTTGTAAAATACGAAAATTTTCTGTAATGTCTAAAATTATGTATTAAATAACTATGTTACAATATATCATTTTTGTATGTCATAAGATGTCATTTTTTTAAGGTGTCTATAGTTAGTTTAATCCTTAAATTTTTTGATTCATTTTTGAATGAAGTAAATTCTTTATCGATGTTCTTCCATTACACATAAACATACATTTAAGCCTTAGAATTATTGATAAATACTAAATTATCTTCGAAAGAGTTTCATGTTATGTGATCTCATCAATATTGTCCTGATTATCATCTTTGACCTTATAACGTGACAAATAACACTTGAGACAACTTCTTAACTCTACAAATTCTTTTCTATATAAAATACAATCATTAGAATATGCATGAATATTTTGATATTCTATACCCATGAGTCAAAGTATTTTCAGGAAAAATTTCCTCCAATGAAGCAATTTTGTGATGCTTTTACGAGTCTATCCATTCAATACCTCTTTTAAATTGATAAATCTGACTATATAAAAACTGGATGAAATCAACAAAAACAGGATATAACACTAAGTACTCCTACAAACACCAATTAAAAACTAACTAATCTGATTCCTACAAGTTTCAAACAACTAATGAAAGCTAGAAACAAAGTTAACTACTAAAATCGATGACAGAAGTGAAAATATTTTTCTATTATTTTGTTTTAATTTACTGTTTTATCTTGTGTTATATAAACTTGAAGTAGAAAATAAAATAAAAAAAAATCTCTGACCAAACCTCTCCTAAGAATAATTTGTCGTACATGATGATGTTTTTTGGTGAATTCGGGAACAGGTATATAGTGGTACACACAACCAAAAGGCATGTTGGAAAACATGATCCATTAAAGTATTATTGATGTAGCAAAAGCTGATGTTAGTATTGCCGAATTGCTGAAATGATTTCAGCAATGCCTTCAAATTTTCTTATTTCTTTTAGAAGCATCTTAGCTAACTCAAGAGCTCGGCGTTCACAAGTTGCCCGTTTGGCAGCATCAGCAATGGATTCAAAATCCTGAATATGCGTCACACCAACAATTCTCCTGTCAATCAAGTAACACATATTTTCCTCCTTTTTACTACATCCAAATGTGTTATATATATCCACTTTCTTACAACTGCCTAACAATCACAAGACAATTAAAATAAAAAGAAAAGGAACAGCAGAAAAATCATAACAAATTTGTAATTCCCTAATCATTCCTAACGTGCATGAGGCAGAGTCACCACATGAGGCTTCAATGTAAGTTGCTTTAAATGGAAGGATTACCTTCCTTCAATAAAGGAAAGGGAGTATGGAGAAGACGAACCTTCCTCCTCAAACATGTCCTCAGCCACCTCCAAAACCAATTCCTCTGCCAATTGCAATGCCGGTGCCGGAGCACGATTTCGTGCTAGGATCTTCGAAGCTATTAGTCCAGCGAGAACGACAGCGAGTACCACCGTCACTACTATCAGTGGCCATTCATGAAAAATGATACGGTGGTTGAAATCTGGATGCTTGAACTGGAACGAAACTGGAGGCGACCTCAAGGGTGACAGAGGTGACAACAGAGGCGGCATTATGTAAAACTATTATGCAGAGCGGGAGAGAGCTTGAGGTAAGTAAGACAGTTTTCTCAACATGGGTATCGCATTCCACTAAAAGATGTTATGATAGTTGTAAAGCTTCTTATATCCAAGTCAATGTAAAAATCTGAATATTGAACAGAAAGACAGGAAGATTAGACAATAGGATGTTAGAGGTAAATTTTGTCTCACATTTTTATGTTTATTAAGCTTAAGTTCCAACATCACAAAATATCAAATTTTAAAAAGTTTATTAAACTGTATGACCGAATAAAAGTTATCATATCCATAATTTAATGGTAGTTAGCCTTTTGAAGTTTGAATTGAAAGAAAGTATTTATACCATGACACCCATCTTAAAGAAAAGTGAAAACAAGTCCTTTTAAAATAATGATAATGATACTTAGACAACATTTTATTGACAACATTTAAACATCGTCTACGTGTCATTCTATGATTGGTTCATGGTATTGTTTATGATTATTATTATTGATTGTGGAGTAATTTTGGACCAATCACAGAATGACACCTAGACGATGTTCAAATGTTGTCAAAAAAATGTTGTCTAAGTATTATTATCCTAAAATAATTAACTAATCAATTATTAGTGAGAAAATTATAAAGATGAATTGATGGAGTGTTCTAATAAATAATAATCAGTTTTTAAATAGCCTTTATTTATTTATTTACACTCCTCTTTTTCTAGACACATTTCTTTTCTATTTTATTATTAAAATGATGTATTTATTCTAATCTTTTTGTCTTCTGTTTAAACCACTTCTATTTTTTCCCTTTACTTTTTTTACTTTTATCTCATTTCAAATTTATTATTTATCTTGTAGTACTTCTATGAAAACAGTCAATTCTACAAGTGATCCAAACGTCACTCTTTCAGTTGCTAGAAGGATTATGGATAAAAAATTATTCATATTGTTCTTTGTTTGTTGCTTAGTGAATTGTCAGGACAATGATAGAGCTCATGTCATTAAACACACCGTTAAGATTTGGAGTTGAAAACATAATGCAATGCAACCATTAATAAATCACCTCTAAATTTTGATAAAAGAAAATTAGAATCCACATGTTTATCAAACTTTTATATAATTTAGTTGTAAACTTTAAAATAATATATATAGTTCTAATAATTCAACTTTGTTAAAATTATTTTAAATATCAAACTGCTTTTCAAATAAATATTTAAATAATTTACATTTTTTTATACGTCCTAACTCATACCTAAATATAATTTAACAAATAAAAAAAAGTTGAGATAAAAAACTACATTAATTCATTATTAAAATTTAGAAGTTAAAGATATCAAAACCTAAGATAGAAAGGAATTCCAATTTAATGTAAATATCACTACCAAATCTCTTTTGGATGACATGTAAATTTTAATTTGTTCTAATTATAATTTTAGTAATATATATATGTATATATATTATAAAATATCAAAATAAAAGATTGATGAAAGTTGAATTTAATATTTTTCATAATTTATCCAAGTAATTTAACCAAAAAAAACTATATAACTTATTTAATTATTTTCTCATTTTAAAAATTATATTTTAAACTTAACTAATATTTTCATTATGTTACAAATTAAAATTTTCAGGACTTAGGCCTTGAAGAATAATTAAATTTATTATAAAAACAAATTCTTGTATAATTTCTTGAAAAATATTAATATAAAAAATATACCTATAAATTCGATTTTACAAGATTTTACAAGAAATTACTTTGCGAATTTAAAATTTTAAAATGTATAAGAAAATTAGTTGTGAAATTTAAATTTTTTTAAAAATACTTGTTATTTTTTAAATTGATTTTTTTGCAATAAATATTACTATAATTTTTTTTTCATGAAAATTCGCTACGATTATTTTCATAGAAAATTTTGCAAGACATTTCTTGTTAATTTTTAAATTATAATGTAATTACCTATCAAAATTAAAATTTGTAAGACCATCAATAAATATTTTTCTTTCAAAATTTTGTAAACAATCTGCCTAAAAAATTCCATGAAATATAAAGATTATAAAGAGGAAATTTGAACTTCAAACAAACTGGAGTAGGCCATCTTCAAATGGTCTTTTGCAATATAGCTTATTATGTCAAACATCAGAATTTTTTAAACTAGAAAAAATTATTAGTTCCACCTGCAAATCAAAATTTTCACTCTTTCCAGTTTTGGTATATTATAAAGACATTAATTTAGTGTGGTTTGAAGGGTAGTAGCCATAGCTATTTGCTTCTGCGCATGTCATTTGTCTCACAATCACATCATTATGTGTCATTCAATGCTTTTAAATATTCTTTGGCTTTGAATGAAAAATGGCTTATAATAATTGTGGATGTTGCTTCCCGATTGAGAGTAGTAGAATTGCAATTATACCCAAATTGGTTAAAATTGGGACTGGGATTAACTAATGAAATATAGGAATATTTCACTTTCTGGCATCATCACGTATGACTTCTATAACTTTCTAAGCTTCAAAACTATGTGGTCGATTTAAAATTTAATTTTAACTATTTGTTAGACTAGAAAACTAATAAATGAATAAGATATATCTACTGAGCTATTTTATTCAAAGTATTTTTTTTTTACTAAATTAGTGACCTGCTGCGAAGACTAAAACACATTTCTATAATGCATAACTAATTGTTAGACAGAGAGTTTCATATGTAATGTGTATGTCAATTTTTACATTATATATATTTCACAAGTTTTATACAACTGCTAATATTGATTTGATCATGCATTTTAAGTACTGGTTCACTAATTTAACTAGTAATCTAAAAATTCACTAATTTGATCAAATTGATATCTAGTAAATATTATTTTTATCCATCAACAAGATAATTTTCTTACGTTATTCCAGCTTAAATGTAACTTTTTGCCCCATCAAAGTGAAAAAAGAGAATAAAAAAAAGTAGTATAGACTTCATGGGCTTGTATTTGCCCCTCTTGTTTTCTTTTTGTTATTTCTAGTGAAGAATTTCTGTAGCTTATAGGGCAAGTAATCTTAGCTTGTTTTGATTTTGAATTCTAAGAGTGCTAGGAAGCTTATAAACTCTTTTGGAATGAGAGAATTAAGCAATGTGGGACTAAGAAACACCTAGGGACGTTGTTGGTCGGACTTTAGGCATTCAAGTCCCACATCTTTTGAAACTATAATCCAAACTCACTCCAAAAGCTATATAAGAAGCCTATGGGGTCTCCTTTGTACACACAAACCTTTGAATCAATTGATTACTTAAGTTGATTTGCACATTTGCAATCCTCTTTTGAGATAATATTCTATCTCATAAGTCCCTCTTTGGGCAGACCTTATCTTGCTTAAGCAAGTGACAGTCCTCCTTTGATGCTTATCTTGGAGCCTTCTTCAAGTGGCGCATCAATAATACAGGATTTTCCCCTTATATAGTCATATATATATATATATATATATATATATATATATATATATATATATATGACTTTAAGTCATAAGTTTCCTTTTTCTTAATCTCTTCCATTTTTAATTTCTTTTCCATTCTCTTAAATGTCATTTAGAATATTCTCTCTAGGTATGCACTTCCCCATCAAGACATGCTCTCTAAGTTGGTTAGTGGAAGGGAGAAGGGCCAATTGTCTACCATAATTAGACAAGTGTGTTCCAAGTCTAATGTGGAGTGCTTATCCACCTCATCAATCGGGAGAAAAGACTGAAGGGAGAATATTAAACTGCTTATGAAGAAGTAATATAGTCGGGAAGCTGTCAATTTTGCCGAGAGCAAGAAGATCGCTCGGTACATCTTGTATGTACTATTTTATAATGTGTAATATATGCATTGTGATTGTCATGTGATTATCATACATGACATGTTATGTTGATTGATGCATACCACTGTATTTTGAAATGTGATTATATATATGTATGCACAATATTTGTTTTGGAAATGGAAAAACCACATGCACAAAAGCATATCTGCATGACTTGATGGATTATAATGTTGTGTTAATCAATTAAAGTCATCAGACAGCTTAAGCTTTAAACTGTGGTAAAACAACAAGTTTTAAATTGATTACATTAATTGCTAAATCGATTAAAACTCATGTGTTTGCACATATTTATTTCAAATGTGCTGTGATGGATTTTAGAAAGAAAAGTTTTCAAAAATATGCTAAGTGTCAAGCTTAATTGATTATATGTATCATGTATTCAATTAAGTCTGTTAAAGATTTGAAAATTGTTTCATTGCTTGTCATAACTGTTCTAACGGTCATATTTTTAAATATGTTGACTAAGCATTAAATGCAAATCGATTACATTAATTGAGCGTTCAATTAATTGCTTTTACTGTTTTTAATCTGTTATAACTATGAAATATAACTGATTAGATTAATAGCTTAATTGATTAAAATGCGTCAGATTTGACTTACACTATATATAGACGCGAAGTTCTGAAAGACAATTGAGATTAACATTTTCATATTTGTTTCAGATTAAGCTTTGAAGTTTTACAAAAGTGAGAAATGCTCCAAGAAACAAGAATTATTGTGGTGTACAATTCTTAAGGATCTCTTGAGAAGCAAGATTGATTGATTTTCAAAGTCTGATCGTTTTTTACAACAGAGGTACTTACTGCTTGATCAGGAGCTTTTGCAAACGCTGAGTATTACCGGTTTCCATGTGGTGTCTACAAGAAGAAAAACATTGTTCTTGACTTTGAGAAGGGTCTCAAAGGGTTGACTGCAGGAGATGATTGTTCTTGCTGCTAGTATGTTGTATATTGGCTATATTATATCAGTGAGTTAAAGAGGTGATTTACATTTTGACATTGTGGTCGCTGTAAAGCCCTTGCTGTAAAAACTCATATCTTTATAGTGCAATTTGGCTTCCAATCTCGGGTTGATTGGGAGGACACTGGATGTAGGCAATATTGGCCGAACCAGTATAAAAATTCAGAGTTTGAATCTTCTTCTCCCTATCTCTCTGCATTTAATCAATTGTATACTATCTGTATTCAAATACGAATATTGTTACATTGCGTACATTTTTACTTGCGATTCAAGAAAAGTTTAAAGACTCTTATTATTTGCGAAAAAGATTTGAAAAGCGAATATTTTTATAAAACATCAATTCACCCACCTCTTGGTGTTGAGAAACGAAGCACATCTTTTTTAACATAGCCAACGATGGATGAAGATTGCAAGACCTTTGTCCAAAAGTGCAAGAGTTGCCAAGAGAACAAAAACAACGTCAGATGACGTCGATGACGTTGAATCACTATCAGCATACCCCCGATCTCCCCTCCCTTCGAACTCCTCAAACGATGATAGAACCATAAACATTATTACCTTTGAAGAGGAAGAGTGTGAAACGCTAGGTTTTTGCAAGAAAAATGGAGAGCAATGGTGAAAATGATGTTGAACTCCACCTCTATTTATAGCCGAAATGGTTGGTCCAATGAACAGATCCACACTTTGTGACCTTTTATTTCAAGGGATGTATGAATCCCAACATGCCACCTATCCCACTCCCACCGATTATAACCTTTCCCAACTGACATATCTCCTGAAAAACCTCTTAAGTAGTTACATTCTCCCAGCCGATCAGTTACGAAAACAAGCCACCATACAACAAACCTCTTCGCACATCAAGATATGCTCGGGCTTAGGAGGCTTGTGTACAATATGTTCGTCCGGTCAACCTAAGACTATATAACCCAACCAGTCAGGAAGATCCAATAAATCGGTCGATGGACACTATGCACCGAACAATCAACCTTAAAGAACAATTAAGATTGATGATGATTAATTTAAGTTGGTGCTAATCTGAAATCCATTCTGAAATTTATAAATACAAGTTTGAGATGGTGAGTTAAGTTAGTTACATTAATTATGCATTTATTACTAAGACTGTCGAATTTTTGCTAACTTTGACATCAAAATTACTTCTACATGTAACTTCCCATACCAACGAAATGATGGATAAACAATGACACAAAAAAGTAGCTATGAATTGTAATATTTATGTAAGAATAATCAATGCTTAAGCTTAGTTATAACTTAGTTTCATATATTTTACAAAAATCCATAATTTTTATTCTTAATTTTAATCCCTTAATTTTTGTAATTATATGAAATTTTGATTTATAAATTTGTTGTTACACAAATTTTGATCTCGTAACTTTTAATTATAGGTAATTTTATTTCATTATTAGTATTTTTTTTTTTAATTTAGACAGGTCATTTCGGAAGAGAACGTTATTTGGCTTTTTTTTACAAAATTAAATATATTTTTAAAACTAAAAATTAAACGACATTAAGACTAATTTAAAATTAAATAATAAAAACTGTGCAAAAAACAATTGGAGATCAAAATGGCTCGTAATTAAAAATTAAGAAACCAAACTTGTAAAAAGAAATTAGAAAAAAAAAATTCCTTATTAAATAATAATGTGTTTATATAAAAAAAGTTAAGTGAGTGGTTTATTTCTAAAAAAGTTATAATAGAATATATTGTTTAAGTAAAGAATTAAAAAACAACATTTTATCACGATAGTTAAATTACTTAAAATTAAAATATTATACACTTCACCTTAAAAAAAGCATAAATTTAAAATTATTGATATTTTGAAAATTGATGTCTATTTTTATTTACTTTCTTTATTCAAATTTAGTTAGAATCGATTTGATGAAAAAAAATAACTACTACCCTATATTTTATAATGAATATTCAGAAAAATGGATAATTCAATGTATATCACATATTAATACACTCATTTAAAATATAAAACTATATTAATGTCAATATATACATTTTGAAGCTATCATATTATGATACTTTCGAAAACTATACCTAACATGACTTAATATTGTCTTACGACTCAGATAGATAGCTCATCCAAAAGAGATACCCCTATACCTATGTTTTCATCTTTTCACACTAATAAAGTGATCATTGCAAAGAGAAGAAAACAACACAACAACCATGAAACACACAACTGTTAAATTATATTAATATTTAACATTGGTTCATGTAATTTAAAGTATAACTTTGATGTAAAGATTATAATGTGATAATTATTAGAATATAAGGTATTAAAGTTATTGAGATTATTTTAGAGTTATTAAAATTAATCCCTCTTTTCTCACTTCAAAAAGGACATTTTGGTATTTTATCAAAGTTAATTAAATATCATAAAAGAGGAAAAGTTTTTACTTCTGTTGACACATAAGTTTCTGAAAAGTGAAGAGAAAAATGAACGTTCTCAGGAAAGAAATAGAAACTGTGACTTTGACAAAGAAAACCATCCTTGTAAATTTTTATATCATCAAGAAAGCATTAAAGAGGAGTAAGAGAAGGGAGAAACAATTGACAGGAAGAAACTATACAATGGATCCAGGTAAGTTCTCTTCTACTATGTATGTGAGAATAATGAGTATCATGAAAATTCAAGATCCTGTGTTTTTCATTCAATTGAAAATTAAATAATTGCTTTCAACAACATGGTAAGTTAGTTGGGAAAAAGAGATATCATATGTCTATAATACAATGAATCATTCAATTATCATATAAAATGATACATATAACCAAACTCTTATAGAACTTAATTTATCTACATTTAGATATGCGCCCTTGAGTTAGACTAGTGAAACCATGCACTTGTGGTGGTAAAAATACCACTCTATCAAGCTAACACACAAGATTAGTCTTCGTCCCGATCATAAGAACCTTGGATTCGTCCTCTACATGAGTGTGAATAATTAGTAAAGTTCAGGATGGCTACACAAAATGGAGTAATCCTTAATTTAAGGCACACCCTAGTAAATAACACATTCAACGAGATTCTTTCCCAGGAAATGCCCTACAATCCATTCATTCATATTAATATTTCACTATAATAACGAAATACAACATTTATATAACAATTGATATCATAAAAGCATGAAACACAACCAATAAAAGAGGCAGAACAAATGACACCCGACAATATTAGAGGTGCGCTCAACGTTGAACCTTTAGGGGCTTGGCACCTAGCGAGCCACACACCCAACTTCCTTGAACACCTCTGGATGAAAATAAAAATGGCATCCAGCAGCATATGGTGGCGTCCAGCGACACAAAGTCAATGAGCTCACTGATTTGGTTTCACCCAATAGAGTACATACTCACACAGTGAAAACTAAGTCAGAGACTATTGTTAAAGCGACGTCCAGTGGTGCCTCCCTCCTACCAGTGCCCTAGAACAAAATGCTCCTAGACCTTCAAATATGAAGTTGGTGCCCAATTCCCTTCTGCTAAAATCCCACACCATGACAAAAAGTGTTATGAGTGAAGGAGTTTGACCTTTTCAATTACTCAAATTGGTACCTTCTACTTTCCCTTTTATTCACACAGTTCTAAAACATATTCTAATTTTCTCAATTTATCAGATTATAGCTCTCTCATTCAATCACTCATCAAATCTTTAAACAACACATAATTGTAAAAAGTTAGAATTTAACAATTTATAACACTACTACACCATATTAATTAGCACATTCCATTTATATTTCAAAAATAACACCAAAATTATAATTCACAATTTTCATCCAATATCCATTTCAATCACAATTTCGCAATAATTAAAAACGCAAACTAGTTTCCCTTACCTGCGAAAACAACTCTAGAAAACCAACACACCTTTAACTTCATAAGATGCTCTATTTACACATAAAAATATTACAAAGACGATTAAAACATATCGTTATCATCACTGATGAGCAAAGACTCATATAGAAGATTAAAAAGATGAATGCAAACAAAATAAGGCTCATATGCAACAAAAAAACAAAGTAGACCAAGACAAAGGGTGAAACTCAACTTACCAAAACTGAGAAATTGATTAGTTTAAATTAAAGAATTCATCGTGAAGATCAATTCTAATGTCTCAGTTATTCAATGAGACAAGCAGAGAGTGAGAAACATAAGAGAGAAGAAGAATGACCATAGAGAAGTGGACTATTGAAATATGATGTATTTTAAAATAATGAGATTCGTTTATGACAAAATTATTTATACTAATTTTTTTAATATTAAAATAATTAAGTGTTATTATTTTTAAACTAATAGCAATTCTAAAATATTATTTTTTAAGTCTTTACAAATATCATTATTAGAACTTTACTATCAATATTAATTATGATTATTTTTTATTAATATCAATTAAAAAAATAAACAGATGTTGATGAAAAAATTAAAAAAAAAAACTCAAATCTATAATATTATAAGAATAACTTCAATCAATATTAATCTAAATAATTATAGTGAACATTAATTGAAAATAATTTTAATTAACATTAGATGAGAAAACAAACTTTGTCAATTTCACTTAAAAAAATCTCGACCAACTTCAATTAAAATTCGATCAAAAATTTTATTACCAATATTAAATCTTTTCACTATTAACAATAATTTAATATTTGAATACTTTTTACATTTAATAATAACTGAAATACTTTATTTAATAATAGTTTGGATTTGAGAATTTATAAAGAATTTTAAATTATTACTTTTTTAGGTATAATTTGAAAGTCCTTAATTTTAAGTAGTCCAACGAAATCCTAAAATTTTAATTTCTTTTAAATATTCTAATTCAAAATAATATTTTCTCATAAAACATTTCAAATTCTAAAAAAGGTTAATATTTCTTAAAATATTTTCCAAACACACTATAAAACATATAATTGAAGAAAAATTAGAAAAATAAGTTATAAAAGAAACTTAAAAGCCAAAATGAACAGAAGAAAATGAAATAATCTTGTCAATGTTATTTATATTAAGAAGTGAATTTTAAGCTTAATTTAATTCTGTAAAATCAGCTTGTAAAATAAGGTTTGCACCAACTTATATATAATAAATTGATCTTATGTCGAATTAGGACTTTCAAGACACTCCATCACACCGAGGTGTATGTATATTAAGAGTAAGACTAAATATAATGTGTCCATCAAAATAAATCTCACAAGGATAGATTCTAACCCATGATTTGATACAATGTTAAGAAGTCAAACTCTAAAAAATGGACTTATAAAGTAAGATTTACACTATATTGTATATCAGTCTTATTTCAATAACTTAGAAATTTATTAGTGAGAACACAATTTGTTTATTATTACTTTATAATTAAAAATAATTATGAAGCTTTAACTAGCTGTAAATGAATTTGAATTTATTGTTTTTATATATATTTATTCATTTTTGTTTTTTTATTCTTTCTTGTATACTTAATATGGAAAAATAAATAAAACATTCATTTTATATTCTTTCCAATTTTAAAAATTTATATTTTTTTCTATTTCTATAGATTCTACACCAATTTTTCTATGTATGAATGTTAATTATATGACCAATTTAAGTAATTTTTCCTCTTATTTATTTTTCTTATTTTTTACTTTGTTTATCCCATTTTATATTTATTATTTATATCTTGTGGTATTACTATAAAAAGTAGACAATTCCACAAGTTTCTCCAACATCACTCGTTATATTTGATATAAGAAATGATTCATATATTTTTCTTTGTATTCTGTTTAGTAAATAGCCATGATAGTAATAGAGTTCATGGCATTCAGCACACACTCCAAGAAGAAGATTTGGAGTTAGAAAGAGAATTGAAACTCATTAACAAATCTCCTCTGAAGAGTATTCATGTATTTTATATTTTTCATATATTTCATTAGCGATTTTCTTTCTTTAGTTGAATTTGATGTCACTATTTGTTTTGATAAAAAAAATCATATATGCTGTATTTTTTTTATTTTGTAGACAAAATATGGATATATTGTTGACTGTATTGATATTTATAAACAACCAGCATTTGATCATCCTTTATTAAAGAATCATAAGTTACAGGTATGTTATTTTGAACATTCTCAAATTTGTTAATTGTTATTAATTATATTTGTTTTTGTTTTATTTAAAGATTAAATATGTTTTTAGTCTTTAAATTTTCAGACGAAATTGAAATTTGTTGATATTCAAAAGTTTCACACATTTTGGTTTCAAAATTTAAAAAATAATATATATAGTTTTTTAACATATTTATCACTATTTTATGATAGAGAAAACCCGGCTTTCAAAACTCATTTGAAAAGACAAGTGTGGAGAATTCTTCTACTAAATTCATATTTGGACTTGAGAAAGATGAATGTCCGAGAGGAACTGTTCCTATCAGAAGAACAACAAAAGATAATCTCCTTCAAAGCAAATTATTATCCAATAATCATGTCTTGTTTGAAAATGATCCTGGTGCCCATGTAAGTTTTTTCTTGTATAACAAAATTGAAAATGTTAATTTGTTTCTATATTCACCATCTAATCTTTCAATTTGAATAATTATTTGAATCTTTTAAATTTTGTAGATTGCAGAAGTTTATCTCGCATCATTATTTGGTCCTTATTACAAAGTTAGTGGAACTAATAGCGTTTATAATCCACAAATTAAGATAAAGGATCAATTGAGTTTTTCTCATATGTGGGTTCGAAATGGACCTATAGATACTAGAAGCGAAATCTCTTTCGGATGGCATGTAAGTTTTAATTTGGTCCTATTATCATCTTAATTTTACACATATAAAATGAGTTTTAGTTTATACTTATTATTTTAATTTGTGTGTCAATTTACACAGGTGGCTCCACGAATTTATGGTGATAGTGCAACTTATATTTTCGCAGCATGGACGGTAAGAAAAAATTTATTTACATGTTTTTTCTAATCTTAAAGATGTTTATTTTTAAAAAATCTAATATGGTATATATTTGATGGGAATGTAGTCCGATAATTTCAAAAAAACAGGATGCTACAATGTACATTGTTCAGGATTTGTTCAAACTGATCCAGCAAAGTATCTCGGTTCTCGTGTGGATGAAACGTCTACCTATGGTGGAACAATGATTGAGCATCCAATGTCTATTACACTGGTGATGTTGATGGCATAAAAGTGTGATTATAAGAAGATATTTAATGGTAGACATAATTGATAAAGATTTATATGTATTTCAAGACCTAAAGACAAATAATTGGTGGTTAAATATCTTGGAACATAATATTGGATATTTTCCAGCAAAATTGTTGTCGAACATGATTTCAGCTGATGAAGTAGGTTGGGGTGGAAGAACAATAACTTCTGCTAACACTCCGAGTCCTCCAATGGGGTCTAGATATTTTCCAGATAAAAATTTTGTTCATGCATGTTATTTTAGACATGTCTCATTTCAAAATATATCATTGCAAGATTATGGACCTCCAACATTACATACAAGATTACGGAATGACAATTCTGATTGTTTTGGTGTTGACTATTATGGAGATCTCGGAGAGGAAGTTGGATATTCTCTCCAATTTGGAGGACCAGGTGGTAACTGTGGTAATTGATGTAAGAAAAATGTATCTTTAATAATTTTTTTTTGACAACTTTTTTTTCAACCACTTATGTAGTAGTTTGTGATTGGTCCGTTTCAAATATAGGAACCAATAAAATAGTGACATATAATCTATTGTCAAAAAATTGTTAAAAAAAATTATTAAAATATCATAATCCTCTATGCAAATAAAAACTCAATAAAATTCAACACTTCAAACTATTATTGTCAAATCTTCAATATTTACATATTCAAATTAAAACTTTATTAATTTCCCTTCTATTATTTACATAAATTCTCTTAAATATCATTTAAAATTTTACATTCTCTGTAATCAAAATAATTAATTATCTTGCATAGTTATGAATATATTTTATGACTTATATAATTTAATCTCTATATAGTATCATTACATTTTGTATAGCAAAATAAAGATAAAAATACATTGAATTCCTTTTCTAAAACACTCACAACTATGATTATTGCATATGCAGAACAAGTAAATTAGACAGAGAAATATAATACCAGTAATTCAATTACTTGGTTGGCAGGGTTATCTAAAATGGAGGTTCTCGATGTTAATCTTTTTTTTCGACGGTCAACACAAAACTGAAGTATATAAATAGTAACCAATGATAAAAATAATTAATGAATAACATATATAAAGAATCTACCCACATTTATTCACATAGTAGGAAAGGAATTACTGAACTGGGAAGAAAACAGTTTGATATTTCATTTATATATATATATATATATATATATATATATATATATATATATATATAGATAGATAGATAGATAGATAGATAGATAGATAGATATATTAAAATTAGTGTTTTATATTTCATATTTCATATGAATAGTATATTAACTTATGTATTATTGTTCTATTTTGAATATTTATTTTTTATTAAAAGTATTGATAATAATACTATATTGGAAAAAGTTATACTAATTAATATAATTTAATCTGTCTATATTACTAGATATAGTATGATATTTAATTTCATTAAATAATGAACTGAAATTAGTGTATATTTGAATTGAATTATTTGTAGAAATGTTTAAATACGTTAGTCAGTAAGTAATAAAAGATAATTTTGCATTATTTAAAATAATTAGGTTTAGTAGTTTATATGTAATAATTGGGTCTAAACTTCTAAAATTCTCATTGAAAATGAATTATGAAAACAAACAATATAATTATTTTGGGAAAAAAATATATATAAATAGGATTCCATTAAAGAGAAAGTATCCAAATATGTGACTAAATCCACATAGGCCAAAAAACCAATTAAAAGTAACATATACATTTTACTTTGCATATGACAACAAAAAATATAATTATTTTAGAGAAAAAGTATATAAATAGGATTTCATTAAAAGAGAAAGTATCCCAATAATGTAGGAAGAAATATGTGATTAAATCCACATAGTAAAAAAAAACAATTAAAAGTAGCATATATATGTGACTTTGCATATGACAACAAAAAATATAATTATTTTGGAGAAAACGTATATAAATAGGATTTCATTAAAGAAAAAATATCCCAATGTAGAAAGAAATATGTGATTAAATTCATATAGGACAAAAAAACCCAATTAAAAGTAGCATATACATTTGACTTTGCATATATGACAAAAAAAAATATAATTATTTTGGAGAAAAAGTATATAAATAGGATTTCATTAAAGAGAAAGTACCCAAGTGTAGAAAGAATTATTATAGTTTCATTCTAAAGAAATAACTTGTCACATCATTTGGTGTAACCAAATGATAATCTAACCTAAGAGGCATTAATATAATATATACAAGGTTAAAATTAATATAATATACTTTTTTAATTATTTTACAACTCTATAAATTAATATTTTATTAAAAAAGTAGTTATACGGTGATATATGTAATGAATAGTGATGTTAATATATTATTTTTCTTATGAATGATTAAAATAGTGATATTAATGATAAATTTGGAAGGAAATATTAAAAAAGAAACTAACATTATCAAACAATTATTAATTCTTTCGATATTATATTAAGTTTTATCTTGTCTAATTTTAATTTTGAAAAGTTTGAAAATGAAAAATATGTTTTTAATTATAACAATTAATTTGAATGAACATAAATATTTAATTTAAAAGTTTAATCGAATTATGTTTTATGTTAGTTCATAACTAATTTTGGATACTATTATTAATGTTTATAAAATAGCTCATTGTAATCTACTATAATTTAGAATAAGTACCAATATTAAATAAAGACCGAAGAAACCATTGAGATAAAGTTAGTAACAAATCTTTTGCAAGACTAGGTATTTTATTTTAGTCTTCTATTAAATTAAGATTTCAAATTCTTTATTTAAATTAAACAATGTATGTTCCTCCATATAACACGTCTTGGTTTAATGAGAGGAGAATTTTAGATGATTTTAATCGCTTTGGTAGGGATGTTATCTGTTTTTATAGAACTTCAAGTTGTTCTCTTAAAACTTTTATGTCAAGTAAGAATAGTATTAGAATTATTTCACTCACACATTCATTTTCTTTGAGATGATTTATGGAAACGAAAACATTAATAATTCAAAGTTGAGCTATATCAATGAGTCATAGTTAACGAGTTACATAATTCGATCACTTGAGTGACCTTTTAACATTCAAAAGTAAAAATAACACTCTTACTAAAGAGTAAAATTGTAATATATATATATATATATAGAAAGAGAGAACATAAGAATTATAAGAATTAATGAAGACTAACTTTTTTTGTTTTATTCCTATGATGAAAAGTCTTATTTATAACTCAAAGAATATAACCTAAAAATTACAAATAGTTAATATAAATAGTTAAAATTAATTATAGAAAATCAATGGATAACCATTTATTCATAAGATTTTCCTTTCCTTGAATGTTTATTGATTAGAAAATGTCTTGCTAAAATTTTATAAGAAAAAACCTTTTCAGATAAAAAGGAAAAACCATTTATTCAGTTTAATTATTTTCCGCATCATGATAGATTCAGGATGACCTAATTGATCATGTTAAACAAGAAATTCATTCTAATTCGTAAGTTTCTGGCTTAAATGACATGCATTTCAATTGTATTAATATATATGTAATACAAGCCATAAGAGAAGGTTGGTAGTTTTTCACAATTTTGATTCGTAAGTTTTTGGCTTACAATGACATGTGTTTCAATTGTACTAATATATGTGTAGTACAAGTCATAAGAGAGGGTTGATAATTTCCAACACACAATTTTGACTCAGTTGAAATATAGTGGTATAAAGATATTTCATTTTTTGTCTCAATATGATATCCATTTAAATGAATAACCTTGAAATGTAATAAGCTTCAATTATACTTCTTGGTAGAAGTATATCAGTTCTTCCAAAGCCTTCAATTATATTTGTGGTACAAATAATCATAAATAATGCTAATATTGACTCATCCTATAACTAAATAAGAGAAAATTTGTTCCTCTTAAGAATTGTATAAGTTGTTTCACTATCAGCAAGACACAACATATTTATTAGTCTATACAACACTACTACATACTAAATGATCAAACATATAATTAAATTTTAATGGATTTAATAACATCAAAATTTGTTACATGTACCATCCAAAATTAATCAACTTCGCAAGTCATGTATTATAATATAATATCAAATAAAACTATGTATAAAACATTATCTCTGAAAAACTTTAACCTTTATATATGTATAGTATAACAAAATCAAAAACCACAAATCCATATATGTATAATATATTATTAACTTAAAATATATCTATTTGTAATATATGTATAATATATTAGTATTTGAATATCTCCATTCACACTTCTTTAACAATTACTATATAAATGTTCATCATATACTCAGTTTACATATATATTCTATAATACAAAAGAAAAACATAAAACCAACATTGGACATGCATATTTTAAACTATATATATAGTAAAAATATCATAGAAAATTTTCCTTAAATTAAATTATAATAAAAAATACATAAAAAGCTTCATCACATAAAGATGTTGCAAAGAAAAAAACAATATCATGATTAGTGACATCTATATCACCATAATCAAAATCACCATCTTCCTAAACAAAAAGTGCTTCTATGTTCTTTTCTCTATTTTTAAGATATTTTGGTATAAAAAAAATATGACTCAAATGACCTTTATTAATGTAATGATAAATTATATTTTTTTATTATTTGCTTTTATTTTTCTTACATGAATTTTCAAGTATTTTTCATATTATAATAAAGTAAGGATGACCTGATGGAACATAAAAGATAATTAAAACTAATTTTGTGTGTGATTCCTAAAAGAAAAATTATTATTTATAACCTAAATGATACAATCTAAAAATTACAAATAATTAATATAAATAGTTAAATCAATCATATAAATAATTTGGATCGCGATATTCTAACAACGCATTTTTGACAACAAATTGACAATGCCACGTGTCAGCTTTCTATTGGCCCATTTTCAATTTATTTTTTTTTAAAAAAACTGATTTGGAAAAGGGGTTAGGGGTGGACATTTTCATATTCCCAAAGTGCTTGTCTCTCTCTCCATTCTTTGAAGGCATCCAAGTGGTCAGTGAGCGTTCTTTGTGGACGTTGAGGAAGTTCCTTCGTCGTTGGGTTTCTCTCTTGCCTTGGAGATTACGGTTGGGTGTCGATTTCGTGAAAGTTCTTACCTTTTTTGTGCAATGGGTTCATTCGGTGACAATGGTTCTTCGAAAAAGGTATGAACTTTATCCCTTCGTTGAGGAAGTTCCTTCATTTGTGTCAATGAGTTTGTCCAGTGACATTGCTTCTTCGAACAAGGTATGTAATTTTTCCCTTTTGCGTATTCGTATTTTGTTATTCGGTTATTATTTTTGGTTGTTGTTTGTGATTTTGGGGGTTTTTGATTGGGTTTGTTCTTTAGGGTTGTGATTTGTGTTTGATGGTTTGTTTTTTTGTGCAGTTATTTGTTCGTCATTCATTTAAAACCAAGTTTATTGGTGGTTTGAATGAAATTTTGAGTGAGGAGCACAAGTCCATTATTTCGAAGGAGGAATTTACATCCATGAAACCGTTATGAAGGAAGGAGTACGTCGGAAGCGTTTCAAAAGCAAAGCCTATAGAACTTCATACACTAGATATAGTCCAAAACTTGATTGATTTATGTAATTTGTGAATAGTGCAGTATTTAGTAACTGTAGAAGTATGGATAACTGTATTTCAAACAATTATTTTGATTGTTAATAAAGAAAGTGGTTATTCGAATTGTGATTGTTATTTTCATTCCATTTGTTGTTTGGTAGTATTGTTTATATTCATCCTTTGTGATTGTTATAACAAATGTCCAGTTCTGTCACCCCTATGTGGATGGAAGACCAATTGTAATTGCTTACCAGTGAAAAACACTGGTAAGGACTCACGGGGAGCGCTTAAGCCATGGCTGGGGAGCGCTTATGAACTTTTGGTAAAATATGAGATTTTTTCACTGGTAATCGATTACAGGGACCTTGTACTCGCTTACCAGTGAAAAAAATCTCATTTTGTGCCAAAAGTTCATGAGCGCTCCCCAGCCATGGCTTAAGCGCTCCCCATGAGTCCTTACCAGTGTTTTTCCAAAGTTTCCTAGGTTGATCAACCCTATTGGCCATGGTTGAAGGTGTCCACAACAAGAAATTTCAAACTTGGTCAGTCCTATGTGTTGGGAAGACCCACTAAGGGTATTTAAAGGTTGACAGATGAGGTCTTGCACCCTTCACATAGGACTCATGCACTTGTAATCGATTACAGGGACCTTGTAATCGCTTACCAGTGAAAAAATCTCATTTTGTACCAAAAGTTCATGAGCGCTCCCCAGCCATGGCTTAAGCGCTCCCCATGACTCCTTACCAGTGTTTTTCCAAAGTTTTCTAGGTTGATCAACCCTATTGGCCATGGTTGAAGGTGTCCACAACAAGAAATTTCAAACTTGGTCAGTCCTATGTGTTGGGAAGACCCACTAAAGGTATTTCAAGGTTGACAGATGAGGTCCTGCACCTTTCACACAGGACTCACGCACTTGTAATCGCTTACCAGTGAAAAAATCTCATTTTGTACCAAAAGTTCATGAACGCTCCCTAGCCATGGCTTAAGCGCTCCCTATGAGTCCTTACCAGTGTTTTTCCAAAGTTTTCATAATTGATCAACCATGGTTGAAGGTGTTCCGTTTTACACAACTTTCATGCAATCAACAACAACCAATTTAGTAAACCTATTGTTTTAGTCCTAGTCCTCATCAGTACAAGGACAAATCAATTCTCAAAAATAGACCCAACAAGGTGATCAATAAACTCACTCAACCAAAAACAGAGACAACGAAAATGAATATTAAGAATAATTAATGAGGAATATTATAGTCGTATTGATTTTTTGTCTCAGAAGTTGACATGTACATAGAATCAAACAATACACTTTTAATAGCATAATTTTGTACAATGTCTATTCATTTCCTATAAAAGAAGAATCTAAACCAAGAATACTTTTCTAATGCTATAGTAATCCAAAATGTTGTAGCTTTTGAATTCTTCGGACGTTGGAGAACAGTTCATTACTTGTAACTGGTGGCGAGAGTGGAGGGGATGGCGGTGGGCGACTTCGAGGCCCCGCTGTCAAAGACGAAGCCCTAAGTTTCTTGTGAGCGCGATCTGTCATTTTGGGTTATTAGGGTTTTGAAAGGGGGTAGAAGGTTAAATGGGTTGAAGGTTATTAGGTCTTTGAAAGGGGGAAGTAGGTCACATGGGTTTTTATTTCGAATGGGGTAGTGGGTGATAGCAGAAACTGTCAGCGAAACCCACGAAGGAACAACGACGACAGCGAAAAAACCAAACCTTTCGAGAAAAGACGCCAACGGTGGACCCAAGCGAGACTTCCTCCGAGCACTTCAATGGCGGACAAAGGACTTCCTGCAGAGAATAGATTGACCCAAGCACCAACGAACAACAATGAAGAAAAAGGACTTCGGTGGCGGAGCGAGAGTTTCGAATGGTGGACTTCAATGACGGAGCAAGTCGAAAGTATCTCGAGTGTTTGGAATGGTGGAGAGAAAATGGTGGAGTCAGACTTTGGAATGAGAAAACTTGAGAGAGAGAGAGATTGGAAGGGATGAAGGCGCGAACAGATTTTCCTCCCAATACCCTTCCGAAAATGCCCTTCGTTTTCCATTTAAACCTATTTAAAAAACCATTTAAAACAACAAATGACAGAACGACACGTGTCGTTGTCAATTTGTTGTCAAATGGGCGGAAATGTTAGATATATTATATTTAGTTTATATTTATCTTTATTTTATACTTATCTTTTATCTTTATACTTATCTTTTATCTTTATCTTTTATATTTTAATTAGTTTGTTATTATTTTTTATTTGTATTTTGGACTTAATCCATATAAATAGAAAACCTGTGTTTTTAACAAAAGAAATTAATCTCATACATTTTTTTTCACTTCAAAGTGAGAAACGTTTTCCAAATAATTTAACTAAACTAATCATTCAATCCTAATTGCAACAAACGAATAGACAAACCATTTATTCATAACAATTCTTATCCCGTTTATTCATAACAATTCTTAATTATATAACGGGTATGAGTTTGAAGATTTCTAATTTATTCATAATGAATTTTATTAACAAATATATTTGAACGCATATTTTTCTGTCAATCTTAACTGACCTTAAAACTTTGGTGGCTTAATAGGATTAAATGCGAGAAATCCAAAAAGGAAAAAAAAAATAACTAAAGAGAAATAATTAAAATAGAAAGTAAAATTGTTGAAACTGACAAAATGAAATAAAAATAAATAAAAAATTATATAAATTTATCTGTTATTAATAAATTTATTATTATTACTATTATTAAAATAGAAGAAATTATAATAGCATAATCAAAGCTTTCTTTTATACAAATTTTTACTTATCAACTTGAAAAGGTGGTGTCCATCTCCCTATTTCTCCAATTTTCTTCACAAATCAACATATTCAAGCTACCAAAATCATGTCTTATCTTCTTATCTTCATCTCCATATTCGCATGGAAGCAGATAAAAATTGGATAATGATACTTAGACAACATTTTTTTGACAATATTTGAACATCATCTACGTATCATTCTGTGATTGATCCATGATAGTGTTTATGATTATTATTATTGATTGTAGTGTAATTTTGGACCAATCACAAAATGACACATAAATGATGTTCAAATATTGTCAAAAAAATGTTGTCTAAATATCATTATCCATAAAAATTACACGAATAGACTACTAACTTTTTTTTTAAACAAGTATAAAAGATAAACCTATTTGAATCTATCCTTTTACTATCTCTAACTTACATGCAATTCATAAAAATATATATTAGATAAAACTTTTTTTTGCAATATAAAAATTCACTACAAAATATACTTTTTTTATAATGTTTTTAAAACTTCGTAGTAATTATTTTTTTTTAGCATTATGGCCATTTTGTTAATATTTCGTAAAAATAGTTTTAAAATAATTGTAGTAATATTTTTTTTTTATATTTTCTTAATGTAAAAACTTTTTAACATAATCTTTAGATTATTACTTTTAATTTATACCTAAATTAGTTTTAATTTATAAAAATTCCATTTTATTATTCTTTTTACTCTTTTTTCAAGAATATTTACAAACAAGTTTGTGCAACATACTAATTAATTTCATGGGTATCTAAAATAAAAGCCATAGCTGAAAATACTTATCAATGTATATATAAATTTAAAACACGTTGCATTTGGTGAAGTCTTACAGAGAGTGACCAATAGAACGAAATGCCGTGAAGAAGACATTTTTTATATCCTTTTCTGATGATCATCGTGTGGTAACTCCAACACAAACAGAAGGAAAGAATGATTCCTATGACTCCATCGTGATGGAAATAATATTCACACCTTCTTTCACTTTCTAAAACACCAAAGCAATCTCTTCTCAAAGCATACAAATTCTTTTCCTTTCCCTCCTTAACCAGATATTCCTTCTCCAACTCATGCACAATTACACCTTCATAGCTAACTCAACCTCAAAGTTATTTTCCATGCCATACACAAAATAGCCATGCATATAAATTGAGACACATCTCATTTGATCACCAATTAACACCCATCTGAATTTCAAAACCTTAACTCAAATTTTCTCTTTTGCTTTGTTTAAATGGCTTCTGCACCAGCCTTAAAACGCACAGATTCTGTCATAGATAATATGCCTGATGCATTGAGGCAGAGTCGGTACCACATGAAGAGGTGTTTTGCCAAGTACCTCGAAAAGGGTAGGAGGATTATGAAACATCACCATTTGATGGAAGAAATGGAACTAGTAATAGAAGACAAAAGTGAAAGAAATCAAGTTTTGGAGGGTATTCTTGGCTTCATATTGAGCTCCACGCAGGTTATTTCTTTGCATTCTTTACCTTTATATACATGACAGAAAACAATTATTAGTAGTCACATCACTACTAACACTAAATCGTTAATTACGATTCCATTCATTGAATACATTGTTAGAACTTATAACCCATATCTGTGTATTGTTTATTATGATAGATATATAGTCTATTTGCATATAAGTTAGAATTGCTTGTAACATATATAATTCTCATACTGTAACGAGAGCTATTTCATTATATAAGTCACACACACATATAGAGCTTGTGGTTGTGGATTTTAACGTTGTTTACCTGAAACTTGCAGGAAGCTGTTGCTGATCCACCGTATGTTGCCTTTGCAATAAGGCCTAATCCAGGAGTTTGGGAATTTGTAAAAGTGAGCTCTGAGGACCTTTCTGTTGAGGCTATCACCCCCACTGACTTCCTCAAATTCAAGGAAAGGGTAACTGATGAAAAATGGTGCGTCATTTTTCTCATATTTATACCTCACTTGGATTTTTCTTATCAACAACTTTCAACGCTATCCTTCAGTTCCCCTCTACGTGCGTTTATCTTCTGAAATGAAATGAAAATCAGTACAAGTTTTGTATACTTGAAGTGGCATCATTTTTATCACGTTTCTTAATTTTGCTTACTTCTTAGTTTACATGTTCATCCAATAAAAACTAAATAAGTCCAATTCGAATAATATTTTATGAAATTTGCTTTTGATGTTTAACTTTGGTCTATATTGAAGGGCAACCGATGAGAATTCATTTGAAGCAGACTTTGGAGCATTCGATTTCCAAATTCCTCAACTAACCCTCTCATCTTCAATTGGAAATGGACTCCAATTTACTTCTAAGTTTTTGACTTCCAAGATAACTGGGAAATTGGAGAAAACACAGGCTATAGTGGACTACTTGTTAACACTAAATCATCAGGGAGAAGTAAGTGAAACAACACGAGATAAAATTCGCAAATATTATACTACAACATCAAAGTTATACCTTTCAATATTCATTTTCCATTTTGTCATGGCAGAAGTTGATGATAAATGAGAGCCTGAACTCTGCTGCAAAGCTACAGATGGCACTGGTAGTGGCTGATGCATTCCTCTCAGCACTTCCCAAAGACACTGCATATCAGAATTTTGAGCTAAGGTAAAGATTTTTTATTTTTTAATGGAAGAGGCCAAGGTTGTTGCAAGGTGTAGTCCAATGGCACTACCAATTTCGTTGACAGGTTCAAGGAGTGGGGTTTCGAGAGAGGATGGGGAGATACTGCAGAAAGAGTGAAGGAGACAATGAGAACTCTATCAGAAGTACTTCAAGCACCTGACCCAGTCAACCTGGAGAAATTTTTAAGTAGATTACCAATAATATTCAATGTAGCCATCTTCTCAGTTCATGGTTATTTTGGACAAGCAGATGTTCTTGGCTTGCCGGACACAGGTGGCCAGGTAAAATTCTTAACATAAGCAGCAACTAGTTTGATTATAATCATAGGTTGATAGAGTTATTCTCCTTGTGGCAAGGTCAACAGAGTTTTATACAGAGAAATGTTAAGAATGCTCTCTTAGGACACAACCTCTACTGTTGATTGAAATTTACAAGTTTTTTGTGGGTTACTTCTTATTTAATGAGTCTTATTCAGAATCTTGTAGCTTTCAATAAGTTTTTAATCAATACAAGAAAGTGTATAAGAAGAAGTGCGTGACTAATACACTCTGCTTTTATGATATCATATCAATTGCTATTTATGTTAAGAGATTGCTTAAAAGTAAAACGCTTTTTCATTTCTAATACTCATTGAGAGAAGTACAACAGATAGTTTACATATTGGACCAAGTCAAGTCTCTGGAAGCAGAATTGCTTCTGAGAATCAAGCAACAAGGGCTAAATGTGAAGCCTCAAATTCTTGTGGTGAGTTTCATGCAAAGGAATGGATAACTATATCTCGGTATACGTACATGAAGTTACTAGAATCTTAAGAGTACACTATTGATCTTGACAGATAACAAGGCTCATACCTGATGCTCGGGGAACAAAGTGTCACCAGGAGTTGGAGCCAATAAATGATACTAAACACTCCCACATTTTACGTGTGCCTTTTCAGACAGATAAAGGAATACTGCATCAGTGGGTTTCTCGCTTTGATATTTACCCCTATCTTGAGAGGTTTACTCAGGCATGTACATCTGATTCAAGATTCTCTACCTGTTATCTATTGCCACTCATGATTTTTCCTTCTTACCATACTTTGGCTCATTTAAATAGGATGCAACAACCAAGATTCTTGAGTTCATGGAAGGGAAACCAGATCTTATTATTGGAAATTACACAGATGGAAATTTGGTAGCATCACTAATGGCTAGAAAACTTGGGATAACTCAGGTTAATACAGCATAAGTTTTGCTTTGAACAGTTTTTTGTGGTTGCAAGTACATTTATTTTCATTTTCTACATGTACTAATTCCACTTGGCAATTGAAAACCAGGGAACTATAGCACATGCTTTAGAGAAGACCAAGTATGAAGATTCAGATGTCAAGTGGAAAGAATTGGATCCCAAATATCACTTTTCATGTCAATTCATGGCTGATACAGTGGCAATGAATGCAACTGATTTCATCATATCCAGCACATACCAGGAAATTGCTGGAAGGTTAGCTCAAATAGCCTTAAACACACATAAATGAGCACAAAACAGGAAAAAAATGAAATCTAAATTTGAAAGTTGATGTTTGCAGCAAAGATAGACCTGGACAATATGAAAGCCATGCCGCATTCACACTCCCAGGGCTGTGTAGAGTTGTTTCAGGGATAAACGTGTTTGATCCTAAGTTCAACATAGCCGCGCCAGGAGCAGACCAATCTGTCTATTTCCCTTACACAGAAAAAGAAAAAAGGCTCACTCAATTTCAGCCAGCCATTGAGGATCTTCTTTTTAGTAAAGTGGATAACAATGAGCATATGTAAGTGACTTCCTCTCTTGTAAGTAACATTGAGTTATAAATTACCACATTCTTCTAAATGAATGACTTTCACTTGTGAAATTGTTATGGAAGCAGTGGATACCTGGCAGATAGGAGGAAGCCAATTATCTTCTCAATGGCTAGGCTTGATGTTGTAAAGAACTTAAGCGGGTTAGTTGAATGGTTTGGCAAGAACAAGAGATTGAGAAATTTGGTGAACCTTGTCATAGTAGGGGGCTTCTTTGACCCTTCAAAATCAAAAGATAGGGAGGAAATGGCAGAAATAAAAAAGATGCATGACTTAATTGATAAGTACCAACTGAAGGGTCAGTTTAGATGGATTGCTGCACAGACTAATAGGTACCGCAACGGAGAGCTCTACCGTTGCATTGCTGACACAAGAGGAGCATTTGTGCAGCCTGCTTTGTATGAAGCATTTGGATTAACTGTCATTGAAGCAATGAACTGTGGATTGCCCACTTTTGCTACCAACCAAGGAGGTCCAGCAGAAATTATTGTTGATGGGGACTCTGGCTTCCACATTGATCCCCTCAATGGCGATGAATCAAGCAAAAAAATTTCTGATTTCTTTGAAAAATGCAAAGTGGACCCCTCACAATGGAATGTGATTTCTGCAGCCGGATTGCAGCGCATAAATGAATGGTATCCAACTGATCATATCATATCATACAATTTCCTTAGCTTCTTGCATCAATGAGAAAATTTTCAAACTTTTTAAATGTCTGTCTTAATATAGCTATACCTGGAAAATTTATGCAAACAAGATGGTAAACATGGGGAACATTTACACCTTTTGGAGACAAGTGAATAAGGAGCAAAAAGAGGCAAAACAGAGATACATTCAGATGTTCTATAATCTTATATTCAAGAATTTGGTAAGCCAATAATTGGTCTTCTGGACATAAAAATTCACCAATTATTGTGTTTTAAATTTCTGAAAAAGATAAACACTTTTCATGTGCAAATGTCACAGGTTAAGACTGTACCTGTTCCAAGTGATGAACCTCAACAAGCAGTGACCAAGCAGCCGAGTCTTAAATCTCAGAGCACAAGGTCTGTTACTCAACCCATCAATCAGTTTTCATCTTTGTGAGGAGAAAAAAGTGACTGCATTAATTGAAATATTGAATATCTGAAATTGCTACATCATGATTACCTTTAAACAAAATGGTTTTCCATTTGATTCAAGCTAACATGTTTTCTCTTTTCCTTCTTGGTTTGCTGCATCAGACGTTCACAGTCCAGACTACAAAGGTTAGGTTCATTGCATAGCACTGAATTAGGTCATGATTATCAGTAGTGTTGTGTATGCTCAATATTACTTGGTTTCTTTCAGGTTATTCGGAAATTAATATCTCAACCACAAAGCACATGTTATGACTCTGGATATAATGGATCTTTTCTCTTATGTGTACACTTTATATTTTATTTTTTATTTTTTTGTTATTCATCAAACGAAGAAGTTCTGCTATTGTTGAACTACTACAATTATTTTATGTGAACAATAAAATGGCCTATGCCAGGAAATTCAAAACGAAGATGGAGCAACTTTTAATTTCACGTGAGCTGAAACTTTAATTTCAGAACTGTAATGAAGACAAAAAGATTAGGATAAATATGTCATTTTAATAAGAGCATAGAAAATAGACGTGTCTAGCAAAAGAGGGAGTGCAAATAAAAAGAGGTTAATTAAAATTATTGTAAAATAATATGATTTAACATGGGCTTAAACATTCCAGCCCAATGGCACTGCAGGTCCAGCCCAACTATAGCAAGTTTGTTAAATTTTTATCTACTACAACAGTCCATTAATTAATTATTAATATTTTAGCCAATATAACTAAATTTTATCCTTGTGTAATTCAACTTGATAATTTTCTTACGAATAATTGATTAGTTAATTGTTTTAAAAGGACTTGTTTACACTTTCCTACAAGATGGCTGTCATGGTATAATTTGTTTTTAACAATAAGAAGAAGAAAAAATTACTAAAGTTTGAAACCACGAGATCAAATATGTAATAAATTTTTTTAAAGAAATTAAAACTACACGGTGAATAAATAAAAAAGTATATTCAAACCTAATTATTATTACTAGGGCTGTTCACTTTTACCTTGTTAAAACAATTATTAAAATTATTAAAATAAATATATTATTAAACTAAATTTTATAAAAGAAGTTATAAAAAATATTTTATAATTTTATTATAAATATTTTTTTTATATAAGTAGTTTTCTAGTATATAAATTATTACAAGAATAAAATTAAAAAAAAATTGTGTAAAAGATTTTTGTAATATCTCACTTAATATATAAAATTATTAAACAAAACATTATAGATATGATAATTATAAAGCAGAGAAAACTAGCATATAACTATTATATTACAGTCATCCATATAAGTATGTATTAGATAAAGATAATCATATAACTAAATTAACAGAAATTGAGTTTTCCAAAAAGAAAAATATTATACATAATAAGATCATCCTAAAAATATATCGTCACACTACCATCGCCTTACACTAGATCAACGGCTACATCATCATATACTCACACCATAATTGCAAACAAAGATAACACAAAGACAAAATAACACAAAATAAAGGGTAAACTAATGTTCAAAAAGAGTAATAATAAAACAGGTATAAAGATATTATCACATATAAATCATTCATAACAACAATCATATCACATACAAAGACTTATATTATACTCAACGATCTGGATACATGTATTGATATCAGACTCTAATGAGTTATTTATAGTGTATGTATAGATATGGTCACTTATGGTGGCCTCTATTGCTCTACATAGCCATTGTCACACCCTACCACACACAAGGTTAGTCTGTTAACATCTTTGGCCAAGGTAAAGCCCTTAGACTATCACCTCATGTTTCTCTCGCTACATACCTCATCATTCTCTACTTGAGATTAGATGGTTATTAGAGCAATAAGATAACTCTCAACACGGAATTCATATATCAATACATACACTAGTGAATTCATATATCACTCAATCAAACACTATAATAATCTTAGATATACATAAAATCCATGGTAAATCTATCTCAAACAAGTCAAAGTGTAAGAAAAATTCACAATACAATTTAGTGCTCAACGATACAAAACTTACACTCAGCATAACCTGCCATCGCTCAGCACTTTATCATATATCAACAAATGAATTTATGAGATTTGGGAAAATGGAACCTGTTCAAATAGTCAAATTCGTATTTCGTTCTTGGCACCTTTGTCAAAACCAACTTTTAATGTCAGTGCACATACCAATTGGCTCAATTGATCACATCCTATGCTCCTCAATCAACACAAACTCAACCAATACAAACAACAAGACAAACATCCAAAACAACCAAATTCAAAAGATCAAACTTCATCATATAACTCAATCATGCAAAATTCAAATTTAAAGATATGTATAACTTTAAAACAATGCAATTATCTTCTTTACCTTAAAGACAGACCAAACTTCTCAAGAATCCTCAAAACACCTCCAGACGCACAAGAAGTTGTATCTACTTTTATTAATAACACAAACACGATCGTGGTACATCATTAAGAGCATTGATAAGGAGAGACTTTTATAGAAAGCTCAAACACTACACGCAAACCAAGATGGTCCACATGCACAAAAAGAACAAACAAACCAAGGAAAGGGGCAAAAAAACAACTTACTCTATTGAAAAAATTGATCCTATAGAAGTGGATAGCTCCTCTCAAGGATCACCTTAACGGACTTCGATCTTCAAACAAATGAATGTACAGTATGAAAACTTAGAGAGAAGAAAGAGAGCTCTAGAGATAAGGTGTTTAGAGAGATGGTATGATTTTAAGATAGTGAAACTCATTTATGAGAATTCTATTTGCATTTTAAACTTTTATTATTAAAATAATTGAGTCTCACTATTTTAAATACATTATCAATTCTAAAACACAATTTTCTAGGCTCTTACCAGAGGACAGATGTGGGTATGGCTCCCTCGTATACTCCTTTATCTCTCATGTAGAGTCACTTGTTCTCCCATCCCAGATAACTTTGACTAAACTGATGATCTTTTCTTTAAACTGTTTTATCTGACAATCCTTTATACTAACAGGTTGCACCTTCACTAATAGATCTTCTCTAACTTGAACATCCTTCAATTCTAACACATGAGAAGAATCAGACACATGCTTTATTAGCTGAGAAACATGAAATATCGAATGAAGATTGGGCAATTGAGAAGGCATGACAATCTCATAAGTTATAAGCCAATTTTGTCTCAAGATATGGACTAATGAACTTAAAAGAAATGTTTCTAGAATAGATATCTCTTCCCACACTGGTGGTTGTAGTCACCCGTAAGAAAACATGATCCCCAACTGTAAACTCCAACAGTCTTCTTCTTTGATCAGCATAAGACTTCTGCCTACTCTGTGAGACCTACATCCTCTCTTGTATCATCTTAACTTTATCTGTGATTTGTTGTGACAACTCAGGTCCCACCAACACTGCTTCACCATCCTATTACCAGCACAAAGGAGTTTTGCATCACCTGCCATACAGACCCTCATAAGATGTCTTACCTATACTTGTCTGATAGTTATTGTTATAGGTAAAAACACCTATGAACAACAATTCTAATGCATAGAAAGCTCTATTTACTTCTATGAATAACACAAACACGATCAAAACACACCATTAAGACCATTGATTGGTAAAAACTCTTGTAGAGCTTAAACACTACATGCAACCAAGATGATTTCGTAATCTTGTATGTAATGTTGGAGTTCCACTAACATTGTAATAAGGACCAAATAATGATGCGAGATAAACTTCTGCAATCTACAAAATTTAAAAGATTCAAATAATTATTCAAATTGAAAGATTAGATGGTGAATATAGAAACAAATTAACATTTTCAATTTTAATAATAGTTTTATTGGTTGAATTTTAATAATTGTAGCATCCTGTTTTTTTGAAATTATCGGACTACATTCCCATCAAATATATACCATAATAGATTTTTTAAAAATAAACATCTTTAAGATTAGAAAAAACATGTAAATAAATTTCTTCTTACCGTCCATGCTGCGAAAATATAAGTTGCACTATCACCATAAATTCGTGGAGCCACCTGTGTAAATTGACACACAAATTAAAATAATAAGTATAAACTAAAACTCATTTTATATGTGTAAAATTAAGATGATAATAGGACCAAATTAAAACTCACATGCCATTCGAAAGAGATTTCGCTTCTAGTATCTATAGGTCCATTTCGAACCCACATATGAGAAAAACTCAATTGATCCTTTATCTTAATTTGTGGATTATAAACGCTATTAGTTCCACTAACTTTGTAATAAGGACCAAATAATGATGCGAGATAAACTTCTGCAATCTACAAAATTTAAAAGATTCAAATAATTATTCAAATTAAAAGATTAGATGGTGAATATAGAAACAAATTGAAATAATAGTTTGAAGTGTGGAATTTTATTGAGTTTTTATTTGCATTGAGGATTATGATATTTTAATAACTTTTTTTAACAACTTTTTGACAACAGATTATGTGTCACTATTTTATTGGTTCCTATATTTGAAACAGACCAATCACAAATTATCATATAAGTGGTTGAAAAAAAGTTATCAAAAAAAAATTGTTAAAAATACATTTTCCTTACATCAATTACCACAGTTACCACCTGGTCCTCCAAATTGGAGAGAATATCCAACTTCCTCTCCAAGATCTCCATAATAGTCAACACCAAAACAATCAGAATTGTCATTCCGTAATCTTGTATGTAATGTTGGAGGTCCATAATTTTGCAATGATATATTTTGAAATGAGACATGTCTAAAATAACATGCATGAACAAAATTTTTATCTGGAAAATATCCAGACCCCATTGGAGGACTCTGAGAGTTAGCAGAAGTTATTGTTCTTCCACCCCAACCTACTTCATCAGCTGAAATCATGTTCGAGAACAATTTTGCTGGAAAATATCCAATATTATGTTCCAAGATATTTAACCACCAATTATTTGTCTTTAGGTCCTGAAATACATATAAATCTTTATCAATTATGTATACCATTAAATATCTTCTTATAATCACACTTTTATGCCATCAACATCACCAGTGTAATAGACATTGGATGCTCAATCATTGTTCCACCGTAGGTAGACGTTTCATCCACACGAGAACCGAGATACTTTGTTGGATCAGTTTGAACAAATCCTGAACAATGTACATTGTAGCATCCTATTTTTTTGAAATTATCGGACTACATTCCCATCAAATATATACCATATTAGATTTTTTAAAAATAAACATCTTTAAGATTAGAAAAAACATGTAAATAAATTTCTTCTTACCGTCCATGCTGCGAAAATATAAGTTGCACTATCACCATAAATTCGTGGAGCCACCTGTGTAAATTGACACACAAATTAAAATAATAAGTATAAACTAAAACTCATTTTATATGTGTAAAATTAAGATGATAATAGGACCAAATTAAAACTCACATGCCATCCGAAAGAGATTTCGCTTCTAGTATCTATAGGTCCATTTCGAACCCACATATGAGAAAAACTCAATTGATCCTTTATCTTAATTTGTGGATTATAAACGTTATTAGTTCCACTAACTTTGTAATAAGGACCAAAGAATGGGATGAGATAAACTTATCGAAGCTACAAAATTTAGAAGATTCAAATAGTTATTCAAATTGAAAGGTTAGATGGTTAATATAGAACAATATAAAACAAAGAACAATATATGGATCATTTTTTCAATCAAATATAATGAGTGATGGTGGAGAAACTAGTGGAATTGTCTATTTTTATAGTAATAAAACAAGATAAATAATAAATATGAAATGGGATAAATAAAGTAAAAAATAAGAAAAATAAATAAGATATAATCAACATTCATGCATACAAAATTGGTATAGAATTTATAAAAATAGAAAAAAATATGAATTTTTAAAATTTGAAAGAAAATAAAATGAATGTTTTATTTCTTTTTCCATATCTTTAACTATACAACAAAGAATAAAAAAACAAAAATGAATAAATATGTATAAAAATAAACAATTCAAATTCATTTAGTGTTGGTTAAAGCTGCATAAAATTAATTTTAATTAGAAATTAATAATAAACAAATTTTGTTATAAGTAATAAGTGTTTTAAGTTGTTGAAAGTCTTTATCTCGACTAGAGATAAGATCAATTTACATAAATGGTGCAAATCTCATTATATAAGTTGTGGGTTAAAGTCTATCCTATCTAGACTTGGTTATTCAACATACTGTTTCATTTGTTATCGGACCATCTATTAATATTTTGCGACAATAAATTATACTTAAAGTTTATTTCTTAACATAAGTAAAATTTATCGAGGAGATGATTTCATTTTCTTCTTTTTATTTTGTTTTTTAAGTTTCTTTTATAACTTTTTTTTATTTTTCTTCAATTATGTGTTTGGATAAGATATTTTAAGGGCAATTAACTTTTTTTTTTAGAATTTGAAATGTTTTATGAGAAAATAATATTTTGAATTATAATATTTAAAAGAAATTAAAATTTTAGGATTTCGTTGGACTACTTAAAATTAATGACTTTCAAATTATATTTAAAATTCTTTATATTCTCAAATTCAAACTATTATTAAATAATTTATTTCAGTTGTTATTAAATGTAAAACATATTCAAATATTAAATTATTGTTAATAGTCAAAAGATATTAATATTGATAATAATATTTTTAATTGAATTTTAATTAAAGTTTGTCAAGATTTTTTTTAAGTAAAATTGACAGTTTATTTTTTCATTTAATATTTTCAATGTTCACTATAATTATTTAGATCAGTGAAGTTATTCTTATAATATTATAGATTTGAGTTTGTTTTATCAATTATTTTCATCTACATTTTTTATTTTTTTTAATTCATATTAATAAAAAATAATCCTAATTAATATTGATAGAAAATTTAAATAGAAAAATTATAGATGATATTGGTAAAGACTAAAAAATAATATTTTAGAATTGATACTAGTTTAGAAATAGTAAGACTCAAATATTTTATTATTAAAAGAATTAGTGTAAATAATTTTGTTATAAATAAAATTTATTATTTTGAAATATAGCATATTTTTATAAATCATTTTTCTTCCCCCTTCTTTTTTTTATCACTCCCTTTGTTTATTTGAAGAACCGCGATAAGAGAATTGATCTTCACGACGAGCTCTTTAATCTTTTCATTTCTTTTGTTTGCATGCATTTAATTTGGGTTAAATATATTTTTAGTCCCTCAATTATTAAGTGTTTTTGGTTTAGTCCATCTTCCAAAGTTTGTTTCATTGTCATCATTTTCCTTAATGAAACTGTAATATTTAGTCCTCGAAAACCAACGACGTTAATTTTTGTTTGATCTAGCTAACGGCGTGCCACGTTTCATGCCATGTGTCCTTCTTCAGCACATACTCCCCAACAACAATAGGGTTCTTCCTCCTCCTCCAACACCACTACCTTCCTCTTCAACTATGTCCCTGTACAAGTCGTCGACGCCAACCTCTTGCACAAGTCATCGCCAACCGCGATAGAACCTAATGCAACAATCCTAAATCGCACTCTAGAGAAGAAACACATCCACGCAAATCACAACGCCATTGCAAGCTTTGTCTTTAAGAACTCTTCGCACACCATGGCGTCTTCTCCTTTGTGCAACCATCATGAAGCCTTAGTTCACCCCCAATTTGCAAACCCTAATAGTAGAGGGACAATATCCAAATCGCTTTTCATAGTAACTTGCAAACAAAGCAAACCCAAAAATTCAAATTGCAATCGTGCAACCAAGACTCAGTGCGATGTATCAACCATATTCATCTTCCTTGTGAGAAGCCTTAAACCAGGTTTGTTCCTCCTCCTTCATCTCACCGTGAACCTACAGAGGGAAAAGAGAGGAACACCCAGAAAAGAATGATGAAAATTAAGGATGGTTGTTGCGAGATTAGGGCATATTATGATTCCCATGATGGCACGATTCTCTGTTTCGCAATTTGGGGGACATTGCGATTAGGGTTTATTGGATTGGGAGTTTTTTTGTGCGTTGAATTTGGTTGCAGGTAAGAACTCTTGTGGCGAGTTTCGCATTTCTAATGCGATGAAGAAGATGATGTTGCGTTTTGGAATTTTTTATTGGGGTTGTGAAGAGGATGAACATGGAGGTGAAGGTTGCCATGGTTGCGCAACTTTTGTAAGTGATTGGATTATGGTGGTAGCGCAAATTGCGCGAGGGAGAAGAAGAAGATGTGAACTCGTGTTTTGTGATTTAGGGTTGTGAGGGGGAGGCAGTGGCACGATTTTGGGGTGGTCACCGGCATGATGGTGCGAGGAAGAACTCTATCACTGTTGGGAAGCCTATGCTAAAGAAGGACATGTGGCATGAAATGTGGCACGTCGTTAGCTAGCTCACTGAAAATTTAACATTGTTGGTTTTTGAGGACTAAATATTACGGTGTCATTAAAGAAAATGATGAAAGTGAAGCAAACTTTAGAAGAGGGACTAAACCCAAAAACACTTGATAGTTGAGGGACTAAAAACATATTTAATCATTTTAATCTTTTATATGAGTCTGTGTTCATTAGTGATGATAATGATATGTCTTGATCGCCTTTGTGATGTCTCTTTGTGTAGATAGAGCATCTTATGGAGTTAAAGATGTTTTGGTTGTCTAGAGTTGTTTTCGCAGATAAGGAAAACTAGTTTGTGTTTTTAATTGTTGTGAAATTGTGATTGAAAATGATATTGCATGAAAACTGTGTATTATAATTTTGGTGTTATTTTTGAAATCTAAATGAAATGTGCTAATATGGTGTAGCAATGTTATAAATTGTTCAATTCTAACTTTTTGCAACTATGTGTTGTTAAATTGAGCAAATTAGTACAAATTAAAATGTTTTAGAATTGTGCAAATTAAAGGATAGTAGAATATACCAATTTGAACATGTCAAACTCGTTCATTCATAATATTTTTTGTCATGATGTTGGGTGATAGCAGAAGAGAACTCGACACCAATTTTATATTTCAATGTTTAAAAAAATAAAGAATAGTAAAAGTAAGAAATTTCACAAAATAATTTTCATACAAACCATATTTAAACTTTTCAAAAGCCTAAGATAATTATAATTATCACTTAACACAAAAAAAGAATCATAATTAGAGGTTATTTTTGTTAAAAATTATTAATAGATGAAACATTATGTATTGATTAGAAAGCAGCTAGTCAAATTTCTCTTTAATCCTTATATATAAAGTATAACGAAATAATATAAAACTTAAATTAAATATATGATTGATAATATATATTTTTAAATAGTGTAATTATAATATTATGTTAAAAAATTATTATATGTTAAATAAAAATATTATTAAAAACAATTAAAATTTTATAAAAATAGAAGACGCTAATTCAAATGGCAACAATCCAAAAATAACAATTCGAATTCTTCTCCAAAATCCATAACTTTAGTTTTAGGCAAAGTTGTAAATTGGTCTTTAGGTTCAAGTGTTTTATGCAACTCCAACTCTTTCATCCAACACCTTTAAACTTTAAGAAAAAGTCAATTTATTAAAAAATTAAAAAAAATCTAATCAAATATTTTTTAAAAATTTCAATTCACGTTATTTGACCCTACTCCTCTAACTTTTTAAAAAATTTAATTTCTAACTTTAATAAATATATTTTTTAAAATTTTTTCTCCTCCACCCTTTTAAAACTACACTCCTTTAACAAATTTTAAAATATGTGTGGATTTCAAAATCTCATTCATAATTTTTTTTTAAATTTTATTTTTAGATTTAAAATTTAATAATAATATAATTTAATTTAAAATTTTAATATTATTTAATTTATGTTTTATCTTAATAATTATTAAAATATAATTTCTATTATTATAATAGTTATATTAAAAAAATAAAAATAATTTAAATAAAAGTAGTAACAATGAAAAAAAGAAAAGAAATAATAATATAAAATCTGATTTAATATATTTAAATATATTAAATTATATTAAAATATTAAATTAAATTAAATAATTATTAAATTTTAAATAAAAACAAAATTAAAAAAAAATTGTTTATCTATCTAAATTAACATTTATCTAATCAATTTTTTTTAGTTTTTTTATTTAAATTTTAATAATTATTTAATTTAATTTAATATTTTAATATAATTTAATGTATTCAAATATATTAAATCAGATTTTATATTTTTTTTTTCTTTTTTTTCATTATTACTAATTTTATTTAAATTATTTTTATTTTTTTAATATAACTATTATAATAATAGAAATTATATTTTAATGATTATTAAGATAAAAACATAAATTAAATAATATTAAAATTTTAAATTAAATTACATTATTATTAAATTTTAAATCTAAAAATAAAATTTAAAAAAAATATGAATTGGATTTTGAAAAAATAAAATCCATCGATTTTAAAATTTGTTAAAGGAGTATAGTTTTAAAGCGATACAACAGAAAAAATAAAAAAAAAATATTTATTAAAGTTAAAAAGTTGGAGATGCAAAGCAAATACTTTAAAGTGAAACTGTTTAAAAAAAATTGACCAGAGTTTTTTTTAATTTTTTATAAATTAAATATATTTTTAATTAAGGATGAAATTGATATTATCTTAAAAAAACTTAAAATGTAAAATGAAAGGGTTGGAGATACACGTTGAAACACCCAGGCCGAATTAGTACCATGGGCCTAACAGAACTAACCCGCTTCCTTGGTCTTTATAAAGACAACCGAGAACTAGAAGTTTCACCTAACCTCAAATTAGGGTTTTCTTCTATTTGTATGAAAGACTGCGTCACCTTCTTCACTGCAACACTACTCTTTTTCTTTTCTTTTTTTATCTTATTTGAGTAAAACTTTGTTCTCGGTTGTATTGGTGTTAACATTTGAATGTGCATGGTGATTTGGAGATGGAAGTGATGATTTTTTCCCCAGGTGATCGACGCTGAACAAACTGTGCGATTTTTCTCTTTTGAGAAACCAAGCCAAATAAATCTGATCCATCTCCCTTTAGATATATTTGCTTATGAGTTTTTTGTCTGTACCAGTATTTGATTAAGATTTGGGATTTTCTTTATAGTTTCATTGTTTCATTTTTAATCTTTGAGTATTAAGCAAGTAGACATTAATGGGATTTAATAAGGATGAAATGTCTCTTTTTTTAAAAATTTTGTTTTTATGATTTTATTCTATATTTTAACCTGGAAAAATTTGTTTCAATTGAAAATTTTTGTTCTAGATGTATTCTTGGAAGCTAATTTTGGTCAAATTACAATTACAAGGTTCTGAAATTTTTTTTGCAGTATTTATTCTTTGTTTTATTTTTCGGTACTGAAAATTATTTTTTTCTTTCTTAGTGTTCTATTCCTTGTTTTATTTTTCTGTACTGAGAATTGTTCCTTTTGATACTAAGTAATTACATATACCTTTTATTTTTCACTACTGAAAATTGATCAATTTGTGCTTTTGATACTAAGTAATTACAAGTTTAAAAAATATATAGCCTAAGAATTGGTCAATCGATCCATGAATTTATACTAACAAATTTCAAAATTTTAAGGATATAAACATAAAATTGTACATGACAAATTTGAAAATTTTAAAAATGTAATTATGAAATTGATCAGCAGATGGTTATTATACTAGCAAATTTGAGGATTTTAAAATATTTAATTAAAGAATTGATCAATGGATCCATAAAATTATACTAACTAATTTGAGAATTTTAAAATTATATAATTGAAGAATTGATCAATTGATAGTTATACTAATAATTTTGAAGATTTTAAAAATAGACAAGGACAGAGATGTGTACAATTATCTTCAGACCAGTAAAAAATTTTCAAGATAGCGACTAATGCATATAGGAAATAAAAAATAAAAATTATGAGGATAACAGTAATAATTGATATATATTTAACTCTTAAATGGCTGGAAGTAAGTAGCATAGGAGTGAACTGAAAACAAATTGCGATTTTTTTTTTAATTTAACTTAAATTATATTTGTTAATATTTACAAATTGATATAAATTATTTAATCAATTGTTTTGTGTAAAACATATAATTTAGTTATTTTTATCAATTTTTACTGTCTTATTTTTTATGTAAATCTGTTCTTGTTATTGTAATTTATTAACATAATTGTTATATTTCATTTAGACTTTTGTATGTTTAGAATATTTTTTGGTTTTTTATTATAAATTAATGAGATTACATTTGAAAGATAGTATTATAAATTCTTTATCGAAAACGGTTCAATTACAGTTAAATCATTAAACCTTAGATGAATATTTGAGTCATTTATAAAGGATTATCTTGCAGATAAATTAAATGTAGAATGAAATTTATAATTATGTTAATCCAACACAGTGTTGGATTTCCTATACTGCTAAACTTTCAGGTTTAACACAATTTCAATCAAATCACATTTGGATACGCCTTGTAGTATAATAACATTGAAGTGATTAAAGACATTGAAGTTACGTAATAACTTTGTAGTGCCTTTCTTGTATATGCATTATTAGAATTTCGTCAACATCTCTTCGCATCAGAAATTGAATGTCAGAACAGTAAACCAGTAAAAAAAATATTGTCTGCCATACATCTAAATACTCTTCTAAAATCATCCATATAATGATAGCAGGCATCTGCAAAAGCTTCAAATTACTGTTGTTGCACAAGGTTAGCTTTCCTATTTCCGGTAAAATAATGTTCTTTCTCTTCCTTCTTTCAATCAATAAGAAACTATCATCTGAAGAAGGATAAACAGCAAAGAAAAACCTTAAATATACCGTAACCAGTATACCAAAGCATTATTTTATGAAAGAATCTAGTATTTCATTGCAATAAGAGATACAATCAGAAAGGACTTTCTTATACTTCAGTCTCCATTGGACAGCTAATTTCCACCTATCCATGGACCTTCTTGCTTTTCTAGATAATATTTCGCCAGTGAAACTATGTGCATCTTTCATATCATGTGCATCTAAGAAGGTATAGATCTCCTCCCTGGAAGACACAGGTTTTGTGATCTCCATGAAAGTGAAAAAATCTTGGCTACTGTGCATTGCATTCAAGAGCAAGGTGTCTTCATCAATAGATGTCGGCAGATTCTTTAACACAGTCGCACAAGTTCTGGACAGCCATTTCGTGATGAAAATTTCATTGTCTGCTGACAGTTGGGAACCAGAATACACAAGATGTCCGACAGACTTCCTTTTGTTTTGAGGGGTTGCCCACAACCGCAATGCAGCAAGTAGTGCAAATGAAGGCTTCCCATTATGATGGATATAGAGTGATTCCATAGACCATGAAGTGGAAAAATGTATAGCTGGTTCCAAAGGGATAAAAACCTTGTCATTTGGATTTTCTTGCAGGAGAAAGCCGTAGTGTTCAAGAAGCTCCAAATTTGTGTAAGTTCCATAGCATAATAGAACCTGGTAAAGATAAAGTAATTAGTAATTCTCTCTAAACAATGGAATGTAGAGACTGAAAACAGATATGGTACTAGTGACACTTGAAAATATTCAAATGGAAGTAGGATTAGAAAATATCAGTCCCTGCAAAATTAAATAATTTACAGGAGACAAGCAAGTAACTTTGTTTATAGAATTTTAGTTGCAGGTAAGATTTATGATAAATTACATTTATATTTATTGAGAAAATAAATCAGGAACATTCACACTCTGAATTGGATATGTAAACCAAACAGAAGCTACGTTTACTGCTCCATATCCTAAATATAATCCTACCTTGAGAAGGGCCTTATGCATTGCATAATACTACTGAATACGAACATCCACCGGTAGTTTGCCTGAGCTTAAAGCCACATAGCCGGGTAATTTTGTTCTCATCATTTTAAAAGCTGTAGTTCTAAAGGCTGCGTAAAAATCTAGTGTACAGTTTGTCCAATCCCAATCTTTTATTCGATTAACTTAGACATAAGACAATAATTTCTTAGAAATCCAATCACAGTTGTAACTGATAAGGGTTTCTAGACTTAGATTGTGTGGTGAAGGCTTAACATGTATAGAGAGTTGAGTTGAAGTTCAGCATGATACCACTAAATATCTCCAATAAGGGTTGGCTCAGTTGGTAGGATCATACTTTGTGAAGGAAAAGGACTTATATCTTGTTCCAACAAGTGATCCTTTATTTACGGGTAATTTCTAAGTACAATGGTAAGTTTGTGCCAAGAGTTATGGCAGGCCTAACCTTGAAATAAGGCAGCCTCCACTAAATTTCTTCACCATGAAATGGTACCACCAAGCATCATTGATTCAAAGCAGTATCCTAATCAAATAGATACAAACATAACATCTATGACTACAAACTATATTCAAGTCAAGGACAGATAATCCAAACAGGACAAAGAAAATGGACACAAAAGCCTAAAACGCAATCAATCAAATGAAATTTTAATTCATGTTTTCTCACATCTAGAAACTTAAACTAATATTTTAATTCAAATTAGTAACTAAAATTTCCAGAAATAGTTAAATACCTGATCGCCTTTCTTGTAATGTGCTCTAGCATAGAAGCAATATGCATTAACATCTTCCTCAAACCCACCATCAGTTAATCTTTCAGAATGAGAATCAAACTGTTCTGCATCTACCATTATATTCTTGCCTCCATTTAATAAGTTTGGATCGTGAATGGAAGAGCTTGATGGAAAATGTTCTAAACCATCAATGTCAGATGACTCCTCTCCAGGTGCATCATAATTAAACAAGTCACCCACAGGGCATAAACATCCGGCTTCATCCCATGGTATATGCAATGTTCGAGAAGATATCTACATTTCTCAAAGTTCAAATGTGACCAAATCATAGAGTGAGTGATGATTTACATGAAGGCAGAAACTATTTTATCAACCAAAAAATAGTAATCAATATTCAATACAGTTAGCTTGTTTTTCTTATCGAGGAAATAGTTAAGTAGCACAACTTAAAACAGATTAGTGAAAATAAGTCTGTCACAATAGCATGGATGTAAGTACATGTTAAGGCAAGAAAGTGTTTGTTGATAAATAAACATCCAAAATTAAAGATGTTTTCAGTCCATCCAAAATTGAATATTTATAAATAAACTACTCTTAGCATGCATATATCTCCTCTCAAAAGCCTGGTTTCTAACTGACTAACCGTTGCAGCAGCCCAAACCCAAGCCTTTAATGTTAAAAATTGGGGCCTAAACATGAGATCTTCCATCAAAGCAAGAGCTTCTTTCCACTCCGATTTGGCCTTTAGTATAGCTTTTTCGGTGACCCACACAGCTTCATCCACCTAATAATCACTTCATAAGTTAATTCTTATACAAAGTATCAATGATAAGCCGATCAATATCATAAGCCAAGATGCTATAATCTAACCTAACAAGATAAACTAAAATGTCAAACAGAAACTGAACTTGCAGAGCACGCTTCTCAAATTCACCAAACATCGCTAGTATGTCATATGTGTGTGGCAAATGCATGAGGTAAGGATGCCATCTTGAAGTCTTCCCTTTACCCATTTCATACAACAAGCAAACGATCAATAACTGCATTGTAGACAAGTGTAGAAGTATGTGAGATACAATTACAACGAAGAATACACAAGACAACAATACAACAACAATGATGATGAAGCCATATCCAAATAGGTGTTCAGAGCCAAGTTCAACAATGCACCAATAATTTTAAAAAAAACTATTTACCTTCGTTCAATAACCAAAACAAGATGATAAAGACTTATTATGGTTTTAGCACATTGTTACAGATTAAATTACAGGAACAACATAAACAAAACAAGCAACAAAACTATTACACTCAGTAACACATACACTGCTAAGAAAGAAACCTGAGCTGAGGAGAGACAGGAGTGTCTACTGACAGCAAAACAGATCTTTTCATCTTCCATAACACTCTCTCTTGTCATTAAAGCAGATTTTGGAACTCTGAGAACGATTTCCCCCTTCCTAAGGTCTCTCACAGCACCCAAACCTCTCCTGCAACATTATCCAAACAATACACAAAAAAATGGGTAAAACTTTGATACCAGAAACAAGTCAAAAGCATCAACCTCTACATTATTATTATAGAGTTGGATTAATTACCAAAGAAAATACACATCAAGAGTAAGAGGGCAATAATCAACATGTAACAAAAAGTCATTGGTGCGAAAAATCCAATGCAAAGGTTAGATTAACTATGACGCACATGCACGATAATTAGGGTATATAAGAAGGATATGTGAATACCCGCCAGAGTGAGGAAAATGAGCGACACATAAAGAAGAACCCAAACATGAGGAAGGAGAGTGTTGAGGTTGGTTGGTGGGTGCTGATGAGTCTGATATTCCAAGTTGTGCTGCCCATGTTAAGAAGCTTTCAAGGTTTTGTTGTTCCTGCTCCATCTGCTGCTGATCACCTTAACCTAGTTCCTTCCGAACCCAGCAAAGTTAACCTGTTGTTCTTTTAGTTTCATCTTTAGTTTTTTTTTTTTTTTTTTTCTGAGCTCTCTTCATCACTAGAAACAAATGTTTTTTTTTAATTTATACATGAATGATGACGAAGAGGACTTGGATTTTCGAATCTTAATTCTTGAATAAAAAAAATATATTAGAAGATAAATACATACAATAACATTATAAAAGTTTAAATATTTGTTTGAAAGTTAGTGAATTATGATTTTGAGAATTATTTTTATCTTTAAGTGGGAGAAGACATGAGGATTTGTGTATGTTTCTTTTATGATAATAAAAAATTAATAAAAATATTATTATTATTTTTGTAAAAAATGTAATATAATTCTATTATAGATAATTTTAAAAATATAATTAAGCTTAAAAAATCAGATAAGATTTTAAATAGAATTAAAGAAAATGTTTAGAAAATGAAATTAATTAAGAATATAAAATAAGAAATTGAAACAAAATAAAGAAAATCTAAAATGAATGTGTTACAAACAAATGCATGACAAGTTTAAGAATGACTATCACAATATCGGAATAATTTTTGGTGAAGATGTAAGAAAACATTTAGTAAAGATAATGTCACTTATTTTAGTAAAAACATTTTTGAATTTTAAAAAATTTTATAAATACAAAATTAAATTATATGTCTTGCTTAAATAAATAAAAAAGAATTACAATCTTTACATTTCAAAAAAATCTATTGGATAAATCGATACATTCAAATTAGTTATGGGTTCAAATATAACTTTAAGTATAATATTAATATTTTTATTTCAATATTTCGAACTTGTTATACATGTAATGAGATCACTCTAAAGTATAAGGTCTTGAATACTTAAGTCTTTAAAAGATGAATTATTTTGTGTTACAATGTTTTATTGAACTTTTTTTAAGAAAGATTTATAGATAATTCTAAAGTTTCATTATCTGCATTAAAAGAAGATAAATCAAATTCATTAAAAGTATTACTCACATTATACGTGCAAGATCAATTTTGTTGACATTATCATTGATTTTTTTTTTTTCTAAAAGGGTCATTTTTTCTAAATTAAAGTTTGGATTTTCTTTAAGGAAACATTTTTTTATTCAAATGTACCTAAATCCAATCGTTATGTCCAAAATTTACTTTTTGTCAACCTGTTTTGAATAATCTTCAATAATTTTCTTTCAATTTGTACTTTGACTTATTTCATGAAGCCTTCTCACAAATTGAGTCTTAGCATATGCATCTAAGACCACAAATAACAAATCTAATGGAATTAAAGGGCTTAGACCATAAACTAAGTTACATTAAAATCATATATTTAAAACTATTTATTTTTAAAATAAAATATTTGAATAATAATTTATATTTTGTTGATGGATTATAAGTAATATGTAATATTAGTGAGAAAATTTAAAACATTAATTATAAATTAAAAAAATTAATTTATTTTATATTTTAGTTAAAAATCTTGAAAATTAAGAATGACAAATCAGATTATCTTGTATTAGTCAACTCCATATTAGTAAGTCCATAAAAATCAGGTTTATCTCTCTCATAAAAAAAATACGAGTTAATTTTTCTTACTCATTCCATAACATTTGGTTTGCGGGTCTCTGAATTAAAAAACATAATACGTTGTGTCCAAATTATTAGAAAAAAAATCATTCCAAACCATTAAATGTTTCTTATTAAATGTTGCGACTATTAAATGTTTCTTATTGATATAGAAACAATAATAAATTTATATTTTCAAATTTGCACAATAATAAAATATACTTTAAACCTAAAATCATTATAAATAAAATAAATTTGTATAATACTCTCGTCAAAAAGTATATTCACAAAACAACTTTAACAATACTATTTCTAAGACAACAAAATAAACATTAATAATTATTTAAATTCATTAGTTAAAGTTTAATACAAATAGTACTATTAAACTATATTTTAATATTTCTAATATTCTCCTGATTAACATATTATGTAAATTTAAGTGATAATTACTCACATAATAATTTCCGATATTTCAATGATAATTGTTGTGAAACATAATAGTGTAAAAGAATATTTATGCATTGTATTCATTTTTATTAAGTGTAAAATCTATTAATGAAAAAAATCAATATTATCGTCCATTTTTTTAACTATTTACTTCACGAACAAACATAGGTAATTCTAAGATTATATCGAAGAATTGCATAATAGGCTAGGTAGGCTATAAAATGAGAGTTTATGAATGTTATTAGAAAGAATAATGTTTAAAAGGTTAATTTCCTATTTAATGACTTATTAGCCTTATAACTGCTTAATGAACTTTCGAATGGAGGAAGTTTGTTATTTTAACTACCAAAAATTAGTTACAACAATATCTCATAACATTTTCTCCTCCTTAGCTTCAAACTTGTCCTTAAGGTTGGAAGTGAGGATATTTTTGCTTTAAATAAAAAAAAGTATTCCTAACTTACATCCTCTAGTAAGCTATGCTTCCACTTCACCACACCTTTGTCATAGCTCAACTCCTTTTCTTGACTGTCATGCGATCTAAAATGGTTTTTGGTTCCTTTATGAGAGGATCTCCTTCAACTGAGCTTAGAAGACTTGTAGAAGTTACTCCATCACCCACTTGCTTCTTCAATTGCAAGACATGGAACACATTGTGTATGTTTGAACTAGAAGGAAGCTTTATCTTGTAGGCCACAACCTCAATATGCTTTAACACCTTAAGTGGGCCATAAAACTTGGGTGATAGTTTCACGTTGCTTCTAGCAACTACTGAAATTTGTCTGTAAGGATGCAAATTTATTTATACCATATCCCCAAATGTTGAATTGTTTGTCTAATCTATGTCTATCAATCATCTGTTTCATTCTATCCTAGGCTCTTTTCATGTGAAACTTGACGAGTTTCAGCATCTCCTCCCTTCTGACTAAGCTCCTATCTACTAACTAAACTTTAGAAGCTCCCGCTAAGTAAGGTAGATCTACAAGTGGGAATTGTCCATATATTACCTCATAAGGAGTAGCCTGAATGAAGCTATGAAAGGTGGTATTATACCATCATTTCGTTAAGGGCAACCACTTAAACCAATGAGAAGGGGAGTCTGCACACATACACCTCAAATATGTTTCCAAACATCTATTAACAATCTTTGTTTGCCCATCTGTTTGTGGTTGGCAGTGGAAAGTTGAATTTGAACCCCCTGGACAATTATAAGATCTTGTCAAAATTGACTAATGAAGACAGAGTCTTTATCGCTAGTGATAGAGTCTGGAAATCCATGTACTTAAAAACATGATCAAGGAATAATTGAGCAACATCAATAGTATAATAAGGATGAGAAAGAGCCATAAAATGAGATGCCTTACTCAACCTATCTACCACCACAAAAATTACTTGCTTACCAAAGGAATTAGGTAAGCCCTCCACAAAATCCATGGTGATATACTACCAAACCCGATATGGAATAGGCAATGGTTGTAATAAACTCAAAGAAGCCTTACTCTCATATTTGCACTTCTGACATACCCACATTTTTTAACAAAACAACTAACATCCTTGTTCATTATTACTCGTATTTAAACAATACACGACCAATACAAATCAAGATTGGATATCATTTTCTATCTTGCATGACTTATAACTTTTGAAGATAAAGTCGTGGAATAAGAGCACAACTTTTTTAACAAAGTTGTGGAAGGATAACATGACTTCTTTAACCATTAACACTGAAGTCGCCAACCCAAAGTACGATTTTAGTTCAATTACTTTTAGATAAAAGTCGTCAAGCCATGACACAACTTAAGTGCAAATTAATTTTAGGTTGAAATTGCCAACACCAAACACGACTTAACTAATATTTAAGTAGAAGTCTCCCATTGTAGGTATGACTTTAGTTTAATAATTTTTAACAAAAATTGCTTAACCCTATGACAACTTTAGTTTTATTTTTGGCTGAAGTCGCATAATTGGATAATGATTTTGCTTTAAGCTTAATCATGTCTGATTAATTAAATTTAATATTCACATAAATCGTCTTTAATCAGTATGAATTCTTCAAAACGAAATTGTGTCAACGAGACACGACTTAATCTTTTTGATAATTATTTCTAAACCAAACTTAGATTCATAATTGTGAAACTAAATTAATTCAAAATTATAAAAGAGCTTTAATAACCTAATTTATGTTACCAAGTCAAACCATATAAATTACTTGTTCTGTGATTAATTGAAGCGGAACACATTTCCAATGAGAAAGTGATACCAATCTCGAATGTACGAACAATTTAACGGTGCAAAAATACCAACCAATTTAGAAGATAAGAAAATATCTTATATCCATGACCTACCAAACATATCCCCACACTGATTCTTTATTCCTATGAATGCCAATTTTGGTACGACTCATCCCTTTTTAAAATACAAACAATATAAAGATTTTAGGCATGAGAGAGAAAAATCCAAATAAAAAATTAAAAAAGTTAATTTACCGAACAAGAGAGTTTCAACCCTTGAATACCCTATCAAAATAACTAACACTCTCACTCATACCAACTAATCATTCATCACTTTCCACATTTAATTAATCTAATCATGTTTACCAATCTAACCAACCTCGAGTCTTAATTCTCAACACTAACACCTTTTCCCATTAAATAATAGGTAATGAGATCTGAGTCAAAAACGTTTCCCACTATCATATAGAATTAGGTCCATTAATTAATTCCAAAAACCTTAAAGTACCCAATTTGACCTACCAATGAAGTTTCGGTAAATAGCAGTGACAAGTGTCCGTGGATCTGCGTGAAGACAAGTAAACTCAAAAACAGTGAAATAGTGATCCAGTGCATGAGATCCAAAGAATGTGCAAATTGCGTACGTGTCAAATTTTATTGGAACTAACGTGTGTGTCCCATCCCTATTCATTTCTTCCACTTTTCCACTGTGTAGGGTATAATGCAAACCGACAAAGGCCCACTGGGCCCCATGCAGCCCATATAAGGGTAAAAAGAGCAAAAACTCTACAATTGGCAACCCGGTAGGGCCCACGCTCTCACCCCCAAACCAATCCTCAAACCCGTGAAATAAGTGTATCACCTGGTGGAGTCAATAGGAGAGCGCCACGTGTCAGTCAACCACATCACCGTTTTGAACACCGCTTTGTGGCACACGATAAGGTTATCTTTCTCTGATTGGGTGATTGCATCCACGTGGATTTCACTTTTCTTGCGCACTTTACGTACCTGCCGTCATTCCTGGGTCGTATCCGATTCACTTTTTCTACCCGGGTCGGGTCTATATACAAGTGAAAACTCTAAGCCACATGCTAATATTTTTGTATGATAATAAAAATAAATTAATACAGAAAAAATTAATAAAACTACCGTCGCAAAATTAAAATCAATTATCAAAATGTAAAGATTAAATTATAATAGAAAACTAGGTAAAAAACTGTGAATATAATTTATTTTGTATCATTTGTTGTAATTGTATAATAAAAATATTCTTAATCTTTTGTCACTCATTTGGTAGATTATTTAGATTATGGAAATTAAAAAAAATAAATTCTAAAAAATATTACAATATTGTAGTTGAAACGAATATTAACTAATATAAATAATGTAAAACTTAATAGACGATCGAACATACAAAATATAATCATTTAAAATATTTACAAATTATTTGCAATGAAAAAATAAATTTACAATTTCAATGCATAATAATTTTCATAATATTGTAATTATTTTTTGCATACATATCTTTTCCCTTTTTTCAATAATTTTAATTCTAAAAAATATTTATATAAAAAATCATATAAGTTAGATTTGAAAATAAGGACATTTTATACCATACTCATCTTATTACTGAGCGTAATGTGTTCGTCGCCTTTATTAAAAATGCTAATCTTACCAACATCGAAATTTTTACTCAAAAATATTTGGAATTCTAATTTTTTTTGTCACCCATATATATACACACACACACACACACACATATATATATATATATATATATATATATATATATATATATATATATATATACGGTTTTTTAATTTCATCCTTTAAATAAATATTTCTTAAATAAAAATAACTATTTTATCAGTTTTACATTTCAAGTGATGATTTTTTTCTTAAATTTAACCGTTTTTTTATTTGATTACTTTTTAAAACTTAAATATTTTATTACAAAATAAATAAAAGTTATTTACAAAAAATATTTTAATTTTATAATTATTTATTATTATAAAAATGTAATGTGTTTTAAGTAGTATATAGAGAATAGGACACATTTGAATTTCTCCATTTCAAAATATTTTTGTGGAAAATAATAAAATTTAACTCGTATTTGTAATTTATATAAATTTGTAATAATTTCTTAAAATAAGAAGACTTATTTAAAAATTTTGAAAATCTGTTACAATTAAATTTATTTATTAAAATTAAATCATTACATTCAATGAAAATTAAATTTTGTTTAATATATCAACTAAAATGGTTTTATATTTGTTACAATCATATTCATTTATTAGCATTAAAATTATTGAATTTAATAAACCAATTACATTTAATAAATAATTAATACTATATTAATAACATTGAGTAAATGTCTTGGTAATGAGTTTTTAATTGTAATGATAATTTTTTTTATCTAATTAAAGAGAGAAATTAAGAGCTATGCATGATAAACTATTGGAAGGGAAGTGTATTTTTCCTACATAAGAGAGAACCGTGTGATAATGCAATATGTGTTTTTTTTTTTTTTGCCACCTAATTGTATCTCTTAAAGAAGAGGAGTGTACTTAGTCTCTTTAATCTATTATCTAATAGTTCAATTTAATTTAATTATTTTAAAATACTATAATGCATTAACGACACTTTCACAAATAATAAATTAATGCAAATTAATGAAAATAATTATTTTCATCTATCATTTAAATTTTATTATTTTTATAAGTTTCATGATGTTTTCGTATTATTTTATACATTATAGAGTAAATGTAATTACTTACTTTTAATTTTATTTCACATTCACTGTTTAGATGAAATAAATGGTTACTGTAATTCTTAATTTTCTTCCATTTTCACTAATACACACACATATATTATTAATTATTTTATAATATTTAGTTAACAATGAACCAGTAAAAGATGAGTTTCTAATTTTTGAGGATGTTATTTTACTAAGGAAAATTTCATTTATAATTTAATATTTTGACATTTTCACATCCCCTATTTTATTATAAAAACAAAAAAAATGTTTCAAGTAGAAGATATATAAACAATTCTTGTTAAAGAACCCAGTGAGTAAATTCATTGTTAAGTAAAATAAACCTTGAATATTGTAGTTATTGAATTTATTTATATAATAAATCACATACTCAATGAAATATGAACATTCATTTTTTCTTTAACAATTGAAATGACTTATTTGTTTTCTTAATTTAGAGGAAAGCATCAATTTTTTATCATCTATAAAAATAATAAAAATACTATTCCATTTTTGTGTCCACCCTATTTTTTTTTTCTTTTTTTACTTATTTTACTTTTTAAACTGCATACTATAATTAATAGGATTAATTTTCTATATATGAAAACTGTATAGTTAATAAATGTGATTTAATTTCCTATTCAATATTTTCCCGACATTTCTTTATGAAATATTTATTTTTACCAAGAAAAATAAAAGCTCACTCCAAAAGCAAAATGCGGGTATGGAGCCGGGAACCCGACCCATTATAAATGTGAGTAGCTAACGTTGAATGGAGACACAGAAGGCTCCAAAGAACAAACTCTTGTAACAAGAGGCGTGTGAGACTCAGAACCAGACGTTCTGATGTATCACACAAGAGGGTGGTCTCAAATGGAGTAAGAGAAATTAGTAAAAGGGGCACATATTTTTTTTTTTCTTTTTTCTTTTTAAAAGAGGAAGAAACAAAAAGACGAGAAAAAATATATTATTAAGCTCTGGAAGAGTGGAGAGAGTTTGGTGGGTCATATCATGTGGTGAGTATAAGAAATTGCTCTTTAGTGGCCGTTGTTAGTTTTTGCTTCTTCCATGATGTTGATGCCTTCAACCATTTTTCCAATTAATGGGAACCTCTCCTGAGTGGGTCACAGCAGCAGCACCCAACACAGGTGTTTGTGTGTATCTGCACTTTTTTTTATATCTTTTCATTCATGCTCTTTCTCTAAGAGGTTGGATTTTCGTGTAGGTTAGTAAATGTAGTACGTAGGTAGATAATATGCTTGACCAACTTCATAATTTAGTGCTGTTTTGGTGCTGGAATGAATGAATGGATGGATGGATGAAAAGTCGTAGCAAACACTGTTTGTTGGCTAGTATTTTCTCTGGTGACAGTTGCAACTCTTTTTTTACTTCTGGGGGGTGTGGGGAGGGGGGTGTTGTTTGGATTTGGATCTTCATTAGGTGTGTTTTTGTAATCTTGTTGTATCTGACCAAAAGGGTTTTTCTTGTTTTGTTTTGTTTTATTATTTTTTGTCTTCTTTTAGGTTGATGTCACTGTGATGCTGAATAAGATGTTTGTTTTTTGTTCAGTCACAGATATCTTTGGTAGAACAAGTTTTGCAGCTGCTGGAATTGGTTTCTGAGACTTGCATGGGAATAGCGGCAGTTGTTTTGCGTGATTTGCCGGTGTCTTCAATTTAGTGGTTTGCTGAAGGATTAATATTTGAGAAAAAGGAAATCAAGGAGGAAAGAACAAGCTCCACAAGCAAGTTTCAAGAACACAATTGTTTAGTCATGTCTGTGACATTACTATGGGTTGCTTCCTTCCCTGGTTTGGAGGTTTCGCGTTCCACCGGGTTATTTGATTCTATCCAACATGTGAAGTTCTTGGATTCTTCGAAGGTTATGTCTCAAGATTATGGGTCGATTAGAGCGAAGGATAAGGAGAGGAGATGGAGATTTTACTCTTTGAGTACAGACATGAAGTATACATGTGTTGGACGGTCTGGCATAGAACGTGCTAGCAACTTCCCTATGGTAGCGAATGTGCTAGCAAACCCAGCAGCTGGAGAAGTGGCTGTTTCATCAGAGCAGAAGGTCTATGATGTGGTGTTGAAGCAGGCATCTTTGGTTAAGAGGAAGTTTGGCTCTAAGGGTGAAATTGACGCAAGACCAGATATTGCTCTGCCTGGGAATTTGAGCTTGTTGAGTGAAGCATATGATCGTTGTGGAGAAATTTGTGCAGAATACGCTAAAACGTTTTACCTGGGTTAGCTTTCTCTTATCCTTCCTTCATGTGAGGATGTCAACCTCAGATTTCATTTGGGTTTGTGGCATGGTTTGAGTCCAATTTACATGGGCTTTTGTCTTTGCAGGAACTCTCCTAATGACTCCCGAAAGGCAAAGAGCTATTTGGGCAATATATGGTGAGTAATCATGCTTATTTGGTTAGGATTTCTTTCTCTTACAGTATAGTTGGAATCACCTCAAGCAGATACTTTAGGAAGACTTTTCACAAACTGTTCTTGAATTGAGACATGTTGTAACAACAGAATTTTTTGCTTTTAGAATGCACTAAGATGGTTTATTGTTACTCAGTTTGGATCCAAATTCCATATCTAATTGCAGTATTTAACTTAGAAGTTAAAAGCGCAAGAAACAAAGTTTTGGTCACTAGAAAGCATGTTGACTAATTATATACTTAATAAAATCTTTTTGGAAATTTCAGGGTAGTTTATGTTTGAAACAAGAACTAGCAGACTTGTTTCGCTCTAGGTCTTCAGGCTTGAAAATCTGGTTTTTCAATTAACATTTAATCTGATTTAAAAACGTAAGTGTTTGAATTAGTCCTCAAAAATTGAAAACATCTGTCTGTGTTCCTTCTAAACTTCAAAGGAACCCGTGACAATGTACATTCCTTGGTGAAACTAAATCATTGCATGAAAATGTATCTGACCAAATATGTAAATGAGAACTTAATCCTCTTATGTGCACTATAAATTGACAAACCTTTAAAGTGAGCAATCAATAATGAAGCTTTCACCTTCAGATGATAAAACTGCAACAGCACTGCTGTCTTACTCTAATCTCTGACCGAATGCTTAAATTGTTAGACATTTGCAGCTGTTGAAATCTATGATCATTTTGATAACCAAAATTTGAAGGACATGGGTAAACTGTGGCAGCTCTCATGGATTCCTTAGTGAATATAATTTGCTTGTGCTTTATCTTGTAGTGTATTATATATCTTTTGTCACATGATCGTGCAAGACTGTAAGGCGAACTACTCAATTGCCTTATATTGATCCCTGTTTTTCAGTGTGGTGCAGGAGAACAGATGAACTTGTTGACGGCCCTAATGCTTCACAAATTACACCAAGTGCTTTGGAGAGGTGGGAATCAAGACTGGAAGAACTTTTTCAAGGTCGTCCATTTGATATGCTCGATGCTGCTTTATCTGATACAGTTGCCAGATTTCCTGTTGATATCCAGGTACGGATCCATTTCCTTAATCATTTAAGATATTTGCGGGAAATTCATTGCTAATCTATGCACAGACATATGTTGTGTAATATGAATTGTGTGTTTTAAAACAATTGGAGTTTTGGAGGTGATTATTATCTTTTGTATTATTTTTACATACTTTCTTTAATTTATTTAGTCTTTGATGAGATCGACCTCTGCTTGATTTGAACTCTTTCGTTAGTTCACTCATAAGATCTACGTTTTACCTTCCAATGCATGCTTTTAGGGGGAACAAACTGACAAATATGCAGTGTCCAAAATTTTCTTGCTGTATTGTCCGAATCAGAGTTCTGAACTGCTCACGATACTAATCTCTTTGTTTCTTAAATTCATTTCTATACTACATTTCAATCTGAGTCCTTGGAGAAAAAACTTATATAGCGGTTGCTCATTCTGAAATGCTGTTTAAATTTTTCTGAGAATATCACTGCTTGTCTTTACTATAAACATCTTGTAAACCGCCAAGGTATTTCATGTGCCCCTCACATGACTTTTGTGAAACCATTAATTATGTGTCATTACTTACAATAAACTTGAGTTTAATATATTCATCTTCAATTTTAGAGGACATATTTTTCAACTCTTTTATTCACGTCCATGCAGCCATTTAAAGATATGATAGAAGGAATGAGAACGGATCTTAAGAAGTCGAGATACAAAAACTTTGATGAACTATATCTTTACTGTTACTATGTTGCTGGGACAGTCGGTATAATGAGTGTTCCAATCATGGGCATTTCTCCATATTCACAAGCCACAACTGAGAGTGTTTACAATGCTGCCTTGGCCCTAGGAATTGCAAATCAGTTAACCAACATACTAAGAGATGTTGGAGAGGAGTAAGTCCGTAAATATCATGTTTATTCAAGTCTCTAGAAAGATTATGAAGAAAATACTTGTAGAATCAAGATTGTGAAGTTTACTTCTCGCACTGTAACCATTTTGGTATTGTCCATCAGACCATTATATGTCAATATATTGATACACATGATAGCTGGACTTTACAGTCTCAAAAAGTTAAAATAAAAGCATGAGATGTATACTAGATGCAGTATTTTGTATAAATGTTCAATATCAGCAAGGCTTTCTGTTGCTTCTTGTTCTGGACTAGTCAAAACTTGTGTAGGAGTTTCTTTTATTGGTAACTCACTGTAAGCCATTCATGCTATGTCTGGTTTGAGTTTCAGGTTGTTTTTATTCTTTCTCCGGTCCATAAAACTTGAATATGCTTCTGTGTGATTTGTTAGGATTTACTACTCTGTGGTGTCTAACCTGAAGGTAGAGAAAAAAAAGAGGTGGCTGAAAAATGAAAAATTATTGTGGAACTAATACCAAAATATGCTTCTAGGATACCATGTTAGTTTATTCTGATACTGATTTCAGGAATGAATCTGCATCTTAATTTGGTTAAACCCTTTTCATTTTCAACAGTGCCAGCAGAGGAAGAGTGTATCTACCTCAAGATGAGTTGGCTCAAGCAGGGCTTTCAGATGATGACATATTTGCTGGTAAGGTGACAGACAAGTGGAGGAACTTCATGAAGAGCCAAATAAAAAGGGCTAGAATGTTCTTTGATGAGGCAGAAAAGGGAGTGACGGAGCTTAATGAAGCTAGCAGATGGCCGGTATGAAATTCCAACATTTATCATTTTATAAAACCTTTTCTGTGCCTGAGATTTTAAGAATAATCATCAATGCATCCTTGAAGTATTTTCCTCTCTCCTAAATGGTCCCTAAAGTAATTTAAGTATTAGAAATCAAGATTCATAGTCTGCAAAATTTGAAAAACCCTTCATAATGGTCCTTGGAGGATATAGTAAAATATGTTAACACAGGAGGAATCAAAGTGATGGATATTCCATACTCAGGGAATCATTTCAGTACTTTTATTATTTAGGGACTACTTAGTGATATTTGAAAGATCAAATTGTTGGTTTATTCAAATTTTAAAGTGGACACACATGCAAAACCTTTTCAGAATCAATGGGGTGGGCCTGTGGAAGCTTGACGAAACATTTTCTTGGTCAAAATATTTCTTTAACAATGTAGTCACACAAACAAATTTAAAAATCTGAACTTTAATCCAAGAGATAAAGCTTTGCAGTCAGTGTCAACAAAGAAATATATTTATAATTGGTTATGTAGGTGTCTGCATACGAGTTTGTAGCGTGTTCTAATGGAGTGACGTCATTGTAACTACAGTTTCCCAATATAATAACAGTGTAAAGTTGATTGTGAACTAATAAATTTTTAGGGCTACCCAAGTGAGAATACACACTCCTAGAAAGATTATGGCAATTCTAGAACCAAAATGGAAAAAGGTGAAGCCTTTCATGCATTATTTAACTAGTTTGACATGTGAACACAAAAGGGTTCTGTGGGATTTGTAGGTATGGGCGTCCTTGCTGTTGTATCGGCAGATTTTGGACGAGATTGAAGCTAATGATTACAACAATTTCACCAGGAGGGCTTATGTGGGCAAAGCCAAGAAGTTTCTTTCCTTGCCAGTTGCTTTTGCTAGATCTATGGTTCCTCCATCAAAAATATTATCTCCTGTAATGAAAACCTAAATCCAATGCCATATAATGTTAGGTGGAAGAATGCAAAAGCACAATTTGTATATAGTCAAATAAGGCATAATTTTAGTTACTATTGGATTTTGATATTCATGCTCCCCTTTTTATGAAAAAGAAGTTTGGATTAATATGTTGTCCTTTTTTTTTATAGATCACTTTGATGCTAATTATGAATTATTTTAACCGACCCACGTTTACTTTCTTTATTGTTACTATTATAATTGGAATTTGGCTAAACTTTATTGGAAAGTTTTCAAATTGACATTTCCATTACAACAACCATACTTTGAAGTGTTTCAATTAAATAATATCTTCATGAAAAAGCAACTTATATTTTAGATGAAAAATAATTTAATTGGAATGTTTCTAATGATTATAATTTGATTATAACAACCCAGCATAATGATATATATATGAAAAAAAAAGAGGTTTTAAAATATTTTCCAAGGCAAGCGAGTCAATAGCAGTAAGAAACTACAATTATAAATACCAGAAACATAAAATGTGATTCTCTTTATGCCGATCAAAAGAATGACTATAATTTTTTATATAACTATTGTTACCATAAAAAGTAATTGCAAAAATATAAAAAAAAGTAGTATGTGAACACTTTCGATTTTATGTATAAAAAATAAGTTATAAAAATATTTTAATTTCCAGTAATTATTTTAATTTTATAATAAAAACACTTGCAATTTTACACATGTATGGTTTATTGTGGACCAGGAAACTAAAAATTGATTAACCAACATAATAAAACAAAGGATAAGGGAGATAAAAAAGTGCATACACAGAAATAATTACAAAATATCTTTCATCTAAATAATCTTTCAAAGTCACACACAATGTTATGTTGCCGGATAGAAAATTGATAATTTTTTTTTTTAAAAGATACACTTTTCAGAAATTACATGAAATTTGGAGAATGTTTAAATGATTGAAGCAGGATAATTTTACAAAACAACGTTGTCGCATATCAAAAAGGCCTATTAGCTCAGTTGGTTAGAGCGTCGTGCTAATAACGCGAAGGTCGCAGGTTCGAGACCTGCATGGGCCATTTTTTATATTTTGTTTACCTTTGGATTCCCACTTTTCCACTGACACCGACACTGTCAGGGATATTTGTATCTACTGAAATTGCATTAGGGGATTAGGGATTGCAATCTGCTGAGTTAGTGATTTAACTTGGGGAGTGAGTGAAAATTAGAGATTTTATTTGGTAAGAAGTAGACGAAGACAATCGTCACGTGGAGGGTTTTGAACCGAAGTGAAAAGTTACGTCAGTTAACGTTAGTATAATTTGTATTATCTTTATGCGTTGTGATTTTCATTTTGTTTCGTTTAGGTGGATGTATTGATATTGCGTTTTTGATGCGTTTTGGACCTGAGTTTGTTGGTGTATGTTTATAACATGTATGTGTTATCTTCTTACTTTGTTGTTTTGTGATGGGTCTCTGATTTGGTATCTTATTGTATGATGGGGCCAGATTTTGCATCTTTAAATGTGTATTATACTACGGACATTGTGGTCCAAAAATTTCATTTTTCAAATTGTATAGAAGTAGTGGTCCCCTTGTCTATCTGAGTGTTTCCCTAGTGGGGATCTTAGTTTGTTCCCTTGTTCCCTTTATGTGTGAGTGTTTCCTTACTAATTAGGGAGTGTAATAATAATTTATTTCCCACATGACGTACAAGTGTTTAAATCTTGTGCTTCATACATAAAATACCATGGCTGATGAACATATTAAAGTTTTGGTCTACCATACTGGCCATTTTGTTACACTAGATAATGGAAATTTAAAATTTGATGGAGAGATAGCAGAATAGTCTTGTGATCCAGACCCGTGGAGCTATTTTGGAATATTAGCTTCAATTAAAGACTTAGGTCATGTGGATATAAAAGAACTTTGGTACAGTTTAGGAGGTGCTTTAATAGTGCCAGATAGGTTAGAATTATTGACTGATGATAGGGGTGCCATGCATATGCTGAATATTGCAAGGTTAAATGATGAAGTTCATTTGTGCATGGTTCATAATACCATGGAACCAAACATAATAGAAATGATTGATTGGGTTGATGGTGAGGTTAATGATGTAGTTCATGTTGCCAAAGAAGTGGATGATGGTGAGGGTGAAGTTGGTAGAGAAATGAAGGATGGTGAGGGTGAGGTTCAGGCTGAAGTTGGAACTCAAATGGAGGAGGTTCAGGCTGATGGTGATGTTGATCAAGTTGGCAGAGAATTGGAGGAGGGTGAGGTTCAGGCTGAAGTTGGAACACAAATGGAGGAGGTTCAGGGTGTTGGTGATGCTGCACAAGTTGGTAGAGAAATGGAGGAGGCTGAGGGTGAGGTTCAGCCTGAAGTTGGAACACAAATGGAGGAGGTTCAGGGTGATGGTGATGCTAAACAAGTTGGTAGAGAAATGCAGGAGGCTGAGGGTGACGTTGCGGCTGAAGTTGCTAAACAGAATGTAGAGGAGGACAGAGTACATCATGCAGAGGAGGCTGAAGTACATGATGTACATGATTTTGAGCTACAGGATGTACAAGAAGATGACGATGAGGATGAGGGTGGACATGATGGTGACGATGAGGGTGGACAAGATGGTGGAAATGATGCTGACGATGAGGATGAGGATTTAGATGACGGTGAATATGAAGATGAAGATGAAAATGTAGATGACTCTATTAGTGAAGAAAGTGAAAGTCTAGTTGATGTCAGGGTTGAATGTGACATGGGGACTTCTAAAGGACAACCTTGCAGTCCGGAAGGTGAATGTTCAATGACAAGTGATAATGATTCCATGCATGATGTTCGTGGCTTGTCTGACATTGAGTGGGTGTCATATGAGTTGGATAGTGGTCTAGATAGTGAGGACGATGATGCTTCCATTCCCAAAACTTTGTTCCCCACATTTACTATGCCTAAAAGTTTGGGGGAATATAAATGGGAAGTAGGAACCTATTTCACTGACAAAAAGGAATTCACTGATGCAATTAGGACATATGCACTGAGTAATGGCAGAAATTTAAAATTGATTAAGAATGACAAGAAGAGGGTTACAACTGGGACACAGCAAAAGATCTTGTCTACAACGACCTATGCCTCCTGACCAACCTAGTCAACAAACAGAAGTGCCTCCTAACCAATCTAGTCAACAAACAGAAGTTCCTCCTCACCAACCTAGTCAACAAACAGAAGTCACAACACCTTCAACACATGTCCCTGCTGACCAACCAACTCAGGACTCTACTGTGCTTCCTTCTCATCAATGAAGTCTTATTTACTTCCATTTTGAAGACAATGTCTTAAATATCATGTAATATGTATTGATGAAATCTGCATTTTGAAGGAACAATGTTTAATCAGTAATCTTTTGGTGTAATTTGATTAGGTTGTTAAGAGGTTTGTTATGTACTCAGTAACACAATCTAATCTGCATTGGTGTTAGAAGATATTATAAGACTAAGTTATCAGGTTTTGTCATTGTAAGACAATGTTTATTTTGTTATCAGGTTTTGTTTTGTTATCATGTGCTGATCATTCTTGTATTATGGTTATTGACCATTACGTATGGTGTTACTTGTGCACTTTCTTTAACTTATTTTGTATTAGCAAAGGAAATATGACAAATAATTCAAATAAGACAACAGTATTAAACAGTAACAAGTCACCTTTATAAATAAAAGAGACAATAATTAACCTTCCATTAACAATAATCAACCTTCCACTAACAAATCAACCTAGTTTCATCAACATTAATATGACAATTACATTACAAAGACATATAATAACCACCATCCCCGTTAACAACTTCAACCAATTTTCTAGACTAACTACAATTTTCTGTAAACATGCTATTTTCAGTTTTTCAACATCTCTCTCTTTCATCTTCATCAGCATTTGTTCCATCTTCATCAAACTTCCACCCACTTCGTTATTTCTTCCACTTTCTTCTACAGTGACCACATTTCCTTCAGGAATTACATCTTCACTGCACCACTTAAAGAAGTTGCATCCAGAAGAACAATCCTCACTCCCACCCTGTCCAAGAACAAAACACATTTCGTGAATGCAATGTTGACTCTCCCACCCTCTGGAACAAGAAAAAAACCACATTAAAAGTCAGCTTATTACATCCATTAAACTTACCTTGAACTTGGAGCATCCCAAAATCTTCTGCCCTTGTTTTTAGGGGTTCTTGCAGTGCGAAAGACTGCATTCTCACCACAAAAGCAAGTGGGTTTTACACCTAGCCTGCTGACACTGCGACAACTCTGTTGAAACCCCGAACCCAAGCACTTGCAAGAAGAAGATGAAGTAGACATTTGATCTGATCAAGCATAAACACTGCTTCCACAACTCTGCTTCCAGCACTCTTCCTCCCCAACACGAACAAGTATAAACTTTGGAGGAATTGCTTAGGGTTGATTTAAATATTAGGGCTTAGGGCTACCAACACCAAAAATTTAGTTTTCCACGTAAAATGTTTATTATACAAAAGAACACCCATTCAACTTAATACATATTGTCACGAATATAAAAATATTTACCACTTATCACAGTTAGACGACGTCAGTAAAAAGTTAACGAAGAGAGCTTTATTACTTTAAATTAACAAATATTTGGATTCAATTGAAAAAAAAAATATGAGGACCCACTTAATAATTGGGCACAAATATAAGGACAAAAATACATATTTATCCTTGAGATTATTCAAAATGAGAAATAACACCAGTTACTTATAAGCTAAAGTCAGAATAAACATGGTAATATGGCAAGAATGTGAAGTTCAGATTATAATGCATGTGTTGATAAGATGGCGTGGCAAAATACAGGCCGTTGATTTAACGGGAGCGACGCGCAGATTCGATGTAGTCTTGAAGGGCTTTGACTTGCTCTTGAGAAGGGGGTGTTTGGTTGTTCTTGATGGATCTATGGACATCATAGGTTGTTGATGCAAAGAACAAAAGCCTGTAATGTAATGTTATGGTTTGCAAGTTTAAGCGCGTTTACAAGGAACAATTTAACGAAATTAGGAACTATTAAAACTGAAATTTATTAGAGAATCGAATTGAAGTATAACGTATGCATACATACCCAGAAGCAAAAAGTATAATCTGACTCGGGAAAACGTGTTTGCCGAAGATCCTCATCGTCCTGTTTATTGTGTGGCTAGCTGATCGACGCGCTTCTGGCTCCTGTCTCCAACCAAACGCAGAAAATGCGTTCAAATGATTATTATTATTATTAGTTTTTGTTTTCAAATTAGGGGCAGTTTCTTACTGCACCCCGTATTTTCTATCTGCACCCTGATGGCGGTGATGAAATGTTCATTGTATCCTTAATGTAAAAATTAAATAAAAACACATGTTTTCTTCTCCTTCTCCACTTCGTCTCTTCCGTTTTCACTGCACAGCTTCAGGAACTGCCCTACAGAGTAGTTGTTCTGTTGCAACAATTGAACACTAACAAAGACTCATCACACTTATACTAGTGGATATACTTATCACATTCTACCAACATTATTAGATATTGCATTTTAGTGTTAGATCCTCCTAGTAATTTCTTGTGTGTAATATATTTCTTGGGTCTACTAGATTTTTTTTTTATGTAAACAATAATAAAATACTTATTCCATTTTAATATACTAACATAGGAGTCATCAATTAATGTATTACGAATGAAATATATTATCTTTAATATCCAAACTTTTCCATTAAAAACAAAATTTACCAAAGGACAATCAAATTCTTTTGTATTAATTATAATCACTTTTATATAATTTTTGTATTTTTTATATTTATCATTTCTTTCCGAAGCTAACTATTTTTATTGTTCATTTACTTTGTCAAATTTAATACAATAATTACGATTGACTATAATTAATTTAGTTATAATAAATTATGGATAATGTATATTGTTTTGTACTATAAAAACTAAACTACTTTTATAAAATCGAATTGTACTAATTTTTAGTTCAGTTTAAAAAAATCAAACTTTTTATTAAGAGTTTAGTTAACTGTTTTAAACTTTAAATTGCATTTTAGTTTGATTTGAAACCTTTACTTTCTTTTTTTATTTTTGAGAACATAAAAAAGTAAAAAAATAAAAAAATAAAATACATGTAGTTCGAGTTATCTTTTAAATATTATATATATATATATATATATATATATATAATTTTTCTATTTTATGTGTCGTGTATGGGACTAGTATTTTTTCTATATTATAAATATTGAATATTATTAACATATAAGTAACATCAGAATATGTGTGTAAAAATTTGTTAGATTTCAAAATAATACTATCACGAAGTAATTGTAATAAATACACAATTTGACCAGGCTTACTTGTCACTTGTTTAAATATCTGGTGGCAAAGATGTGTTTTCATAGACAAGTGATTTAGTACAATTATTAATTAAGTATATAAGTTTAGTTTTTAAAAATTCTACTATAAGACAGTAAAATTCAATTATCATCTTAAATAGTTTAGTTTCTTTTAGTTTAGTATAATTTAGTTAATTATAGTTTAATATAATTTAGTATAATTTAGTATGATTTGTCGAACTCTAACAATAATCATAAACCTAATTAAATGATCACTCTACACCTATTAAATTAATTCATTTCGTGTATAAAATATATATACAAATACATTCCAATATAACTACATGACATATGTCAAATTTATTACACAAAAATAAATGATGTTTTATTTATATCTTTTATTATAAAAGGTCTAACACAAATCATAAACTCACCTACAAAGCAATTCAAAGCCACTAGAAACAGCCGCCAATCATTACCAACATCCATAAACCATCACAAATGCACCATAACCTTCAAAACACACTGGATAAAAACCTCCAACACTCAGCTGCCTAAAACTATTTTATTACGCACCCCCAAAACTCACGAAATAGTTCAAATACTTTTATTTTATTTATATATCATTTTTAAAAGTCAACGCAACATTAAATATTCCTTTATCATTCATATCTTCATTTTGATTTTCATTTAATTTTATTGCAAAGCAAAAATTAAAAAGAGTAAAGAAGAAGAAAATTTTAACTAATTTATCAGGATAAAGAAATAGTGTGTTTCTTAATTTCTACGTTAAAAATATTAAAGGATTATGGGCACATCTACTCTATCTATTTTTTAATTATTAAATATTTTTAGTGAATAATATTTTGGGGGCAAGAATGATAATGGGATAAATTTATAACCTAATCAAATTGCTCAAAGTTCACACTACAAATTCAATCTTAGTGACTTCTTAACAACTATTTTAGGACATTCATGGATAAACTCTTGCTTTTGTATACTAAAGGATATTAATTTTTAGAAATAATTAATTTTACTTTATAATTATTTTGTTTAATGGTTAGAGAATATTTAATTTTGGTTAATTTTTCTTGCATGGTATAAAATACTTGCACTCCCTTTCATTTTGGAATGTAATAAAAGAAGACTGATGAAAGGTTTTTATACATTGTACATGAGCTAAACATTATCAGGTTTGGATAGTTTCTTTAGAATTACTTTCGAGAGAAAAGAAAAACGAAATGAATTTCTCTATGAATGAAAGTTAGCTTTGATAATATTTTTCCATTGTTTAAGTTGAACTACAATGTGCAATTACTCTAATCAGCAACTCATTCTGCTGAGCATTGTTCTGATTTTCAAGAACAGGAAAGTACAGAAATCACATTCTAGAGATTTGAAGAGGTATAGTAGTTTCAAACATTTCATGCCTAACAGCAGAAACCAGAGGGAGATTTTCTCTATGGCCTTGTTTCTGCAGAAGATGTCTCTGACAATTTTCAGCAGCCATGACCCCAGCAGAGTAAGCTCCATGCACAGATCCCTGGTGGTCATCCATGCTGACAGCTTCTCCACCAAAGAATAGATTACCCAATGGTGCACGAAGCCTCTCATACACATCATCTGGCTTCCCTACTAAATCACATGCATAACATCCCAGAGAGTTTGGATCTGTTCCCCAATGTGACACAAGATATTGAACCTGCAATAGTCCATCAAAACTCAAAATCCAGGATCATGAAAGTGGATAAAGAGAATAATGAAATGAGACACATGGCATGAGAGGTGAACTTACAGGCTTAGATGCATGAGGAAACATGTTCTTTAGCTTTTGCATTACAAAATTTGCAGCTGATTCATCAGATAGCTTTTCAAGGTCATGAGCAAACCTTCCAGCAGCCATATACACAAGAATTGGATGACCTGTTGCTTTGTGGAGATTGAGAAAATAACCACAGGCATACGAGGTGGGTGACACCATGCCCAGAACTTCTACATTAGGCCAAAATACTCTATCAAATCTCAGGGCAATTTTGTTTTCATTTCCCACACCAATATCTTTAATCGCTGCAGTCTTCCATTCAGGCAATTTTGGTGTAAATTCAATTGAATTGGCCTTAAGGATTCCAATAGGAACAGTTAGAATAACAGCATCAGCAACAAAGTTTCTGCCACCCTCAACTGTGACCATCACCATGTTGTAACCATTGGATATTTTGGTCACCCTACATATGAGGTTTCACAAAAAGGGTAAAATCTTCACCCCTAATCACCCCATGAGAAGGACAGAAAAAATTGGTATGCGTTTCTTATTGATAGAAGTCACCAAAAATGATAACAAATAATTCCACATAAATTGTAGTTTTCTGTTTTCTTTTTTGCATGTTGTGACACAAATCACGAAAACGATCATGTATCAAATCATATAGCTAGGTCGTGCAATAAATTATACAGAAAACCTGTGGTTTAAGCGTATATCGAGATCAGTTGCAAGAGCTTTTACAACAGGATCATATCCTTGCACCACGAGTCCATGGCCCCCAGTGAGGACATGCTCCTGTACGAAAACCAAGAACAAGAGCAATACTAGCATTCAATTGAATACTAAACAACGCCAAGTTCATCTTGTACATACAGACGGAACCCTGGTTTAAATTTTATCACTTCAACCAACGGAATAACTGCGATGAATCATGGGCCTAAGAAGGTAACACATAAGTGTCATGCGGAAATATAGCTTGTTCAGCAAAGACTTCTATAGAAGAAAATACAAAAAACAGATAGATATTTTTCATTCTAGTACCCAAATGAGTACAAAGTTACCAATAGAGGCAACACTTAATATTATCATGAAAATCCATATATCTCTTATCAGTCTTGTGAAATTCACCATGCTTGTTCGAACATTGAAAATCTTGACCCAATATCACAGTCAATTTAACTCATCAGTATAATTCAAACTAATTTGATTAAGTGCATGGAGTTTTAAAAAAATTGCCTTGATTACTTGATGAATAAGTCTATCTCAAACTCAAATTCATAGAATATGTCTACTTTGTATTTTCATAAGCGTGATCTTTTTCATTTGAAAAATAGAAGACACGGAAAGTCTGAAAGATTCAAAAGACGAAAGATAGTGAATTGACTTCATATGGTAATTTTCATTTTCCCTCAATTTATATAGGATTAATGTTTCTTAGATGACCTATAATATGAGTGACAATTTTGTGGCAAAGAGGATCTTGGGACTAATATAATGGCACTTGCCTGATCCCAGGTTTTCAGTGATATCATATCTGCATCAGTAGCAAACCAAGCTTCCATTCTGCATATATACCATTGCAGCACTTCATGAGCTAGTCCTTGTTGCCTGCAGAAAACTATCATGTCACACTGATAGATTGAAACTTCAAGTCAGTGCTTATATACAATATGTGCTCTTATCAATCTCTTGCCTTAGTTCCGGATGTCTATTTAACACAATTGAAATTGCTTGGAGAATAGACATGTCATCAGGATGCTCTTCCCTCACTTTCACTGTCTAGAAATATCACAAGAAAACCAATAGATTAAAGTTTAAGATAATCATAATTTCCTTCATGATCAAGGAGAAACACAAGCCATATGCAGCAAAGATCTCACCTCTGCTAGAATTCTCTTGAAAGTGTCTCCAACTTCCATTACCATTTGTTGAGAGACTTGATGACCATCCATGTTAAATAGCATACAGCTATAACGATGAAATAGCATTACTAAAAAGCAAAGTAGTACAATTGCAAAAGTTTCAGACTTTCTACAATCGTTAGAAAATCATATGTTGAGAAACAGATTTTAGAACTGTCTAGGCATAATAAAAGGTTAAGGCTCATGCAATACATCAATCTTGCAGAAACTCGAAGAAATCTAAATTATTACCTTTCTAAGTCATGATCATATAAGACAGAGTTATCACTACTGGTACGGTATAATGTGAGCCCTAAACCACGTATCATTGGTGCCAAGGGATTCTCATTGCAAACACCATGTAGCCTGGAAAATAATCAAGAAAAATATTCAATAAAATAGAAGCAAAGTTAATGACTTCTGACTCGTTTTGTTGCTTCACATTTAAAAAATACAGTGTGGTGATTTGAAGAGTGCAAACAACTGGATACACCAATTAATGAATGTCAAGTTAGAAGATGGTGAACAAGGTTCACAAGTTCAGCTCATCTTCCATTTCTGAAACTGTTAGCAACAAAAAAAATATAGTTCAAGTAGAACTTACCATGAGGCTCCCATATCTACAGGACAGCCAAATGAGTAATCAGTATATATCCTGCCACCTACCCTATCCCTTGACTCCAGAACAATTACCTAACCAAATGATGAGAATGTTTCCCTGACCTAATTAGAGAAATTGAAAGACTAAGTAAATAAAGATGAATCTGAAAATAATGATACAGCCACCTTAAACGATGCATCATAGAGACTTCGTGCAGCAGCAATTCCTGATATTCCAGCACCTATGACAATAACTGTTGGAAGAGAATTGCATGGCCTCTTGATGTGTGCACCAACAGTACCTGGTGGATACCAAAATCACAAGGGAAAAAGGTTCCTTATGAACCACACAGTGCAAAACATCTCTTACGTTTCAAAGAGATGAGAGAACAAGAAGTAAGAAAACATAGATATTGAACCACCAACACAAAAATAGTATTTTGCATCATAATTTGTCTTCTTGAAAGATTCACATAAATACACTACTCTAAAATTTCTTAGACAAGCCATGTTAAACAGTTTCATTTGCATTCCACTAAAGAATCTAGATCCTTGTTTTACAATGATCTCACACTAGATCAGACCACTACAGAAACATACATTTCCCTCAATTTTACCTCATCCAAACGAATACGTTACTTTGGTTAAAGGAAAGATTTATTGTTCTCCATTTTCTCTTCTTAATTTTAAAGTGCAAGTTCAAAGAGTGATCACTTCCAAACAATTACTAAATGAATGAGGGAATTTCACCCAAATAATGTGCAGTCATAAAGGATATGTACAAAATATAGAGTTTTATAATATTCATTTACTTGACACTACTAACTTCAAAAACACTACTATGCGTCTTGGTGAGGTTTAAAGTTCATATTCATTCTTCTGACAAAAATTGAAATAATAACACTGGAAATTGCCACCCAATTTTGTTCATTTTAAATAGAACAACACGATATTCGGTTTTTTCAGCAATTTATGGTCTCCGAAATTAGAACAACAAATTGGATATTGAATTGATAAAGCAATTTCACTTGTAAATGAAATAATTCTTCAAATAAATTATTTCTCACTTTTCCTTTCAAAATGGAAGTTTTGAAATTGACAAATAGACCAACTGAAACAAGTGCAATCATATCATATAAAACAGAATGTGACTAAGTATGAACTAAGTATGTGCTGTGTCATGTTATTTATATTTTCCCTAACAGTGAACCACAAAAAGAACATAATTTGATAGTCACACGACCTGGGACAGCTAATAACAGCAAAAAACCATTTTCCTAGCAAGCATCTACAATGCAGCATGTTAAGATCTTAATTATTCAAAAAGCATTCTGCGTACAAGTTTGCAATCACTGAGAGGACATTCAGCATTCAGAAATATTACCATCCATGCACAATATTACTGTTATATTGAGATATATTAATGACAAGATCCTCAGCAAGAAAAAGGTAAAACCTAAATGTTCTAAACATTAAATCGAACAGCTAATAGATGTAGCTCAAATGTCACCCCTTAGGACTGTTTGATCCCTAAATCAAGTCTCATAATCAAAGTGGTTTGGTTAACTAAAGGGAAACCAACTTCCTACAAAGTCTCAAAACAGTTAAACCTTGCCTTTGTAACGGAAAAAGAGAGAGAAAAAGCAAGAAGCCATATAAGAAAGCAATGCATAAACAAATACTGCATGTGCATGTGAATGAGAGTAACAAAAAGAAAACACTGACCATCAATTAAATCTGTGGAGCATAATTCTTTTGGGTCCATAGAAAAGAAAAGAGATCACAAGACTTGCAACAGAAGGGTAGGCAATCAAAAGGGTGTCTTGAAATGAAGCAATGGAATCAAAGGATTTGAATAAAGGAGAATAGATTGGAAGAGAAACTCAGTTCATCAAAATTATTCATATTAGAGCTGAAATGTTCATTCATTTTATTTGTTATGAAAATGAATCGATCTCTTTCATGCCATGAGTTACACGATGAAGGGACAATTGGCAATGATCCTCTCTTCCACAATCAGATCACCACACGCTTCCTCTTCTGCGGAATCTCTTTCTAAAACTAGAGAAATCCAACTACCAACGGCACTTTGTTGGTGTAATGTAATAAACTAATAAACTAATAATAACATTAATATTATATAATCTAACAAAGACAATTCGTTATCATTGTCTATGTTATCATTTATTGCATAGATATTTAATTATCCCTGTATCCATGTCCTCCTACCCACTCCCTGTTTCTGTCTAAATAGGAATTTTTAAACATTTTCTTTCTATTTCTCTATCATTTCAAACTTTAAAATGATATTAATTATTTTTCAACTACATCATTACTTTTCACTTAGTGTAATTAGTTTATATATATATATATATATATATATATAAATAAAAAGGATAAAAATATATAAATACAAAAAAACAACTAGAATAGTTATTGTTTATGTTATTCTTTAACTATATTCAAAACTTTATCTATAAAAAAAATATAATTTTAAGTACAAAATATTTGTCAAATATTAATATATGGATGGGATTATAAATCTAATTGAAAACTGTCCAATGAATATTTATGAAATTGCGTGCAAGTTTTGTATTCATAAAAGTATATTTCAAATAGGAGACTTGGAACTTAATAATATGTGTGGCAAAGTGACAAACTTGACTAAGACAGTAACCAAACAAACATGAATTTAAGAATGGTGATGTACGATATTTAAGAGAGACACTTTTAGAACTTAACTATATGTTGAAAAGGTGTCAAACTGTTCTTTTACTGCCAAAGAAAAAAAGAGAAATTATTAAACTTTAAAACCAACAAAATTATATTATGTTTCTGGTGAAGTATCGGTTAAAAACTTACTATTTAAAGGGTTGATAACTAGATTTGATCTTTGTATTAGGTGCTCTCAACTTGTTCTTGAAGAAAGAAAAACTCAAGTTAGTTTATAAATTTGCAAAAAAAACTCAAATTGGTTTCTAATTAAGATAACGACAATATATAGTTCTCAATTTATTTTCAGATTCATTCTTAAAATTATATTATAATAGTAAAACAGAGTCGCAATATATTAAAATGGTAGGATTTTTTATATATTTAAGAATTAAAATAAATAATTTATCTTTTCAAAATACTAAATTAACAATGTCTCGTGTATTTAAGGATAAAGTTAACCATTTACTCTTATGTAGTATATTAAAATGGAATTTTTTTAATATAACTTTTTCCGTAAGTACAGACTTAACATTATACTCTTATCAACATATTAAAAGAATATAATTGCATGATAATCATACAACAAGCCAAACTATTTTAAATTGTTAAAACAATCTAAAAATTGATAAGAAAACAGATAAACGAAAATCCAAAAACAATATTTTTATTTTTATTTTATTTCGTTGAGTACTGAATTCTTATTACCTAACATCTCACCATATGTTTAATATTACTACATTACTTTATTCTATTTAAATGTCAATCACAATGAGACCATGGTCTAAACTCTTTTTTTTTTTTCTTCTTTTCTTTTCTTATTTTCCTTTCTTTCATGTTTTTGCGTGCATTAGATTTGAGAGCAATTAAGATGGTTTTTCTCATTAAGTTAATTTGTTTGGTTCTAAATGGTTAGAAATTATGAATTATGAATATGTATTTCATAGTATTATTATTCAAATGGTTTATATATTTGAAATGATATATAATAAATGAATGTATGATATTTTTGACAAACAACTATATTAAATAGTTTATATAGGATTTGATATTATTGTTGGTTTGGATGAAATGTTATTCTATTAATGATAAATTGTTTAATATCCTTAACTGTCAAGATGTCATACCTTTATTTATAAAATGTAGGAATGAAATTAATATAAAATTTATGAGAAATGTAATTTCGCTTGAAAGTTTATAAATAAAAAATATACTTAACTCTTTAAAATGTTAAGTACAAGAAGTTATCATTCGAGAGAGATATATCTAATTTAATGATAATGTAAATCATATAAATTAAAATATCATAGTGAGAAGTAGAAGAAAAGTTCATACATTAATATACAATTTTGTTTGAAGGTTTATAAATTAAAACATCTATGAAGGTTTATAAACCTTAAATACTTAAAATGAGTAAAATGTTAACACGTTTAATATAAATGTTTTCCAAAAATATTCACTTGTTATCTCTAATTTGTGTATATTATAATAGATTGATGTATAATGCATGACAATAGTTTAAATAAAATTTCTTTGATTTTGTAATGAATACAATTAATGTATATTGACTCTAATGTTAAATAACCTACTTTGATAATTTTTTTTTGTAGTGATTATATTTGATAGTTTATTTTCTTGATGTGAGTATATTTGCTAGAAGAGAAAAGAATGTTATAGATTGAAATAGAAAACCTTAGATAGATATGGACACACATTCTTTTTTTATTTTGTAAACCTTATTATTGAATGATTATACATTTAGCTTAGAATGTAAATATTAAACAATTAATAAATTTAATTTATGATAACAAAGTTGATAATATCTTAAATAGACATCAGGAAAAATGATATTTTTCAATCTAATTAAAGAAGTTAGTTAAAAATTTCAATATGATTTTCAATTCTACTTCCATTTTTGTTTCAAGATCACATGTTTTGGTGATTAGAAACACCCGATATTTAGCAAAAGGATTGTATGGACAATAGTAGTAGTGTTAAGTAGACCAAACTTCTCATGTTCCTCCATCTTATATTAAATATAGTTTATAAATGGACACGTTTTTTTATGGCAGTTATTACTTACACCTCACTCGTTTATTAGTACATCTCACTTTTATATAATTTTTCTAAAACATTCTTTTGTCTAGAAATGACTTTCCAAATGACATATTTCATGAAAACCAACTTTTAAGATAATAAAACACCGTAATTGACTATAAATTATGTATATATTAAACACTTAATCATAAAATTCTAGAAAATACTTTTAGGATGTGTTAAATTTTAACACTCCTAGAAAAAGTTGGAAAAAAACAATAGAAGAGAAGAATATTAGAAAACTGGAAAGTTCATCTACCAACCAAAACAAAATACAACAACTTAAGGACAGTTTCATTGTGTACCTCCGTAATTTCATCCTGCATCCTAGTTATGAGGGGTGCATATTGAAATGTATGGAGGTGTAGGAAAAAACTGCCCAGCTTAAAAGGAGTAGCCCAATAGTGCAGGAATATCTAAGAACTACAGCAATGAAGCCCACTCACATGAAACTTAGTAGTAGCAAACTGCTACAAATAGAAAGTCAGAAAGAAAAACACTCTAACAGTTAACAAATCATAATTTCATACCGTCAAAATATATTGTCCAAAAGGGTTGAAAAAAATAATCTAGTATGCAGTAATTGGCCAGGCATAGTTACCATACATTCAAAAAGAATTTCCGAACAGAGCACTTTCTTTAAAACTAGGCTGCACGAAATTTTCATTTGTTTTCATATCAATCTTTTTTTCATATTCTGAGCTTACACAAGAGTTACAAACATCATTTCATTTCCATAACAATCATGCTATCTTTTCTCATCTTTGTTGTTCTCAATAATACAACCATTCATTTTGTAATGATTCCAAGACACTCGTTTCCTTCCTTTACAAACCCCACTCATCATATTCACACTCAATCCAACTTGCTTCTCCTCCTCCCCTCTAATTTTAAACTTCATTTTTTCTCTTCGCTCTGGCAATTCCCTCCTTGTGTCTGTCCCTTCTTTTCCATTCATGTGATTGCTCTGTGATATGACACTGTTTTCGTCCACAGCAAATGAATGCTCCCAATATTTCTCGCCGCATTTCCTTTCCTTAACTAAAACCTGATCACAGTTTTGCTCAGGAAAATGTGGGAGCCACCCTGGTATGTGAGTTTTGGCTTGGTTAGAGAAGCACATTAATGTCCCAGAATCAATGGTTACATCAGAATCATTTCTACATTGAATTGGTTTAGCAAAAGGAACTTTATCAGAGAGGTTGACAAAATTCATAATCTCTCTTAGAGCTGAAGACCTCAGTAGATCATCTTTGTGCAATGCTGAACCACCCGGAAATCCTTGAACAGAACAAAGATCATGAATGCCATTGACGAGGTCAAAGAGATTGCAGTCAGTACGATTGGAGGCATTAGCAAATGAGGCAGCTGATCTCACAATTGCTTCCAGATATCTAGTGGAAACAGCAGTTAGGGTTTCAAGAGCATTGCTTTCGGACTTTTTGAATCCAGCTGATTGACAGATTTGGGCAACTGCAATTTTGGCTATAGCAAATGAGAATTTTGATGGGTTTTCTGCTACTTGAGGATCGGTTACTCCCAGACCCTTCTTTTTTCTTTTTCCCCTTCGGGGTAGTTTTGATGTGGCTTTTGTGTTGCTGTCCTTTAGCATAGGGTTCATGGAAAAGGAGTTAACTATAAGAGGGTATATAGAACTCAGAAGAACCCTTTGAAAAACAGTTACAATTTGTCCCTAATATCAAAGACAAGCACACAAGTTCCTTTCCTGCAATCAGACGAAAAAAATATAATAAGCAAAATTGAATCAATAATACAAAACGGAGAGCCATTCAGCTTTTTTTCACACAACAATATCCATGTGCGCTCGTTAATCGTAATTTGTTCATTCCAAAAATGATTGAGATTCACGAGGTTCTAACAAGCAACTTCAATTTGAAAGCAAACAAAACATTCACAGTATGATGAATATCTTAATCCAGAAACACCACGAAGATAAATTCAACAAATTATAAAAGTAAGGCACTTCAATGGTTACTTCACCAGCCATGGAATAACCCCATGGTTCTGGGAACTGATAGAAACTACATTGATCAAAGAGAACAACGAAATCAAAGCTAGAATTTTTTTCAGTGATCAATAAAAGCTAACAGAAAGGGCATTCCAGTTCATTAACTGACAACCCCACCAAAAAACACAATTTTTTCTATTCTCCTTCACACTGCCTCATCATTCCCTTTTATCACTCAGCAGCCATCATTCAATTAGGATAATACATAAACCAAAAAAAGAAAAATAACAATTAACCCAACAAAACACAGAGTTCAACAAAACACGAGGAAACGCTGTAAGAAGCAAATATCAATTAGCAAGAGATGGATATGACCACAATGTAACATCCAAAACTAATTTGAAATTGTGAAGATCATGGTATTCAGTATATATGCAAGAAACACCCAATCTATGTGCATGAATGGGGGAAGAGATGAAAATATAATAGAAAAAACAAATTAGCAAAAAGAAAAGAAAATGAAGAAAAGAAAAACAAACCATTGATTCAACCGAAGTAGAAACAGTTCGGTGCCCTCCTTTGGCGTTCGCCATACTCCTCCGCGGCAACTGAGAAGGTTAAACGCAAAAACAAGTATTTGTTTATGCGAGGAAAACTCACATCGCTATTAATTGGGTCATATGTGGACTTTATGGGCTATTTGGGCTTCTTCTCCTAAGGATTGTAATTTTTTTTTCGGAATTTTATCATTGAATTATTGATAATTGAAAAAAAAAACTATTTTTATTCGCAAAATATAATAAGTAAGATGAAGTAACTTACCACATTTAATAATTCTTTGATACACATTAAATAGTATTAATTTCAATTTCATCCTAGAATATTTTGATATTATCAACATCAACACGATCACTGAGTGGTATGTATACTAATTTGATATTCTTTTTTATAAAGGATTAACATCTTAATCAATTAGATTAACAATTTGATATTTTTTTTGTCTTTCAAAAAATACCAAGTTTTTATTTTATATTTTTATGATATTTTTTTCATCCTCAACCAAGAAATAAGGATTAATTTCTTGAGATATTGTAATTTCAGAGTTGATATCTCACAATTTTAAATGTGATTTTATAAAGTATTCTTTTTTATAAATATTCTTTAAATATTGAAGATGGAGAAATTTTAAGTAAAAATTATAGGTATTAATTGTTAGAAAAAATCTATTCGAGCTGGACAAAATAGTGTTGGTGATAAATACTTTGTATTAAGTATTTTATGGGGTTTTTATGATTCGATTATTTCTCTTACTGTAGCTGGGTCTGAGTTAAAAACAACTTTTGATGGGTTTAAATTTAATAAAAAAAATATTGTAATATATTTTAAGGCTGAATTATATTATACTTTGAGTTATCCCAATCTAATCTAATGTCATACTTTTTTAATAATTATGTATAAATAATACAATTCTTTATATAATAAGCACTATCTCGTGAGTATTACATTTTATTATATAATATTATTTTTATTATTATATTGTAAGATACATCTTGTATATACTTTTTTTTTTCAATTTTACTACATAATACATGTAAATTTTAATATATTATGTTGGTAAATGGAGTTCACTAGATTATAAATAGTGGCTATTTATTCCGTAAAAAAAATCCGTCATATTATATAAATTGTTATCCGTTTTACTGATTATTTTATATTCATACACATTTACAAATACGTTAAATACTAATATTTTTATTTTCTTTAATTTTCAATATATTTTTTAAAATAAATCATTGCCAAATATAATTAAAATAATATATACTATAACAAGTAATGTAAATAGCACTAATTTTAAGAAAATAAATTCAAATGAATCATACTAAAAATATAATTTTATACATCTAAATAAAAAATATAAATCTGTAAAATTGAATTATACAAATAATTATTAATATCTTTCTTATAAACAACTCTAATTCACTCACTTGATTCTAAAAAATATTTAAATAAAATTACTAACAACAAATAATAAAGTGGTGAATTAAATAATATAATATTTATTGAAAATTTTACTTGAAGTTCTTCTTAATATCTGATGTATTAGTTAGAGCTTATTATAATAAATTTTGTCATGAGTTCAATTTATTGATCAAACAACTATTGATTCCCATCATCAGGCAATTATAAATCACTAATCTTTTTTACGATAACCATTTTATTTCCAGTGGATGTTCTAAACTTAAGCTTCTTATCCATTTTGTTTGAGGAAAAAAAAACTAATTAAATCAAGAAGCCACTAATTACATTTTTAAAGATTATGACTGAAAATTTCTAACACCAAATTACTCTCAACTAGTAATTAATTTACCAAAAGAACTAAAAAACTATTAGATGACAAATTGTTTCTTGAACCCCTTTCAAACAAGCAAAGCAGTTTGATTAGGAATGGTGGTGGCTGTGGAAGATCTGTGAGGTAGGATTGGAGGTATTCTAACCATGAACTTCTCACTTCCCCTTTGAGAAACCTGCTTAGAGATAACAGCACTACAAGAAGAAGAAGAAACAGTGCACTTCGCTTCCTCACACTCACCCATTACCTGTTCATTGCTTCTGCAACACTTTAACTTCTTATTGTATGGATTCTCTGGCTTAACAAGATCCTCCAAGCTCCTCACTTTTTCCAATGAAGTGAAAGATTCTGCCTTTCCCTGGTAATACTTGGAAAGCCCCCTCCTACACATTATCAAACACACAGCCTTCAGAAAATTTTATAAGCAAAATCAAACACAATAATCGTATTGCAAACTTTTCTTTCCCAGTTGCCATGCATGACAATAAGATTTCTGATCGAGTAAACAGTATATATACTCTAGAAAGGGGTGGAAAAAGAAGCTTACTTGACAGGAAGTTGTTGAAACAAAGAAGACATATCATTCAACGGTTCAGTTGCAAATTGATCAGCTGAAGAAGAAGAAGAAGAAGTAAAAGAAGAAACAGAGGATGTAACTTCTTCAAAGGAATCAGAATCCGACGATGAAGCAGTTGAAATTCCAGGCTCAGACTCAGACTCCGGAAAGGAAAAAGAAGGAGAAAGGGCACACTCATTAACTGGTCCGTTGTTATCATCACCTTCGACAACCTTATACTTTGGCTGTTCCATCTCCTATCAAATCTTGTTTCTGAAATACCCCTTTGAGGGTTTTAATGTCTCCACTTTATTGTTCTTCTTTCCCAGCAATAAACCACACGCAACGATTTGTATCTGTGGCTGGCACCGAATGCGTGAAAACACACTTTTCTCTGTTCTAAAGGTTCGCTTTAAATAGAATCACGAGTACCTTTTTGTGTCTGTGAAGAGCAGACTTGGACGGTTTATAAGCAAGGCTTTGAGATGCGTTGGATAAGATCAGTACGTGCTATTTTTCTATTCGCATTATCATTTTTATCATAATCTTTTTTGACAGACAGAGTAAGATTCGGCTTTATCCGAATCTGGATATTTTTTGTTCCCCCAACTGCAACTCCCACCACTGTCAAAACATATTTTTAACCTTAAAGTGTAATCTTATATTTTCTAGTTTTAGGTTTAAGAAAATAAGAGCATAAAAATTTGTAAATTGTTGATGCTTGTTGGATGGATTCAAAACCCAAGAAAAGTCCATACATGAATTCCTATAAGATAGACATTATAAAAGAAAATGAGAATAAGGAATAAAAGAAATGATTGAATATTAAAAAGGGTTTGAAGATGAAAGTTAAGGATTATGAAATTGAGAAGAAATTTGGATAAGGGTGAAGTCCTTGTAAGTTGCATTGTGTCTCATTCCATCCCATGTTGATGGAAAGTGGATATCTCCGAAGCTGGAAGATGTCTCTGTTTGTTAAGCCAATGGGATTCAGCTGTATGATGTTGCGCTCATACACCCACCTATTTTATTATTTAATTCTAAGCTTTTTAATAATTACTTATTTCTATAATAAATTACAATTACATTTTCACTTTCTTTTATTATTATGAAGATTATATATGTATTCAGTTTCTCAATTTTAATACAAAATTGAAAATTTTTAAATTAAAAAATAATTTTAATACAATTTTAACACAATTTTGTTTTAATCTAATTATATTAATTATTTTTCAAATTTAGAAATTAAACTATATCAAAATTTCAGACAAAAATAAATTTTAATTTCACCTTAAAAATTTAGTAACTAAAACATGTTTAATCTTTATTATTACTATTATCAATTCTTATAAATGATATTTATTTAATTACTTAATTTTGTTACAAGATGCTCTTCTCATAGTTTCTCAACGAACACATTCAAGTGTTTTGGTTGTTTTGGGCCTAACGTTTAAGGCATTATTACTAATAAATTTTGTTATGCATTGATAGTAAACCTATTAGCTATTTTATTTTAATATTTCCCATATAAATTACATCAAAGTTTGTACATAAAATATATTTTTTTTCAGGAATAAGATTGTTTAAAAACTGTATTAATTTTTTTTTATCCATGTAAGAAAATTTCGCCTTTATTATAAATCAATAGATGTGGCTTAGTCTTAGGTTGGGACTGTATTCCACTGAAAATTGTACACGTGGTCGGTCTGCTTGCATTCATTTGTATTGTAGCGAAATTGAAACTACTTGTCGTATTATTGATCAATTTGATTGAGTTAACCTTATTTCGTTTTCATAAAGACTCAATCTTCTTCCTTCAATAATTAATGAAATTCGATCACTTTGACTTCTTTTTTCAAACTCTTCAGTTATCAAATTCGACTGCATCTAGCACCATTCCTACATCAAGTTTTTGGGTTAAGGATAAAACTAGTTTTTACAGTATATATGATTGATGAAAAATCTTATGGTGCATGCTGTTAAGGTGGGTGAGAAAATTAAGAAGCAGAAGCCACTTTAAGTGGAAATTTATGGCTTATAATTGCCTCAATTTCACCGTCCATGAAAGTAAATTTAAGCCAACAAGTTAACAAGTAGCGGTGTCTCACCTTCCTAGAGTCTGATCATAAATTCGATGAGATGTCCCCTTCCAAAATTTATTACTCTCAACCATCATCATATCACGTACCATTCAGCCAGCATTTAGGGTAATTGAAAATATTGTGTTTCTTTAGGTCTAAATGAAAATTGCTATAAATGAAGACTTCAAATCAAAGGAAAAACAGACTCTAACAATCAATTATGGTCTAGTTTGAGAGGTATCTTGATTATAACAGCATAAGACAAGACTCTAGAGAGAAAATGACCTTGTATATAGCATTTTGGGTAGTAGTCATATTTTAATGACATGATGCACATTGAATTGGCCTTAGCCTTGAGCGGATAGATGGGCTATATCATAACCTAATTCATGCACATTTCAAAATAACAGAATAGCTATGGAAGAGGGAAGTGGAGTGCTTCAAAATTCGAGATCTGACAAACGACTGATCGGAGGTGAAGGAACACATGAGGAATTTGAAGGCAACAGCAGCTTCCTACGCGTGGTGGAGACGTTGCTGCGTCTGTTCCCCATTGTTCTCTCTGTGACGGCTCTTATCATCATGCTTAAGAACTCCGAGGAGAATGAACATGGCTCTGTTAGCTACACCGACCTTAGCGCCTTCAGGTATCTCTCAATCAACTCACACATGCTTTCGCTCCTTTCGCTTTTACAGAAATTCATTCGGAGTAGATTTGAAAATAGCAGTCGCTGGTTTGTGCTGAGGTTCTCCTGATTTGGGAACTAACAGAGTCAAATTGAAACGTTGGATCAAAAGGACTAGTTGCTAGTTTTATTTTCTTTAAACTGTTTCTATTCGTAGATCAATTATTATTTTAAATCTAATAATCATTCTTTTTATGAATTTAAATTAATTATAGATTAATTTGTAGGATTAACTCATGCTCCTTTAAAAAAATAAGTAGAATTACTTATGTTTTTAATTCTTAAACTCTTAAATAAAATTACATTTAGTATTTTTCATAAATTTTGTACTAATTATATATATAATATGTTTTTGAGAACTAATGTCATATATTCATTTATAAAATATAAGTATTTATGATAAGAATGAAAAACAATTTCATAATTAATTCAAATAATTATAATTTTTTATTTTACTAATCCTTTATACTTGTATTAAGTCATACATAGGTATATTTCAAATAAATAAATAATTTTAACTGTATATTTTACAATTACTAATCAAATTGTATATAAAATATTATTTTGACTAAAAGTGTGTAACCTGTGTATATATTTAAGAATCGAATGACAATATAATTTTTTAATATATAATAATTAAATTATTTTATTATAAATAATCATTCCTTAATATTTTAAAACTTTATTTTACATAATTATATTCATCTAACTTTCAGAATGATATATTATTTTTTAAATAAAAAAAACAAATTTTGCACTACTAAAAATTATAAAAAAATGAATATATATATTTTGAAACTAAAACGTGTGAAAATGTTATTTAGGATAACTTTACTGAATATGAATGCGATCTTTCCAACCCTTCGAGAAAAACAAGGATAATTTTATCTAAATGAGTACATTTCAAGGAAGATTAATACAATTTTTTTAAAACAAAAAAAATTAAACAATCATTTTAAAATTGAAGTTATAATAATTTTCAATTGATTGACATAGTAATGTTTTATATTTAGCAAGATAGAAATTAAATTGTGATTGTTTTTCTAATGAACTAATTGAGATCTGAATTTCGTATGTTGCAGATATCTGGTGCATGCCAATGGCATCTGTGCAGGATATTCACTATTATCAGTGGTTTTTATTGCTTTGCCTCGTCTTTCCAGCAGCATGCCCAGAAATTGGACTTTCTTTTTGCTTGACCAGGTCAACTCACTTTAATCTGTTAGTGTTATTTGTTTGTGAATGAACCAAAAAGAGTTATTTTGATATATTGTTAAACCACTCTTTATATTTAATAAAATAAATAATTATTATCTCTATAAAACACTTTTACTATTGTTCTTTCAAAGTTTTGATTAAAGTTAACATCTTAAAAAAAATTAATTATTTTTAATTGATTTTTTTATTAAAGTAATTATTTAAATTTTATATTACTGGAATGATACGACTGTTTTATTGATTTGTCATTATAATTACTTGTTTTTACATATTAAAAATATATGAAAAAATATAATTGATATAAATATAATATTTTGATTAATGTGAAATATTAAATGACTTTTTGCATAAAAGGATTTACGATTATTCATTGCCAAAAGATAAGCACTCCAACAGTGTCAATATTAGGTGGGCTCTAGCTCTCTTTAAGCTATTTATGCATTCAAAATTAATATATAATCTTATGTTTTTTTAAATTATTAAAAAAATACCGAGAATGTATTTGTAATAATCTAGATCGTAATAACAAGAGTTTAATGATATACCGATATATGTTAAATGATTGTCATAAAAACAGGGAAATTTTTATTATGATATTTTAGATGATCATAATATGAAATAATTTTTCAATTTTAGAGTATAATCTTGTCTTTAATAATGCATGTTATACTTTTTAATAAAAAAATTATTTTAGTTTTTTTAAATCATTCATAACTAATTCACACTTTTTAAAAAGTAAATCAATTTAATTAATAATAAATAATATAATTTCAATAACTATAATAATATTTTTAAAATTGGTAATGCATAATAATTAAATTTTAATATTTTAAATTAAACGCATAACTTTTTCAATCTTTATAAGAGAGAAACAATTCATAATATTTTATTATTCATGAATCAAAATAATTTATTAGACGATTAAAATAATTAATGTAATGCATAATTTAAATCTTAAGAAAAGAAACAGTGAAATTAATGTTTATAAAATGAGAGGATGAATTGTTTTATGAAAGCAATTTATTCAGGCATCTAACTAATCAATTAATTTAAATCATGTACATCTTAACTAAAGTTGTATGTGCTCTCTTGAAAAATATGAAAACTGAATATATAAACTTAAAACAAACACAACACATTAGTTAATTAAAACCGAAGATATTCAACCATAGTCAAGATAATAATCAAGACCTTCTATAAAATATGAATATATATATATATATATATATATAGCATGACAGAACTTAAGAGAATAAGTAGGTTTCCATTTGGTTTGTAGGTTTTGACATACCTAATCCTTGCTGCTGGAGCTGCATCAATGGAGGTACTGTACTTGGCTGAGAAGGGAAACGCTGCAACAGCATGGAGCTCAGCTTGTAGTGCCTTTGGTCTCTTTTGCCACAAGGTTACTGCATCAATAGCTATCACATTTGTTACTCTTATTTGCTATGTCTTCCTTTCTCTCATTTCTTCCTACAAGTTATTCAGTAAGTATGATGCACCAGATATCAGCAACATTTCAAAGGGTGTTCACATTTCTGCTTTTCATGGCTAATGTGTGCTTCTGATATCTGTTAGTGTGGACTCATTAAGACATGCTCATAACTGTAATTTTCTTTCCGTCATTATCCAAAAGTAATGATATGTAATACTAGTGCTTGATTCTCACGCAATAAAATTAACCATAAAGTCTATTACTGATTATATATAAAGACATAATGTTATTATCTAATATAAAAAAACTTTATGCTCACATTTAACAGATAAAACAATCTTATTGTTGATATATATGGAATAATTTTATTTAGAGGATTGTACTATAAGTAACTAAATGAAGGTATCTAAATATGGACTTGCATTCAAACATTCTCGTTATAAAGTTGTACTAAACGTAACTAAAGTAGAATTGTACTAAAGTAACTAAATGAAATTATCTAAAATGTATAGTATAGGAAAGGAGCAACATAAAATTACCCAAACTCATAGGTACAAAATAGATATAACAATAGTTATCTAGGTTTTATGATCTCATAATATCACAGATAATGTTGAAAAATGTACAATTAATTACTGTATAATTAAATTTTATACTATTATATTTTGTATCATTATATTTCTAGTTTTAGTTTCAACTGTGTAGATAAAAAAGTCAGAAAGAAATTACGTAGCAATTAAGTTATAAAAGAATATAAACATATAATTTGAAGTACTTATTTAATTACTTTTTATGTTAATTCATGTTTAACACACCAATTAATAAAAAAAGAATTAAATCATCGGATCGTCCTCATATTTGTTGGAAAATCTCAAGTGAGTCATCGTTTTTTGAATTGACTTAATTTGGTCCATACATTTGTAAAATTGAACCAATTAAACCATGTTCGTTA